>CM062296.1:326953930-327548215 GCA_031216915.1 Pictodentalium vernedei | reverse complement strand
TCCTATGTTGACAAACGACAATAAAAGCGACTGTCTGGTGTTTAGGCAAGAAAGGCATGGAATTGTCATGACAGAGAATCCACTGGTCCGATGAAAGCCGGTTCCTGCTTCAGGGTCTGGAGGTGTAGAAATACAGCTTATACCCCTAGGAATATCCTTCCCATGGTTCCTTATGGTGGTGGATCAGTGATAGTGTGGGGGATGCTTCTCACATGACTGTAAGGTGGATCTGGTAACCATACAGGGCAATCCAACAGGTAAACGCTACATCTGGGAAGTGCTGGATCCCATTGTCATTCCTCATTTTGACAATCACACACTTGCGACTGGACTTGAGTTCATGGATGACAACACCAGACCGCATCGTTCCCATGCAGTGACAGCCTTTCTCCATAACAATGCTGTGACTAGGATTATATGGCTAGCCATGAGTCCAGATCTGAACCCTCTGCTGCATATTTGGGACCCTCCTGTACAGAACTTGAGGGAATGGAAGCAGCTTTGCATGAGGAATGGCAACAGTTACAGATGTTTCAGTTTCAAGGCCTTGTTAGGGGTATGAGGCAAAGGTTGGAGGCTGTCATCCGGACACATGGAGGAAGTATGCACTACTGACTCTTACATGCTTATAGACACTCTACTGTACGTGGAAAGTGTATTATCACTAAATCACCCGCAGAGTGGAGATTCCACCCAAGGAATAACTTCAAGTTTGTTGCAAAGCATAACCAGCACCAGCAAAGTTTAAGCCAATGGACCTCCGGGTTAAACCCGGAGGTCCATTGGCTGAAACATTGCTTGTGTTTTTTTGTCGATATGTACAAAATTTGAAAGTTGTAGCTTGGGTGATAACTCCATTCTGTGGGTGATTTAGTTACAATCCACTCTCCACGTACTGTACATGTGCTCTTGTGACAAATATCGTCATCTGTGGCCATTTAATAAAATAAATTATCCAGCTCTATAGTTGCATGTTGTATTGCTTTTCATTAAAATCACCCGATTTGTTCATCATGGGATAAAGGAAATAATGTCTAAGCAAATTTGTCATTTCAGGTGTTCCTGTATTAGCAAATAATTGTTTTTTGATGTCTGTCTATTTTACCGCAGTTATGTTCCACCTCCCCCCCCCCCCCCCCCCCTCCGCCAGCCCAAACCAAAGGTGGTGCTTAACCTTTTTCTTTCTGTATAAATGGCTATTGGAACTTCTCAAATTCAACAGAACCTTGATAGCGTTTTCTAGCACTCTACTAGTTAACAGACCCAATGCCACATTAGTAAGAACAGACCACACTAGTAAGGATCCTGCCAAAGCACATCTTGGAGCACAGGATGTTACAATCTACTCAGAGAAAAAATTAACATAACATCTATAAGCTTCATTGGGTTCAATGCATTTCTCTGGCTCTTGAAAGTGTTGCATCAACTAATGTTCATGACAGCATGATTTATATGCATGTTGACAACCTAAAACATCAAGTGATATAGATGAGTAAGATAAATATTGATTTTCTGATCTCAAAGCACACATAATACTAATTCCTCCCTAAAGTAAATCATCAGAATATAAAAAAAAGTATTGTGCTCCATAATTTTCTGACATAAATGAACCTTTTTTATCAGCGTCCATTATCTAACTGAAATTGATCGCATGGCGATCTGTTGATATGTTCATGTATAATCATGCAAATTTAATTTTCACAGTGTTGCATAAACCATTAACCATTTACCTAATGAATCAGCAGCACGTAATTTACAAATTAACTCTTTACATGCTGTTGGCAGATATTTCTGCCCAGGAAATATGTATAATTTAGGTATATTTAATGCAATTTTCACCCTGTAAATTGAATAGATTTCTTCACCACTGATTTATCAAGTTCAGTTTAGATGAATTTTTCATCAGATCTAATCATGGCTGCTTCACGGCAGCCATAATTAGAATTGATTAAAAATATCTTAAAAATACTCAGCGGGTTATGAGTTAAGCAATTATTTACACATATTTCTTTACAATGCCTAATCATGACCACAACATGGATACAAAAACAAGTCCAAGCGACCGTTTATAAAGTGAGCAGCTGAAAGAAAAAATATTCGAAAAAACTTCAATGAAACCATTTTAAGTCCAGCTTGTTCCAAAGAAGAGTCACAGGATACGGTTTTGTCCCCAAAAAATTTTTTTTTTAAAAACTAAATTAACAAATTTTGATTTTGTGTGTGTTGGGTAAGGGGTTTATCCTTTGCCTGAATAACTGCAGACAACACTTGCAAACACATAAACTGTGAATTGTCAACCACTTTCAGCACTTGCAGACTATATATGAATTAGCTTGGCAAAATGGAAGGGGTTTCTAGCCATACCATGGACAGGCCTACAGTTTTGAGGCGACTTATTGCCATCGTCTTCTAATGATCCCCACACACTATAGCACAATCAAGCTTCTAGCTATACTACTTCTAAGCAATATGGCTCAAGTGTGCAGGGTATTTTTCCTTAGACAAATACCTCACAAATCCAAATTATAAATGCCATACACATCAAACATGTTTGAGATTAATTCACTCGCATTCTCGCAATTCTTATTGCTCATATAGTTAGTAGAGAATTTGTGCCAGATAACTTATAATGCTACTTTTATTGTTTGGGGCAGAGTTTTGCAATAAGACCGATGAAATTAAGCGTCCTGATAATGTGCTTTGTAAAGAATGACCAGGGCTTGCATTTTAGAACCATGGCCAGGCTGATGAATAGGTCAGGCTGATGAATAGGCCAGGCTGATGAATAGGCCAGGCTGATGAATAGGCCAGGTGAAAAGGGCCACCAGGCCTGATTTGTACAGTTCTGGGCTGATTTTGCAGTTTACCTAAACTGTGGCAGATGCATTCGCCGGCTTGATAGACTGGCGACCAGGCTGACTGATCAGCCTGGTGAGAAATATTTTGAGGCTGATTACCAGGCCGAGATTGATAGGCCTGGTGAAAATGCAAGTCCTGAATGACATCTACCTAAATACTTGACTGTATAGAAACACATACACGCTTGAGGACAACATTTAGAATTTAATTTTGGAAAAGACATCAACTGGTTAGGTGATAGAAGCCACTATCACGGGTCTGTTGAAAGCCAGACATTAGCTTGATGTTTGCTCGGCAGTAGAACAAAGAATTTTTATATACAACTGCTTTATTATAATTTATTGGAGAGTGCCTATTGACAACCTCCAATAAACTGTAACAAATCAATTAATTGGCAAGAATATCTAGCTAAACTAAAGCTCTCCTTGCTGGTAGCAATAGAAACTGTGAAAACAAGAGCTATTGCTGAAGGCAATTCATACCCTCACTGCAGTGCTGGACCAATGAAGCATAAATGAATAAAACAAGTAATAAAAAAAATAATGAAAGTTATGATTATTCTCAGACGGACTCACACACGGACTGACGGATTCATGTAATCCATTATACCCCCCATTTTCTTCGAATAGTGGGGGTATAAAAATACACCTGTTACAAATCGCCTTTGCAAAATAATTTAGCACTCTCCCAGTTAATGTCTTTACGACATTCGATCTGCAGATTTTCTAAACAAGAGGCCCCATGGGGCCTGAGGGCGCTCACCTGACATGGTAGTCTAAATATCAAACCAGGGACTTGACTTGAATAAGCTGCATACGCCCCTCCTAAGAAAAGCATATACCAACTAGATGAAGCGATTGTGCCCACACAATACACAGAATTTTCCTTCTATTTTCAGTTCCTGCACTTTTATGTCCCAAAATTGAGATAAACGCATAAAAAACAGATATTTTTTTATTTTTGTTCGGAAATTTTCGAAGTTCCAAACAAAATATGTTCAGACTAAAATTTTTTTTTCCTTCTTAAAATTGACCAAAACACACAAAAAAACAAATGAAAGTCTCAATGACACTGTAGCTTAATTTGTGTGTTGTGTTTGATGAAAAGGATAATGTTCAAGGTTTATGAAAGGATTATGAAATAAGACAAGAATTGTGATAATTGGGAATATGTTCATTTCTGTTCCCTGTATGCTATGTTTATGATAAAAATAATATGAGGTGTACACTGTACTAAAGAGCTGAGGTGTGGGTTAATATGACCTCACAGTTAATGTATGTGGCCCTCACAGTTAACGTATATCAACAAAAGTTACCAAGTTACAGTGAAATTATTCCAAAACAAGTCATCCTATCAAGTTACATTAAAATCACTTCATAAATATGGCCTGTAGACTGGGCTAAATGTTTTCAGGCTTCGGGCCACTGTAGCCGTCAGTTTCCCAATTGCGTCCAAAGGGGACGTTCTCATCTAGACATTATATGAAGTCAAGCTACCAAGTTACAATGAAATCCCTTAATAAATATGACCTGTAGACTGTGCTAAAGGTTTTTGGGCTTTGGGCTCTGGCAGCCATCATGTCGAATGATTGCAACTAAAAGGGGACATTCTCATCTGGGCATCATCTGGAGTGATCCTACAAAGTTACAATGAAATCCCTTCATAAATTTGACCTGTAGACTGTGCTCAAGGTTTTTGGACTTTGGGCCCCTGAAACCGTCACAGTTGACCAATCACAACCAAAAGGGGATGTCATCATCTAGGCATTATATGGAGTCAACCTAACAAGTTACAATGAAATCCCTCCATAAATCCGACCTACAGACATGCTAAAGGTTTTTGGGCTCTGGCAGCCATCAAGGCTGAATGATCGTGACCAAAAGGGGACGTTCTCATCTGGACACTATTTGGAGTCATCCTACCAAGCTACAATGAAATCCCTTCATAATTATCACCTGTAGACTGTTCTAAAGGGTTTTGGGTTTTGGGCCCCTGAAGCCGTCACAGTTGCCCAATCGTGTCCAAAAGGGGACGTTCTCATCTAGACATTATATGAAGTCAACCTACCAAGTTACAATGAAATCCCTTCATAAATATGACCTGTAGACTGTGCTAAAGGTTTTCGGGCTTCAGGCTCGGGCAGCCATCATGGTTGAATGATCGCAACCAAAGGGGACAATCTCATCTGGGCATCATCTGGAGTGATCCTACGAGGTTACAATGAGATCCCTTCATAAATATGACCTGTAGACTGTTCTCAAGGTTTTCGGGCTTCGGGCACTTGTAGCCATCACAGTTGACCAATCATGACCAAAAGGGGATGTCATCATCTAGGCATTATGTGGAGTCAACCTAACAGGTTACAATGAAATCCTTCTATAAATATAACCTTTTGCCTATGCTAAAGGTTTTTGGGCTCGGGCTCCCATCAAGGCTGAATGGTCACAATCAAAATGGGACGCTCTCATCTAGACATTAAGCCATCATGGTTGAATGATCGCAACCAAAGGGGACAATCTCATCTGGGCCTCATCTGGAGTGACCCTAAGAAGTTACAATGAAATCCCTTCATAAATATGACCTGAAGACTGTGCTCATGGTTTTTGGGCTTCGGGCACTTGTAGCCATCACAGCTGACCAATCACGACCAAAACGGGATGTCATCATCTAGGCATTATATGGAGTCAACCTAATAGGTTACAATGAAATCCTTCCATAAATATGACCTTTTACCTATGCTAAAGGTTTTTGGGCTTGGGCACCCATCAAGGCTGAAAAATGGGACGTTCTCATCTAGACATTATTTGGAGTCATCCTACCAAGTTACAATGAAATCCCCTCATAAATATGACCTGTAGACTGTGCTAAAGGTTTTTGGGCTTCGGGCACCTTTAGCCATCACAATTGCCCAATCATGTCCAAAAGGGGACGTTCTCATCTAGACATTATATGAAGTTAACCTACCAAGTTACAATGAAATCCCTTCATAAATATGACCTGTAGACTGTGCTAAAGATTTTTCGGGCTTCGGGCTCGGGCAGCCATCATGGCTGAATGATCACAACCATGGGGGACAATCTCATCTGGGCATCATCTGGAGGGATCCTAAGAAGTTACAATGAAATCCCTTCACAAATATGACCTGTACACTGTGCTCAAGGTTTTCGGGCTTCGGGCACTTGTAGCCATCACAACTGACCAATTATGACCAAAAAGAGATGTCATCATCTAGGCATTATATGGAGTCAACCTAACAGGTTACAATGAAATCCTTCCATAAATATAACCTTTTGCCTATGCTAAAGGTTTTTGGGCTCGTGCACCCATCAAGGCTGCATGATCGCGATCAAAATGGGATGTTCTCATCTAGACATTATTTGGAGTCATCCTACCAAGTTACAATGAAATCCCTTCATAAATATGACCTCTAGACTGTGCTAAAGGTTTTCGGGCTTCGGGCCCCTGTAGCCGTCACAGTTGCCCAATCATGTCATCTGGACATTATTTGGAGTCAACCCAAAAAGTTACAATGAAATTCCTCAATAAATATGACCTGTAGACTGTGCTAAAGGTTTTCGGGTTTTGGGCTCGGGCAGTCGTCACGGTTAGCAGATCATGACCAAATGGGGAAATTCTCATCTAGACATCATAAGGAGTCATCCTATCAAGTTACAATGAAATCCCTCCACATTAAACATGACCTGCAGACTGTGCTAAAAGTTTTGGGGTTTCGGGTTTGGGCAGCCATCACAGTTGATATATCATGCCCAAAAGGGGACGTTCTCATCTAGGCATTATACAGAGGCATCCTACCAAGTTACAATGAAATCCGTTCATAAATACGACCTGTAGACTGTGCTAATGGTTTTCGGGTTTTGGGCTCGGGCAGCCATACCGGTTACCCGTTCGCGACCAAAAGAGGACGTTCTCATCTAGACATGACCCCAAACCTGCATATGAAATTTTGTGACGATCAGACAAGAACTGCGGGGTGTAGACCGTGCTAAAGGAAAATGTGAACAGACGTCACAGTCTCACAGACTGACAGACTTCCGCACACGTGATGGCAATAGCTTATCTTGACTATGTCAAGTTAAGCTGAAAACTAATTTCCAGATTTTGGCCCAAATTTTTTAAGTCCCACCCGAACCCCAAATTTTCAGGGTAAAAAAAACATTTTTTTTTTGTCTTAAAATTGACCAAAATATATAAAAACATAAAAACTCATTTCCGGATTTTGGTCCAAAATTTTTTAAATCCCACCCGGACCCCAAATTTTCAGTGTAAAAAAAATGAAAGTGTCAATGACACTGTAGCTCAACTTGTCAAGACAAAGACATGTACATGTATAGTATGTGACACAGCAATGACAAACATCTAGGTAATGACCTGATAACAAAGGTACATATAAAGTATTGTAATGGTCTGTACATGAATACTGACCGTTGCCTGTAACAAATGTATAGGTAAAGTATTGTAAAGGTGGGTGACAGTCAGATGCTGAACTAGAAAAAATCTTTGAGTCCCAGAGTGGGTCTGACTGAACCCCAAAATATTTGTTCTCATAGCACAGTGATAACAAAGGCACCCCAAAACACACTCGTTCCTGTCCCAAGGTGAAAACAAAAGTACTCAAGAAGTTTTGTGAAGATCAGTTCATAAATACGAGCTGTATAGAACTTGTGACAAAAAACTGATTGGACCTAATTTCGGTACAAAATGGCCACTGGCAGCCATCTTGAATTTTGGACCGCACCCAGAAACACTCATTCTCATCCCAAGGAGATAACAAAGGTACCCAAGAAGTTTTGTGAAGATCGGTTCATAAATACAGCCTCTACCCTGAGCCGTATTGACATGTGTGCTTACATTGTGTAAGTAGCACTGAATAAATCAAAGTTCATCTAATTTGCATAATTTCGGCACGAAAAAAAAACCCTTACAATATGTGATGTATTCCATGTTACTAAACATTCATACAAAAATTTATTCAAATCAGAACTTTCATACAGAAGTTCTATACAAAAGACTGATTGCACTAATTTTGGTACAAAATGGCTGCTGGTGGCCATCTTGAATTTCGGACCACACCCAAAAACACTCGCTCTCATCCCACGGTGATAACAAAGGTACCCAAGAAGTTTCGAAAAGATTGGTTCATAAATATGGCCTCTAGTCTGAGCTGTATAGAAGATGTGTACAGAAAACTGATTAGACCTAATTTCGGTACAAAATGGCCTCTGGCAGCCATCTTGAATTTTAGACCGCACCCAGAAACACTCGTTCTCGTCCCAAGGTGATAACAAAGGTACCCAAGACATTTCGTGAAGATCAAATCAAAGTTCATCTAATTTGCATAATTTCTGCACGAGAAAAAAACCCGTATTATATGTGATGCATCCCATGGTACTAAACATTCACACAAAATAATTATTCAAATCAGGGCTTTCATATGGAAGTTCTGTGCAAAAATCTGATTGCACCTAATTTTGTACAAAATGGCTGCCATCGGCTATCTTGAATTTCGGACCGGACCCAAAAACACTCGTTCTCGTCCCACGGTGATACCAAAGGTACTCAAGAAGTTTCGTAAAGATCGGTTCATAAATACGGCCTCTAGCCCGAGCCGTATTGGCATTTGCACTTACAGTGCTGAAAGTAACCCCAAAAAACATCAAAATTAGTCTAATTTGCACAATTTACGTACGAGAAAAAAACCCGTATTATATGTGATGTATCCCATGGTACTAAACATTCATACAAAAAAATTATTCAAATCAGAGCTTTCATATGGAAGTTCTGTACAAAAAACAGATTTCTGCATCGTCGGTACAAAATGGCGGCTGGCAGCCATCTTGAATTTAGGACCGCACCCAAAAACACTCGTTCTCGTCCCACGGTCATAACAAAGGTACCCAAGAAGTTTCGTAAAGATCGGTTCATAAATACGGCCTCTAGCCCGAGCCATAGCAGCTTGGCACTTACAGCTCTGAAAGTAACACTAAACAAGAGGCCCCACGGGGCCTGAGGGCGCTCACCTGATACTGGCCGAGTCATATCACCAAAATAGCAAGGGATTCTGCCTTGTGGTTATTATCAGTTTTTCAACATAAAAGTGTTTTCTCTACTTAGTAACCCAGAGTGTTCATATGTTAGATCCCCATATTGGGTACTCAATAATTTATCTATTTATTTATTGGAATTTAAGGTCACTTTCAGCATCTAAGGCTACATCTTACAGAGGCGTAATTATAATATCAAGTTTGGTCAATCGTTTATGCCTATCACTGCCCACTTTACAGGGCTTTCAATGCAGGAATTGGTTACTACTGGGCCCAATTTTATCAATAAAGCAGAACTTGAACAAACTTCAATTTGCCACTTCTAAGAAAATCAAAAATCAAATATCAAAAGATTCTGACAGGAGTAACAGAAAAAAAAGATTTTTTAAGAATATTTCTCATACTGAACTAAGTTATACATGGGCTCCCATAGGGAGCCCAAAAATAAAAGCTTCTGAAGCAGTGTTTTGGGAGAAGAAGATTCTTCAACGTTATTCCCATTAGCTACACTGTTAAAAAATGATGACTCGGCACTTTTAGTCCTAGAAAAGAACCTTATGATAAAATTTTTACCATTTTTTTCTTCCGGTCCTAAGGAAGCTTCACACCATATAAAAATTCTCAGTGCCATGTAGTTCTGGAGATATGGGCATTTAAAAAGAAAAAAAATTTTTAGCTCCTGCAGTTCCCGTGGGGGACAGGAAAACAATTTTCGGCATAAATTAGGTACTTATGACCCAATAAGCCCTCATATCAAATTTGGTTCAAATCGACTTTTTGGTTTGGAAAATAAAAATTTTGGTATAATTTGGGCTCCCACAGTGAGCCCAAATATGAACCCAGGTACTTGGCTTTACCAAACTTCACTCTCAGCCCCTAAGAATGCTGTACATCAAATATCAAAACATTTTGACTGGTGGATCTGAAAAAAAAATTTTTTTTAAAAGAATATTCCTCATATTGAACTAAGTTATAATTTGGGCTCCCACAGGGAGACCAAATATGAGCCGAAGGACTTGACTTGAACAAACTTGAATCTCACCTCCCTAAGCATACTGTATACCAAATATCAAAAGATTCTGACCGGTGGATGCGAAGAAGAAGATTTTAAAAGAATATACCTCGTATTGCACTAAGTTACAATTTGGGTTCCCAAAGGGAGTCCAAATATGAACTCAGGGACTTGGCTTGAACAAACATCAATCTCACCCCCCTAAGGATGATGCATAGCAAATATCAAAAGATTCTGATTTGTGGATCCGAAGAAGAAGATTTTTAAAATATATCCCTCATATTGCACTAATTTGAACATTTGGGTTCCCATAGGGAACCCAAATATGGACCGAGGAATTTGATTTCTACAAATATGTGAATCAATGTTCCAAAGATGTTATATGTAAAATATGAAAGCTTTTAGAGCAGTGGTTTGGAAGAAAACAATTCTTTATTTTTTTCCCATTGCCTACTGTGTTAAAAAATACTGACTCAGCACTTTTTCAGAGTCCCGAAAAAGTACCCTATGATAAAACCGATAGCAATTTTTTTTTACCAATCCTTTCTGTTGGTCCCAAGAAAGCTTCACACCAAATAAAAATTCTCACTGCCGTGCAGTTTTTGAGATATAGGCGTTTTAATTTTTTTCTATTTTTAGCTCCTGTGGTTCCCACGGGGCTACAGGAAAAAAAATTTCTGCATAAATTAGGTACTTATGACCCAATAAGCCCTCACATAAAATTTGGTTCAAATTGGCCTCTCGGTTTAAAAAATAGAAATTTGGGGTGGGGCCAAAATTTTTGCTCCTCCCATAACATCGCCAAGTATAGACCTACAAACTTCTCTTGAACAAACTTGAGTCTACACCTCAAAAGGAAGCTGCATACCAAATATCAAGTCTCTGCTATTGCTGGTTCTTGAGAAGAAGATTTTTTAAGAATTGGAGTATTTTTGCCCCACCCCTCTGCTCAATATGAGCCGAAACCTAATTTGCCCAAAAATCAAAATGCCGCTATATAACCCCTACTCACATGAAATTTCATTAACATGCGGCCAGTGGTTTGGAAGAAAAAGACCCAAACACCACCTTCACGCCGGACGACGGACGACGGACGACGGACGAAAAGTGGTCAGAAAAGCTCACCCTGACTTTCAGTCAGGTGAGCTAATAAATCAAAGTCAGTCTAATTTGCTTAATTTACGCACGAGAAAAAAACCCGTATTATATGTGATGTATCCCATGGTACTAAACATTTATACGAAACTTTATTCAAATCAGAACTTTCATACAGAAGCTCTGTACAAAAAACTGATTTTTGCATCATCGGTACAAAATGGCCACTGGCAGCCATCTTGAATTTTGGACCACACCTAAAAACACTCGTTCTCATCCCAGGGTCATAACAAAGGTACACAGGAAGTTTCGTAAAGATCGGTTCATAAATACGACCTCTAGCCCGAGCCATAGCCAATTGTTGACGTACGGACAGACAGACAACGGACGACGGGCCATGACAATAGCTCAAATTTGACTTCGTCAAAGTTGAGCTAAAAAAAATTGTTTGACTTAAAACTGAACAAAACGCATAAAAAACCAAAAAACTAATTTCTGGATTTTGGTCCAAACCGGACCCCAAATTTTCAGTGTAAAAAAAAATAAAAAAATTTTGTCTTAAAACTGAACAAAATGCATAAAAAAAGAAAAAACTAATTTCTGGATTTTAGTCCAAAATTTCTAAGTCCCACCAGGACCCCAAATTTTCAGTGTAGAAAGAAAAAAACATTTTTGTCTTAAAATTGACCGAAACGCATAAAAAAACAAAAAAACTAATTTCTGGACTTTTGTCAAAAATTTCTTAGTCCAGACCAGGCCCCCAAATTTTCAGCCTAAGTATGAACCCAGGGACTTGGCTTGAACAAACTTGAATCTCACCCCTCCTAAGGATGCTGCATACCAAATATCAAAAGATTCTCATTGGTAGATCTGTCGAAGAAGATTTTTAAAGAATATTCCTCATACTGAACTAATTTAAACATTTGGGCTCCCATAGAGAGCCCAAATATGGACCCAGACAATTGATTTCAATAAACATGTGAAACAATCTTCCAAAGATGTTGAAGGTGAAATTTGAAAGCTTTTGGAACAGTGGTTTGTGAGAAAAGTAGTCTTAAATGTTTTTCCCATTACCCACGGTGTTAAAAAATGCTGACTCAGCACTTTTTCAAAGTCCCCAAAAAGTACCCCATGATAAAACCGATAGCAATTTTTTTTTACCATTACATTCTGTTGGTCCTAGGGAAGCTTCACATCAAAGAAGAATACTCAGTGCCGTGTAGTTTTGGAGATATGGGAATTTTAATTTGTTTCTATTTTTAGCTCCTGCAGTTCCCATGGGGCGATGGGAAAACAAATTTGGGCATAAATTAAGTACTTATGACCGAATAAGCCCTCATATCAAATTTGGTTCAAATCTGCCTCTTGGGTTGGAAAATAGAAATTTGTGGTGGGGCAAAAATTCTTGCCTCTCCCATAATGACGGCAAATATAGCCCCACAAACTTCTCTTGAACAAATCTGAGTCTTCACCTCAAAAGAAAGCTGCACACCTAATATCAAGTCTCTGCTACTGCTGGTTCATGAGAAGAAGATTTTTTCAGATTTAGGCACACTTTATGGGCATGGCCCTACCAAGGGGCGAGGCAACTTGATTTGAACAAAATCAAATTGCGATGTCATAACAAACTATTATCTCAAATATCAATTAAAATGGTTCAGCGGTTTGGGAGGAGAAGATGCAAACACCATGTTCACGGACGACGACGGACGGGGAGTGATCACTATAGCTCTTCTGACTGAAAGTCAGGTGAGCTAAAAGGGAGAATTTAATTTAAGAGGAAAGTGTCAAGCAACAAAAGCACCACATTTGTAAAAATGTTATGTACGGAAAACGCATTTAACCTCAAACTTCCAAATCGACTGTCCCTGGTGCCGGTCAAACAGCATACCCCAAACCCACACGCTCCTGCTTGTAAATTGTATTTCTAGTTTGGTTATGTGTGCATAAATTGTCCATCATATAGTTCAAATAATTTTAAAGAAATATCTTCCTGATTAACTAGTGATAGTAAATCATGTATTTATTTATTTATTGGGGTTTAATGACACTTTCGACAGCCAGGGTCACCTTGTGTTGGAGAATTTTATGGGTGGAGGAAGCCGGAGTATCCAGAGAGAACTTTCAAGCAATGGCAAGCAACCACAAGACTCCCCAACACAAGCAATGCTAGCACTGGTTGAATGCAAGTGCACCATCAATATGCCGTATGCCTTAGAATACAGTGGCACCGTGCCCCATGCAGGCAATCAGGATGGAGTGCCTTGCCCAAAGACATAATGCAATTACCCTTGGCGGGGATCGAACTGTGGACATTTCTGTTTGAAGTCCAATTCCATAACCAGTATACCACAGCACTCCCAGGAAAACATGTAACTAGAGATTGGAATCTGAGAAAGGCCAATGAGAACCAAGCTAAATTGCTCAGGTGTGTAGAAAACTTGACTTGCAAGCAATCTGCCTCACAAGCAGGCACGTCTAAGTACCGCCAGCACCAACATAACTGGTAATGGGATGGGACAGAGCCTATCCCACCGACACCGGGACAAATCAACAATTGGGTGACATATCACAAACAGATGGGAGAAATTCACATTTAAACCGACCCAGTCCCCAAGATCGCAAAGACAAACATTTTATCATACAATTATTCTGCGACGACATTAAAGTAATCATAAAGCAAGAAAATCGTGCTTTATGATTACTTTGATGTCGCCACAGAATAATTCCTTTGAAGTAACCGATGACGGCACTTTCATTGTCTTCGATTCCATGTTTGAAAAGTCAAAATGGTCAACCTTATCGAAGTTGTTGTGCAGACAGAACATGCACCTTTAGAGTGTTTTGATATGTTTATTCACAAATAAGTTGAAAGTATGTCATGCAAGTGTGCCATACATGATTATCAGTCTGTTTACCCTTGTTCAATTAGGAATTTCCACATAAAATAATTTTGTCCCAGTACCGGCGGGACAAAAGTTTCAGTACCAGTACCGGTTGGAGAATGAGCAAACCGGCAGTACCGGTTCCAGTACAGGTACCGGTTGACATGCCTGCTCACAAGCAATATCTAAGCTTGATTGCTCAAATGTGCATTGGCCTTAAGGCTCACCTAAAATAAGGAGAGTAGCAGGTGTCCACCTGGAAATTATCTGATAAACTGAAAGATGACAAACTGCATATTTGCACATTATATACCCAATGGAAACATACCAAGTCTCTTTTTCACTTTAACTAGTAGAGTGCTGAATTATTTTTCAAAGGTGATTTGTAATATGTATTTTTATTTGTATAGTTATCATACTAACAGCAAGGGAAGCCTTAAATTAGCAAGATATTGTTCAAAAATGTTTTGTTAGAATTTATTGGAGAGTGCCTGCAGGCACTCTCCAATAAATAGTATTAAAACAATTTGATATAAAGATTTTTCTTCTCCCGCTGGACAGACAACAAACTAATGAATATAGTGTAAGGCCACTAAAGTGGCTCCCATCACTTTTCAGTATAGCCATGATAGTGGCTTCTAGCACTCCACCAGTTACGTGATTGAGTAATTCTCGAGACTTTTTATTTACAACACACCTTGTCCTTATAAGTTGAACAGCTGAGCAGGGATTTTTAGCGAAGTTTTGGTTTAAACCTGTTCTGAGAGTGCAAGACCTTTGCATTTATACATTTTTGGGGGGCAGAGTTCAATAAGCTCTGTCAAACAAGACTGAATTGGTTTAAATTCCAAGTAGCTTTACAGTAAAAGTTGCTGCTTGAAATTTTGGTATTTCAACGTCACTGTGCAGAGGGTCAAATTTGTTTTTGTGGTTTATCACACTTTCATCAACAGAAGGGCTGCAATGATTAATCATGATACACTTGAACCATGATACATTGCTCACAGTTAAATACATATCATTGTTCACTGTGTATTGCAAGAAGATAAATATAAACAATATCAGGCAAAACATCTTAGATTTTGAAAGCTGGTGCAGTGAAACCCTGTTTTTTGCATACCAGTGACAGTGATAAATATGCCATTAAGACAGGATTATTCAGTTAAGCAAAATTAAGTGAATTCCCTCTAATTTGTTTAATATTTATTCGATTAATCCATTGTACCTTGTTTGACAGAGCTCACGGAGAAATTAATGAATGCCAATGGCTATCACTTTGAGAAGTTACATATTGTTTCAAGAATGCATTACGAAATTTGTAATACAAGGAAGCTGCTGGAAATGAATAAATGTAGTTGAAAGTATTTGATAGTTGTGAGAGATCATGTGTATCGAGATACATATCGTATCGTGCAGATTGAATCATGATAGATATCGTATCGTTAGGGAAGCATATCGTTGCAGCCCTAATATCGTATCGTTAGGGAAGCATATCATTGCAGCCCTAATCAACAGCCAGGGTTCAATCATGCAAAGATATTTTCATGGGTGATGGAAAGCTGAGTACCCTGAGAGAACCACAGAGCTGTGCATGGCAAGCAACTGGTTAGCTCTCCTAATTACTAACCTAGAACAAAGTTAGCAGCGACTGAAGGCAAGTGCACCAGTTACATGCAGTATGCCTTTATACACAGTGCTACCCAGGCCTGAAAATAAGCAGTCTGATATTTGCAGAATGAGGTCCCCAGAGGGTGAATTTGATGATGCTTTATCATACAATGGGCCAGTTTATCCTCTGGGTGCCTCTTTCTGATTAGTTTTGAGACCCTGATCAGACTGAGGTTTACAGAGGGTAAATTTAGTGATGCCACCCTGCTATGCAGGGTAGCATCACTAAATTCACCCTATAGGGACCTCATTTTGCAGATGACAGTCTGCTTATTTTCTGGCTTGGTGCTACCATGCCCCCATGTGGGTAATCAGGATTAAGTGTCTTGCCAAAGGAAATAGCAGAGATGGCTCAGTTCAGGATCACACCGTCGACCTTTCGGTTTAAAGTCCAACACCCTAACCAATGAGCCACCACCCTCTCAGAGGGTTAAGTACGCTTTTTCAGGTCATCTTGATTTCTAGTTTGTTTAGTAATGTACACAAACCCTCTACAACATCCATAAACTCATCATGCGACAAAATAGTAAGTAAGTTTGTTAATCAATATCTTACCTTAAGATCTCTATGTACAACGCCTCTTTCATGCATATAATGTACTGCTTCTAAAACCTGTTTAATTAATTTACTAGCATCCTGCTCTGTGTAGCTACCCTTTTGTACAATTCTATCAAACAGTTCTCCACCAGTAACTCTGAAAAATATCATGTCAAACAGTACAGACATTTCAAAAGAAACATATAAAATATTTTTCTCTTGCTTATGCTAACTTTCAACTGAGTCAGGTCTTCACCAATTAGAACTCAAGGTGACCAGGGATTTTTCTTCATATACCAGGAATAGGGCCAGGGCCAATCCAATTGGGAAAATGTCTGCCTTACATGACCAAAAGGAGATGCTGGAAGGGAAGGTAACTTGAGTGGGCAACCTGGAAAAAGAATCAGAAAGTTTCAGTTGGATACCTGAAGTACTGAGACCCAAAGATTCTGTTTACAGGGCTAAGTTTAACAAATCTGTGTTTCACTCAATTTTTCATCAAATTTTTATCAAGAATTCAAAAAATATAACAAATAAACATGCAACTGACAGTGATTATATCATTATTACATCACTGCACATCTTATTACCACATGATCATACCCCTGGTCAAGGACAAAGTGGTGAATGCCCTCCACCCACCCATCCTGGTGAAGGGCAAGAGGGTAAGTGCCACCCCACCCCCAACCCCCACCACCACTCCAGCATCTCGGACTACTTGCAAAATGATGCTTGATTTTGCAGTAATTTCCAATAAATTCATCTGGTAAAGTCCAAACAAATTCCAACTTGGCCAAGTTTATTGTCTTAGAACAAGTCTCATGCAGTCTGCAGCCTTTTAACAGTTTCAAACCTGCAGGATACAGTGCTATAGCAGTGATTTTTAGGTGTGGAGAGGAGTCAAGACTTGACAAGAAACAACTGTGACAGCACAAGAAATTTCTCTAATTCTGCAGCGAGATGTTTTTCGAAATTTCTCCAGCACTTCAAGGATTAATCACTATATTGAAATTAGATACCAACTGAGAATTTAAATGTAGAAAATCGGGAAAATGCATGCACAAACCTTATTGGGAATGGGGCCCATATTTTATGCCTATCAGCACAAAAAATGAAAGTGTCAATGACACTGTAGCTCAACTTGTTAAGACATGTACATATATGGTATGTGACACAGCAATGACCAACATCTAGGTAATGACCTGATAACAAAGGTAACATATAAAGTATTGTAACAGTCTGTACATAAATACTGACCGTAGCCTGTAACAAATGTATAGGTAAAGTATTGTAAAGGTGGGTGACAGTCAGATGCTAAACTAGAAAAGAAATCTTTGAGTCCCAGAGTGGGTCTGACAGAACCCCAAAATATTTGTTCTCATAGCACAGTGATAACAAAGGCACCCCAAAATACACTCGTTCATGTCCCAAGGTGAAAACAAAGGTACCCAAGAAGTTTCGTGAAGATCAGTTCATAAATACGAGCTGTATAGAAGTCGTGTCAAAAAACTGATTGGACCTAATTTCGGTACAAAAAGGCTACTGGCAGCCATCTTGAATTTTGGACCGCACCCAGAAACACTCGTTCTCGTCCCAAGGTGATAACAAAGGTACCAAAGAAGTTTCGTGAAGATCGGTTGATAAATACAGCCTCTAGCCCGAACCGTATTGACATGTGCACTTACAGTGTATAAGTAGCACTGAATAAATCAAAGTTCATCTAATTTGCATAATTTCAGCACGAGAAAAAAATCCATAGTATATGTGATATATTCCATGTTACTAAGCATTCATACAAAAATTTATTCAAATCAGAACTTTCATACAGAAGTTCTGTCCAAAAGACTGATTGCACTAATTTTGGTACAAAATCGCTGCTGGTGGCCATCTTAAATTTTGGACCACACCCTAAAACACTTGTTCTCATCCCACGGTGATAACAAAGGTACCCAAGAAGTTTCGTAAAGATCGGTTCATAAACACAGCCTCTAGCCTGAGCCGTATAGAAGTTGTGTACAAAAAACTGATTAGACCTAATTTCAGTACAAAATGGCCGCTGGCAGCCATCTTGAATTTTGGACTGCACCCAGAAACACTCGTTCTCGTCCCAAGGTGATAACAAAGATACCCAAGATGTTTCATGAAGATCGGTTCATAAATACAGACTTTAGCCCGAGCCGCATTGACATGTGTACTTACTGTGTGTAAGTAGCAATGAAAAAATCAAAGTTCATCTAATTTGAATAATTTCTGCACGAGAAAAAAACCTGTCTTTTTTGTGATGTATCCCATGGTACTAAACATTCACACAAAAAATTATTCAAATCAGAGCTTTCATACGGAAGTTCTGTGCAAAAATCTGATTGCACCTAATTTTGTACAAAATGGCTGCCATCGGCCATCTTGAATTTTGGACTGGACCCCAAAACACTCGTTCTCGTCCCACGGTGATACCAAAGGTACCCAAGAAGTTTCGTAAAGGTCGGTTCATAAATACGGCCTCTAGCCCGAGCCTTATTGGCATTTGCACTTACAGTGCTGAAAGTAACACTAAATACGAAGTTTCGTAAAGATCGGTTCATAAACACAGCCTCTAGCCTGAGCCGTATTGAATTGTTCATGGACAGACGGCCAGACAGACAGACGGATAGACAGCCAGACGGATTACTGGCCATGGCATAAGCTCAAATTTGGCTTCGTCAAAGTTGAGCTAAAAATCTCTGGTGATCCAAAAAAGTGTTTTTCAAGGCAACCCTTTTTTTCAAGGAATCCATTTTCTGATGTTTTTAGCAAGGACCTACAGTCATTACCCCATCCTCCCACTTCCCTTGTAGGGAAGTGGGAGGATGGGGTGATGACCCAATAGGTCCTAGTTAGGACTATGCCTTCATGTGATCTGGCATATAAAACTAGATAATTATTCATCAGATAATTGCATCTAAGTACTTAATTTTACGAACTGCACCTCAGAAGAAATCAGCGATTCTCATCTTTTTCAATTTTTCCGGGTGCCATAGAACTGTTTGAACCCCCGCCATACCATTGTATATAAAACTATATAGTTATGATTACGTACTTCATCAGAATTTTTATTTCATGAATATTCAAAGATTTTCAAGGCCTCCTGACACATTATCCATGACTTCAAGCCCATGAAAGACCTGGAGTCAAATTCCAGGCTGGTCCCCAGATTAATTTTCGAAAATTTAATAGCAGTTTTCTAACTTGGAAAAATTTGGATTAGCATTTCCTATTATTTACATGATTTTTTCATTTGAAATTGATTAGTAAAAAGTTGAAAATGGATTCAAAACGTGCTATGCGAATCCAGTTTAATCGAGCCCTGCCAGTCCTTGAATCCAAGGCCTTGCAGGAACCCTGATATTTACTGGTCTTTAATGTTACATTCAGCATCTACGACAATAATGCAACCACAACACAAGTATAAAGTCAAGTTTAAAATATACGGTTTCATTTACAATTGTGTTACCCTTTTAGAAGACTTCCCACCAGACCTGTTAACTCTCCCGGTTTCACCATGAGTCTCCCGGTTTGAGGCACCAACTCATGCTCTCACAGTCACATCCCTTTTTCTCCTGATTTGATTGATACTTTACAAAAATAGTTTCTAAATTAGGCTTAAAAAAATAAAAAATCTGTTTCTCAGGCCCTCCCGCATGGTCCTTTTGGCCGTCGCATGCTCTCTTTTTATACCCAATTAAAACTTAAAAAAAATAAAAATTAAATGGTTTATATCTGATATTTTACCCAAGTTAAAAAAATTGATGAATTTATCCCTTGAGTGCAAGAAGGCTTTGCAATGCTTTAGCATTGCAAAGCCTTCTTGCACTCAAGGGGTGAAATACACCACCACCCATGCTATTCTGTAGATTATGAGGCCTAAAACTTGAACCAAGAACATGAACTTTTGATGGCAAAGAAGATATTACTGAAATAAAAAAGAAAATAAAAAAACGCTCGCCCGCATGCAATTTCACAAATAATGGCCTGAGAAACAGAAGATCTACTTTGTGTGAAGGAAAGGAATGGTTTTGCACGCTGAAGACGCGCAGGGACAATATGGGGAACAAGCCCCTTTCGACCCTCATTTGTGTGGCCTTAAACAAGTTTTATTGTATGCCAAATATTTCATACTGTCGTGGTTTCGTGAAAGAAATCAAAATTATATAAACTCAAAATATAAATTAAATAAATAGAGGATATTCACGAAAATTTGATGAATACCGCAAATATCTCGTGAGTGGCTACAAAGAAATATGAGGATCTTCACGAGCGACGCAGTCGCGAGTGAAGATCCTCATATTTCTTGTAGCCACAAACGAGATATTTTCGGTATTCATCAAATTTTCGTGAATTTTCTTTTTATTTAATGCTCTACGACTACAAACTCTCCAATTTGTGGCCTTTATTTGCCATTAAGGCGCAAAATTTATGTGTCGAACCGGCGTCCATACAAAAATTACAACAACCAAACTCCAACCATTGGAATGTGTGAATATCCGCACAAAAAGTAGTCCCGTCTTATTTCTCCCCTAACTTTACGATTTACCAAGGCTGGCGAATTGAAATAATCGCAATGTGTTTCGAAGAAATAGAACAATAACAAAAAACACCACTTTCTTATTTTCAATAACAAGACACGTCATTTTATTTTTTTTGAACTCAATGCACTGAAGACGTGTGAAGTTGAACTGAAGAAATTTGAAAGTGATTTCGGCTTTTCGCTGGAAGGTGAATGAGAAAGTCAAACTTTGAAACCGCTGATTTAATGAATTGATTTAGTCACTGTCACTATCAATTATTCGAATTCGTTTGTATTTGGGACTCTGGAATTCATTACTGATGTGCTGACTCGTTTAAAGTACATGTGATTCGTCATCCGAACCTACGATGAAATATCGATTTCTAAATATCATTTTGATATTTCGTTTTGCCGACCGACAGGGGAATATGACTTAATTTTTCAGCGTGAATTGATGCCTGACCATTAAATAAAAACATAATCTCTCAAGTATAATTAACTTCAGCTGACCTTTTATATATACTATTGTTATGGTTCATACCAAATTTATCCGTTTTGTGTAAAAAAAAAATATAATTGAAAGTTTGTTGAAAACTGAAAAAAATCTGTTGTGAGATTTCACAAGAATTAAGTTACCTCCCCTTTTCTTATATACAAACAGATTCAGGACAATCATGTCCAACAGAGTATTTTGTCTTCATTTTGAACCAACAGGATTATTTTGTTTGTATTTTTTTCACAATGGGAGTTATGAATCCTGAGGGCACCTTCTCTAATGTGAGTAATACAAAACATAGTTCAATAATTTTTTAATAAAAAAACGAAAACGAAATTGCCACAATCACACACAACTTCATTGTACCGGCAACAACAGGTGTTTTTTTTTTTTTAAACAAAACGATATGTATTGTTAGCATTGAGTAATTTTTTATTTTTATTGTACAATAAAACCTGTCAAAAGATAATAGGAATGAATATTACCCACTAAAAATATGCAGACTGAACAAAAAATTTACATGAATAAATGGCATGAATGAAGAAGGAATGCTTGTTTTGGTTCTTGAACGTTTTGGTCCTGGGGCGTTTTGGCCCAAGATGTTTCAGCCTCCATGTTTTGAAGCACCGGGATGGGCTTGCATGAGCAAGGAAAAATGGCCAGACTGAGGGTGGGTGGGGGTGGGGGGTGTGAGGGGGTGGGGTGTGTGAGGGTGGGGGGGGGTACAGACAAAGGCTAGATAGGCAATAAGCATCCACTCATATAAAATTTGTGTGTCGGGGGGGGGGGGGGGGTCATTGTCCCTGGGGGGGGGGGTCATTGTCCCTGGGGGCAGGGGCTTGGACCACTGATATCCATATTTGTATGCTTTTACTTAATGAAATATATAATGCATTTGGGTTAGGGGGGTGCCCGGGTGGGACCGTGGGAGGCATAACAAGGAAAATATTGATGTATTGGCTGCGTGCAAACATCTCACTGACAAGCATCCAAATCTCACTGATCAAAATCTCGCTGACAGTCACCTTCAGAGGTTAACAGGTCTGCTTCCCACCCAAGGCATTGGAAACTGGGTCCTATTATATTGGAGCCCACTTAATTGGAAGTCTTGTTCTATGGACTGTGCTGATAAGCTCATTACTAGAGCTGGGCAGTTTTCCGGTTTGGTTCCAGTTTTTGTGGCAAACTGGAAAACTGAACAGAGGACACACCATGAATAGGCTTAGCAACTGATCTCCTAAAACCTCTAAGAATGATCATGGGAAAGTTAGGCTGAACCCAATGGAGAGAGATAGTTACAGACAGGGCTTTTGTGCTGAGTGGTGTATTACCAACTATTGTGAATTTTTTTCAGAATTAAGGAGTCTGAAGTATTATTTCCTACCTGTTCTTAACTGGTTGAGGGCAAGATTGTTCTTGGTGACCTAAATTTGTATTCAAAATTTGTTCTATTACAAATTATTGGAGAGTGCTCACAGACACTCTACAATAATTTGTAATGGAACAAATTTATATAAACAAAATGTTATTTGTATTTGACTGAATATAAAACATGAGCAAGGAATAATGTTGGCTTTTGCTCTGTTGCCCTCAGTTTTTTTAATGCCCCGATAGTGGTTTCTATCACTCAAACAGCTAACAAATAGAGAAACCCAGGCTTGTCATTTTGAGGCGGGCGATTGCCCTGGGCCGCAGTCGCCCACCTTAGTTCAAAATTCTGTGGACGGTAAACGTCTGTCTAACCGCAATTTCTGCGACTCATTAATTCAGTCGAAGGCACCTCAAAATCATCTGTAACAAAGCACAATTTGTGAAGTTTGTAGTGTGTCGTCAACTCAGTCACCCTGAGACAGTAAGTAACTTTCCAAACCCCCAGCGAGAGGTCTGCCAATTCCAAAGTTCTAATTAGTTATCAGATTGTGACAACTCTTGTGTCATGCACCGTTACGGGACATATCATCCCCAAGCCAGTTCGACCCCTGACGATTCGGCTGGGACATTTGTCCCAAAATCAAAGCTGGGACAATTCGTCCCCCCAAATCTGACTAATTCGCAGTTATTGGAATCAGGCGATGAGCATAGTGTACTGGATTGTAGATATGGGCTTGGTTATTTGGAGGCAAGATAACTATAACACTCACTGTTTGTGAGTGTCATGGGTAACCTGGTATCTTACATCCAAATATTCAAGCCTGCATCTATACACTATGTGATGACACACATAATTACACAAACCATGTACCTTAAAATGACATTAGTTGTCTATCCAGGAGGCTGAAGCAAAATGGCCCCTGCAAACCAAATGGCCCTTCTGGAGTTATTTTAGGCGAACACAAAATAGCCCTCCTGGGGTGATTTGAGGCAAACCATAATGGCCCTCCTGCAATTTCCGAACTGAACCGAAACCAAGGTTTTTTCTTGAAACCGAATCTGAAAATCAAAACCTCCAAGCTCAACCTATTACTAACCACAATGTAGAGTGTATTGAAACTGTCTCAGCCACGCTGGATTATTGACATAATATTCAACTGTTTTATCGGTCAGGTCCTAAAAACAGTAAGTTAACAACTCAAATGTTCACAGATATCAATAATTCACACTTTGAAAATCTATCATCGAACAAAAAGATCATTGTAAGTGGGTGTGGACAAGCACAATCTTTAATTCACTCATATAAACGGGGAAAATATGTTGCCACCAGTGCTCACCCAGTGTGCAGCTATCAAATTACCACTTATAAGGATGACAGGAAGACAGCATCTCTTAACAATACCCATGTAAAATATTTCTGAAGAACTGGTCTGTACATGAATTTTGGATCGATGTGTATTGTTGAATAAATTATTTTCATTTTTCTCTTAACTGAATAACCTTGTTAATTGAATAAAATGTCCAAACACAAAACCATTTATCATACCTTCAGTACAAATCTGACCTATTAATTGCATGTAGGTTATAGGATAAACTCCTCTTAACTGAATAAGCAATCTTGAAATATGTCGAGGAATTTCCGTGACAGTCACCAAATTCCGCATGTTTATAGACCTGTTTCCCTTCAGTACATCCAATACAACCATTTAATCCATTATATCTGGTTTGGCATAGCTCTATGAGCTCTGTTAAACAAGATATAATAAGAATAAATGCTCACTTTATGTCATAAGATACAGGATAGTAACCAAATCCCTATTAATTTAATACTCCTGTTAATTGCATAATTTTCATTGGGAAAGTGGCTATCCAATTAACGTAACACATGTATGTGCAATGTGTATTGCAGTGAACAAAAGTTACATGCATCTGACCTCCAGGATTTCCAACATAATATGATATGCTTAGCTCCATCAGTGACAAAACAGAGATGAGAAACCTAGAATCCTACAGCTTATTCAGTTACTTCATTGAAAATTCACTGAAGTATATTTGTTTATTTATTTATATTAAAAAAAATTTTTTATTGGTGCTAAAGGTCACATATTTCTGCACAGCAGCTAATCATGACCGCAACATGGATATAAAGTCAAGTCCATCAATCGTTAAAACCCATGTTGCCCATTTCATTGAGATGATTTCAGAGAACCCTTTCCAACAGTGTTTTACTTCACAGCACTTAATTGTGAAAGTTACAAATACAAAGTTTTAACTGGTAGAGTGCTGAATTATTTTTGAGGCCAAAATTTGCTCACTTGTCTTTGACTTCTTAAAATTGATGGGAGAGTGCCCAGAGGCACTCGCCCATAAATTGTGACAAGGCAAATTCATATGGACTTAATAATTTCACTTCAAAGATGACGTACATCCACAGAATATGAAGATTTTAAGTTGACACTGGCACTTCAGAATAAAATAAATGTGGGCACTCGACCAGTTAATATGTATGCTCAACTATAGATTGTTGAAAATGTCATGAGAAAATAATCATATGCCCCACAGGGAAACTATAAAAAAATTTCAAATTTTATGTGCTTCAAATTGAAGCCTAATCTAGGTGAATAATGCAGATTTATCACTGAAAACAACCACCTTCTTTTAAAAAGTGCACAGTAAAAATTAAATCTAGTGTTTTTGAGCGGATACCAAAAATTATGTCATTTGTCTCTCATGAGATAATTTTCCATTTCCACTCAAACGCACTAGATATCCTCTATATATCATAATTTATTTATTTATTTATTGGGGTTGAATGACACTTTTGACATCCAGGATACCTTTTGACCGGTTTTATTTTGTTTTATGGGTGGAGGATTGATTCAGAGTACCTGGAGAGAGAACCAGCAAGCAATGGAAAGCAACTGTAAGACCTCCCCCCCCCCTATGTACTAACTCCACACAAGCAGGATTACAATTGGTTGAAGACAAGGGCACCGTCAATGTGCAGAATGCCCAATAGCACAGCACCACCGTCCCCCCCCCCCCCCCCCCCCCCCCCCCCCCCACATGGGCAAACTGAGATGAAGAGCCTTGCCCAATGAAACACAATACAGTTTCCCCTGGCAGGGATTTAACCAAGGACCTTTTGGTTTGAAGTTCAATGAGAATCAAATGAAATTTTGAGAAAATCCAAGTTGATTCTCATTGTTTTCTTTGCAAGAATCATTTGCGAGAATTGATTCTGATTCTCGCTGAAATTTTAAGCCCTGCAAAAATTTATGATGGATAAAATTAGAACATTGGTATAAAGTCAGCACATAAATATCTATTATTTAAATGCTTTTCATATATTTTATTCCACTTACTCCTCTTAAATGGAAGCAGAATTTAAAGTATCACTTTTTCCATAAAAAACAATTTCAAAACTCATTCTGAAGCAAAAAGAAAAAAAATCACTCAGTTGAACACAATCCACTCCCCCCACCCCCGCCCACAACATGATGAAAGTTTTTCTTTGCATAAAATCAATCAAAACCCTCTCAAGCTTCTCAAGTGAAAAAAGCAAAACTTTTGACCAACAGTCCCTCCTCCCCATCTCCTGGGCTGAAAGTGGACTCGTAGAACCCCACCTGAACAAATGTTAATCTTATGTACTCACTGTGTTACATTTGAAAACCCTCTGGTGCCTACCAAAATCAGTCAAACATAACACTTTTAACAAACTTTAATCTAGGAGTCATGGTAATGCTATATACCAAATATCAAAAGATTCTGCCTGGTGGATCTGAAGATCTTTCAAGAATATTCCTCATGTCGCACACAGTTAAAATTCGGGCTCCTAAGATTCTGATTGGTAGTTCTGGAGAAGACATAAAAAATGTTTTTAAATTTGTGGGGTACTAACAGAATTGTACCTCTTGTGGTAGCCTCTGTGGGCATGGCATCTTTATTTGAACATTCTTGAATTGATATATAATAAAGAACATGTATATCAAATTTGGTTCAATTCGGCCCAGTGGTTTGAGAAGTCGATAATGTAAAGGACGTCTTCCCGTTTCGCCGATGTGATTCTAATGGGGTAGGTGTCAGTAATCCGCAGATCAAAGAAGTGCCGCGATAATTTGTTAATTTGGATGTTGGGAGATAATTTTTATCAATTTAACCCATGTACCACAGGGAAACTCACAAGTAACGACGAATTGATTGAATGTAATGTAATTTTTTTATTGATTTATCAACGCAATAAACGAGCAAGTATAATATAATAATATGAACATTTAAAGACATAAAGCACATTTTTTAAAAACCCGAATTTCGACTGAATGTAATGTAATTTTTTTATTGATTTATCAACGCAATAAACGAGCAAGTATAATATAATAATATGAACATTTAAAGACATAAAGCACATTTTTTAAAAACCCGAATTTCGACTGAATGTAATGTAATTTTTTTATTGATTTATCAACGCAATAAACGAGCAAGTATAATATAATAATATGAACATTTAAAGGCATAAAGCATATTTTTTAAAAACCCGAATTTCGACTCACTCTGTCTAAAAATAACAATAAACGAGCAAGTATAATATAATAATATGAACATTTAAAGGCATAAAGCACATTTTTTAAAAACCCGAATTTCGACTGACTCTGTCTAAAAATGACAGTGCGTCAATCTGACCTTCCCTAAAGAGTCTTTTATAATAAGATAAAGCATTGTCGATGGCACGATACTTTTTTCTTCGTGGGGCCACCTTCCCACCATGTCTCAACTGCAGAATTGTTGATTCTGTGAATGCTTGTTCTTTCTTAATGAAATCAACTAAGAAGAACAAGATAGGATGGGTTCCGGCAATTGCCTTCTTCAACTTGCTGTGCCATCCTTCTACATGATTTGTGGTGCGAGGGCCGACAGTCTCGTGATGGTTCCACACATTGAGGTTGCTACTCTCAACCCAGTTCGTCGTGACGTAGTCTGTGAACTTGGTAACTCTTGGGTCGACGTCTCTCTCCTCCAACGCTTCTTCCCATGCCTCTAATACAAGAAGCCATACGTCGCTGACCATATGTGGTGGTACAAATGGAAGGCCGATAGCACGTCGAACGATCGCATGAATGTTGTCATCTTGCTTGTAATCGTCTCTGAGGCTGCACTTTTCTGTTGCATACTTGTACACTGCTTGGGCGTAGTGGAAGTGACAGCCTTTGATGGTCGCAGAAGAGAAAACTTGTCGTAAAGCATTTTGTGCAGCAGTTTCGAAATCAGTAAAGATTGTTGCTGGTTGTAGGTGAATGTCTAAAGATGAAGCCTTCTGGCATATGGTGCTGAAGAATTTTATATAAGTTGACTTGGTTTTATTAGGCAGCAAGCCATAGACTAATGGCAACATCTTATTGTCGACGAAAGCAAGGATGGTATACAGCTGATAAAAGTTTCGGTGATTTCTCAAATGTCCCATCACAGAAAAACGAAGTCGCTTCGTCGAGGAGGTGTAAGTTTGACGCTGTGCTGAAAATGAGGCAGTTGACGTCGCTTGGATCTGACAGTAAAAACTGATCTCCTGCAGTTGTTTCCATGTAACTATCAGGTAAGCTGATTGCTGAGCGAGTTTTCGGAAGAGCCGGTATGGTTTTCGCATGAGACCTGTATAATGCTGATTTGATGCTATAGAATGTAGGAACTTTAGCAATGATGAGTGGGTCGGTATCCGATCTGAGAGAACCAAGCTCCTCTTGGTAAAGTGCGCACACTGATTTGCTGTCGTGTCGAACGGTTTTCTTTAAATCTGCTAGGAAAGCATCGGCTACAATCTGCTCCATATCTGGTGGATGATTATGCTGCCCCATCGGCGAACTGATAAAATCGTTTTTTCGTGTTGATAGTTGACCGACATCCTAAAGAATCTTTTTTAACGCAGTTCCAATGTATATTTGGTTGATTCTGAGACTTCACACGAAATTTATAACCACCATAAACTAAGTGTCTACCACCTCTCTTATTAGGGATGAAAGAAACATTTACTTGTTCACTTGCCATGATGAATTGAAGGAAATGTTGTTGATGTACAGCATGAAGGGTCATATTATATACTATTGAGATGTTTGAAGTTGTTTAGTTGTTTACAGTTGATCAATGTTAACTGATTGTTAATCACTTTGGGACCATGAACTCAGCCGGTGAAGAAGAGTTAATATCAATCAGTGGGATTAACAACTTGTTCACACCTCCACCGGCGATTAGTTTTGGTTTGTTTATTTAACCTCATCGGCGAAACGGGAATAAACCACGTAAAGTTCATGCCAGGCGGATGGATGGTGGACTGACGACAGAAAGAAAGTAATCACTTAATCTCCCCATGAGCTTTGCTCAGATGAGCTAAAAGAAACAGTCCTTTATTGGCTAAAGGGTGAGTTCGATGGACCTTGCTTCAAATATTGTTTATACAAGAATAATGTACATGTAATATTATGTCCACCACATAGAGAGACCATAAGTACATCAATTTAATTGTGTTTTTTAACAATTCTGTCAAAGAATTTATTTAACCCTTTGAACACTGGTGTATCATCCATACCATTTAAATGGCAGAAATTGGAAGAGTCCATATCCATTATTTGGAGGTAGAGCAGGCTGCACATTGAAAATATCAATTGTTATACCACACACGTTTACTTAGTAGCCAGCCTATTTAATGAAATTATTACATATCGTGCCGGAATAGTGGTCTCTTGTGTTGAAAGAGTTAATTAATTACAATCTATTTGAGAGTGTCACCAAGCACTCTTAAATAAATTATACAAAAATAATTTAATGAATTATTTTGAGAAAGAGAATAATAAGAATGATAATGAATGTAACAAGTGATAACCAAAGAAAAAAACTGTAAATGTTTGGTGCAAACACTATCATAAAACTGAGTTTGTAAGGTGCTTGAAAAATAGGAAATAACATTTGTATAGTGATCAGCAGTTTCTAATATACATTATACTGCAGACATTAGGAATATAAAACATGGAACAAAAGCCTTCATGCTTCATCCTTGGCACATAAAAGATGGGTCAAATATCCTAATCAATGTTTTTAGGTGTGCCTTTTGTATCTTTATTATACTGACAAGAGCTTCTGTAAATTTAATATATTTTATATTGGTTTTAAAATACTGTAGTATTATGGCACTTCTGTATTCCTTCTGATAGATGAAGGCGAAATAATGAATCTTGAATCTCCTTGAAACTATACACTGGTAGTAGGGCTGCAGCGATGCGGATGCTCACGATGCAATGCAAATCAGGATTTTTTTCTCACGTTGTGATGTGAATTGTAATGCAAAAACACAATTCTCCCTCTGTCTGTCTGTCTGTCTGCTGAGTACATGATCGAGAGAAGACAGACAGAAAGAGACAGAAAGAGAGAGAGAGAGAGTTTGCATAATATTTACCAGGCTCTTCACTGAGTTTGAAATTCCAAGGCTTTTAAGAGCAAAAGTTCTGTTACTTTTCCAGATCTATCTAAAAATCTTTCAGCTATGGTACTCAATATTGGTACATGATGAGTAGGTGGTGCAACGATGCATCGATCCGTTCAGATGGATGAATCGTGAATTGAATCGACAGGAATGAATAGTGATGCATTGAAAACACGATGCATCATTGCACCCCTAACTGGTAGCACTCAGAGCAGCAATGAGTTCCTGCATTGTAGTGTTTTCACTCAAATTAATCTGCACTAATTCCCACTGGTTGTATGAGGCCCCAAAAAATAACCCTTAGGTTTCCGAATTGTTGCATGAAAATTTTCCAGTAGGTAGGTATTTCATTTTTTTCAGTTGGGGAAGGAGGGGGGGGGGGGGGGGGAGATTTTTGTTTTTTTAAGATGTAATACAACAGTTGAGTAAATATCAATCATGTGAGAGATATTGTTTTGGTACAAACACCCGAATTCCTACTTTTTAATTGGGTGGTTATAGTGTAGTTATTAACTTTTTCGCTGTCGAAAACGACTAAAGTCGAATTACCCAATCGCTGCCGATCACGACTGAAGTAAAAATTTGAAACTTGATAGCAGTATGAATTTCTAAGGGAAGGAACTCGCTTATTTTTTTGTGATTTACAACAATGTGGTGTTCTATTTTTGTTCAAAGTCTAAGGTTAAGTACATTCGCACCACAAACCCTTGAGGATAGAAATACAACTTGGATCAAAATGCATGTTCACTTGTTTCAGCAAATCTTTCAGACAAAAATGTCTGTGAGGAATTCCACTGAAAAAAGTTTCAAGACAAAGTGATGTTATAGAGTGTATTTTTAAAGACTCAGATAGCAAATATGGTTCTGAAACAGAAGATGGGGAATCTTAACGATACAGCCAGGGATATGGACATATTAACCCCTCATGGCCAAGATATGGATGCATTAATCCCTCAAGGCCAAGATTTGGACTGAAATGTTGGTGGTGTCTGAAATTCTGCTGGATACGAGGTAGAAGAGTCGTCCGAGTCAGCAAATGACCCAATTAGTTTTGACTGGAAAATATGTGGTTAAAAAGATCGGTTTGATCCATGCTGGATTTAGCCACACCGACCACGAGAAGGCATCTTGCACACCAACCACAACAAGGCATCTTGGTTTTCAATACACCAGCCCCCTCCACCCTACACACCCACACACACCGCCCACTAGCCCAAGAACATTAGGTTTCACTACGGAAAAAAATCGGAGAAAGCTGATTTTTTCAGGGAATGTCGAGTACATGTCACTGAACGATTAGACAAAAGTCCCCTAAAATCCCAGTTGAGCTTTTTTTTCTACAGCCTTTTTTCGAAAACGCGTTTGAAAAATTTTTTAAAAAATCGCATGAACTTTGTAACCTCGAATTGATCCCCAACTGTATTTTTTGTTTACGCGTATTTCGAGCTACATAATGTCTAATATACATTTACCTAGAGCAAAATGTGCATTCTGTGACAATTTCTGCGAAAAATTATTGAAAATTCACAAAAAAGTATCGGATTTACGCAAAAAATGACGATTTTCCTAACGGATTTGCCCAAAGGGTCGTAGTACAGAACGGGATGTTAGTTGGACAGATGATAAAAAATCCACCACCATTTGAAGACTTTTATCACTGCTTACAAAATAGACATTATGGAAGACCCCCTCTGCTTCTGGCCGAGTTCCCCTTTTGGCATAAAATTCGTCAGCATGAGAACTCAACTATTTTCGGGCTTGGGACCGAACAGACACGTCTGTGTCTGGCAGCATTAGATCAATAAATAATATTTACAGAATGTACAAAAATCAATAAATAATATTTACAGAATGTACAAATCAATCAACATGGATTAAGTTACATTGACTATTATCAACGCTATATACAGAAATGACATGACCTATATACATATTATTCATCGAACTCAGAAATTTCCGACAGGACAGTGTTTCTGTGGTTGTTACAAGAATCCGAACTGCAATTACACAAACCTGAGCAAGAGAGTCCTGCCTTCTTACACCCACACCTTTTTGTACAAGCACTCTTGTAACCACAACTGATCAGATTCAGTAGGTTATCGGGGGCACATGGCTTTGTGGCTGCAGTCGGTACAAGAAGTCCATTGTCTAGCAACCACCCCCAATCCGTCGGAGGAAGCGAAGTGCCCAGCCATTGTTGGACCTGGAGATAATATCTGTAGACATGTTGTTGTGCAGCATCGCTGCTTGGTGGGAGTGAGGCTAGGTCGATGGGTTTATTCAGTTTAGATTTTGCTACATAACGCTTGTAAGTGACATATCTATATTGGTCGAGAGAGGAAACAGTTTTACTCCCGTATAAGATCAGGAGAAGTTGTTCCCCGGCAGCGGCTACTGCACTTGGTGTACTGTCATCCGCCAAAATTGTGTTGACATACTGTTGTGAGTCGCTAGTAACATCGGAGACAATTGTACTGAATACTTTCTTCTTACCAACTCGAAAGAGTGCAGAAGTAGTGTCACAACCACTTATAGAATGTGCTACAAGGAGGTTGCTTCTATGGTCACCCATTTTGGTTGCTATTTCACTAACTGAAACTAGTAAGTTTGGGGTAATGGAATACATCATGTGAATATTACATCCCGGTTGAACTCGAGAGGTAAGAATGACTAACAAGTCTGTGTCTGTTCCCACGTCGACATTGTTGTCATCTTCAGCGAAGTCAAGTGCAGTTTCGGCTATCAGTACATCAGCATCGGCCTCGGCCTGCTTGGACTGAATATTGATAGCAGATAGCTCCTGCATTAGAAGATCGATCAGTTGGGTTTTGTTCTTGGCATTTGCAAGTAAATCGGATTGGGGTGTGGTGGCTGGTAACTCGGGTGAGATATTGATATCAATGGAATACCTGTCTTTAGATCTACGGGCTTGTTCCATGCCCTTTGTCGACATTGTACAAGCATAACCATCAAAAACAACCACGACGTTCGCCCCATAATGTCTCACTAGATAATTGGAATATGATGTACATATGTCCTTATATGACGACTGTTTAGGCCATACAACTGCCCTCAATAAAAATCCACCATCTAGAATGTTCTGGGATTTTAGTTTGCTCGGAACCGTATGTTTTGAGGATCTTACCGAGCGTGCTTTTCTGTGTCTTCCTCATTCCAGCAGAATCAAACAATGCTGGTGGTTTCGGGGCGAGTTCATATTTGAGATACTCTTCCATCTCTGCATGTGACTGAATAACACATGTGATGCGGTTGAACAGAATTGTGGGGTCAATCACTACCTTACTTCCACGGACTTTGATGCTATTTGCCATCGATGCGAAAGACTTCACAGTGTCAACACGTCGTAGTTTGATGCTGTTGAACGTTTTGCTTACAACATTCGATACGCAACATTCATCAATTTTGCGAACTTGGTCACAGTTCACAGTTTCGTCGGCCACAAGCCCGGTCGCTGTAGAGACTAACTGTAGTGGATCTATATTCTGAAAGGGGGAATGCACTCTGAGCTAGCTCAATAATTTGGTGATATCATTGGCATCAGTCAATCCCGATGTTGTTCGCCATGACCAGTGTGAACATGAACAAAATTTTCGAGAGCATTACATATCGGAAGGCAAAGAGGTAGTCCATGTACCCATTTCGCAACAGTGCTATCGGTTATTCCCCTGCCATGTGTGAGACCACCAGGGAGCTTGAACATTCTCATTAAACACTGCTCTATGGTCTGATCAGAATATATCCCGTCCCAGAATTTATCTGAGCGCCTTATGGTAAAGTAACCTTTCTCAGTGAACAACTTCAAATCATCCTGTTGCATTATTTCTGTTAGCTCATTCATCTGCTGCAAATAGAGATGAGAACTTTTTGCGTATGCAAAATGACCACCTGCGTGGAATACTGGAATCATATTGCGAACACAATATGTGTGGAGTTCCCAGTCGCCTGTGCGCTCTGCTCTCAAGAACAGCTGGAGAAGACCTATTTGCTCGTAGTATTGTACCCAAAGCTTTCCTGTGCATCCTACGGACGCATTCTGGAGCAGTTCGTGTAATTTTGACAGTAGATGGTTGACACATTCTTGATTGACAGCGTCAGCTGTTGTACAGTCACCTCTGGCAAGTCCACAGAATATTTCATTGACTTCTGTGCAGTCTATGTTATCTAGTGTTCGGCTTTCTTCAAACACAAGTTTTGTAATGGCAATTTGTGTTAGCAGGGGGTATGGTTAATATTTCACACGTTTCACCAGTTCATTATGGAATAAATGACTATTGTTATATATCATTATAAAGCCACTGCTTTTCTGCAATTTTTGATATATAATTTAACTCCCAAAGTAGTCGTAGATTTGATTTAATGGACGTTGTGTACCGTTGTGTGTATGAAAACAATAAATTTTTTTTCGTAATTTTGTACATTTTCGTGAATATTTCACCATTGAGTGTGAGGATTGGTACAAAGTTGGCATTTTCTGTTGGGGATATGTATTCTCAATATAATTCAGCACGATATTTATGATTCTCACCCTACTAAGGCGATTAAGAATGAGAAATATGGAGCTGGGTCGAATTTTTTTTTAATTTTTTTTTTTCATCAAAAAAACGCTATAACTAAAAAAGCTCAACTCGGATTCGCGGGGACTTTTCACACTTTATCCGCAATGTGTGTCCCGGAAACATATAAAAAAATCAGCTTTCTCCGATTTTTTTCCTTACTTTCTCATTTTTATGTCTAATGTGCCTGGACTACACCCACTCAACTCAATAAAAGGACTATCTGTAATACTTTTTTTCAAAACTGCTGATCAATTTGCACTATAACCACAATAGTAGTATAACATTTAGTATAAAAATCCATTATTTGGCAACAAATAGTTTGATTCGATTACACAAAACACAAGAATATGGCGATATTTCCTTACTTTGGTGTGATGGCAATCTTGGTTGCCATGGTCACGAAATCTTATACGAACGAGTATCATATGCAATTCAGCATACATACCTATACATACCAGCATACCAAGTTTCAGCAAGATATTCCTCTAAACAAGAACGTTATTCCCCTATCCAAACTACATGTATTTATTTATTTATTTATTTATTTATTTATTGGTGTATAAGGTCACATATTTTTAGTTTTAGAAAAGGTTTGCACCTCCCTAGCATTGGTGACTGGGTCCTATTTTAACAGTACCCAACGAATCGGTCACATCCACTCACGTAATATGCAAATTCATCTGCTGAAAAAAAAAAAATTTTCCAAAAAATTCAATAAAACCATATGATGTGACCCCTCTTTGGAATGAGCTCGTCGAGCCCGTTCCAATGAGGGGTCACATGATATGGTTTTGTTGAAATTTTTGGGAAAATGTCAAAAAATTATATTTAAAATAATATATTCTGATATCGCCTGCATTGGGTGAAGGGTTAAAGTCTATGAATATTTATTCATTCATTTATTAATGTTTGAGGTCACATACTTCTGCACAACAGCTAATCATGACCACAACATGGAGATAAATTCAAGGTCAGTCAATCGTTTATACCCCATGTTGCCTATTTTAGAGGACTTGCACCCCACACATTAATGAATGGGTCCTCTTTTACCAGTGAAACAGAGCTTGTTTATCATAGTAAACAAGCACTGCTTCATTTCCCTAGGTTCCCGCGGGGGTAAAGTCTATATGAAAGTGTCAATGACACTGTAGCTTAACTTGTGTGTTGTGTTTGATGAAAAGGATAATGTTCAATGTTTATGAAAGGATTATGAAATAAGACAAGAATTGTGATAATTGGGAATATGTTCATTTCTGTTCCCTGTATGCTATGTTTTTGATAACAAGTGTTTGACCACCGAGGTGGTAATAGTCCCCTGCGGCACTTTTGTGACATAAGGTGTTTTTGTCACATAAGACATGACCACAGTCAGCAGGAGTATCAGACCTGGGGGGGTGGGGGGGGGGGGGGGGAGTTTTGGAAAAATAATTGGGGATTGGGGACGGTTCGGCTTGGGGACAATTCGGGTTTCATGACAACAGTCAACAGAAGTGTCAGACCTGGGGGGTGGTTTGGGTAAAATACAGTTTGTAAGAAAAGGATTTCAAATATGAATGGAATCTGAAAATTGAGAATTGAGAGAAGTGTAGCTTGAACCATGTTGGAGGGAGGGGTGGTAACATAAAAATAGAGAAAAAAAAAGCATAAAAAACACAGCAAAAATGGCCGCCATTCCGCCATCTTGGATTTTGGAAAAAAAATATTAAGCGTGCATCAGAACCATTTATCCACGTACCAAATATGAAAGGTGTAGCTTAAAGCATGTTGGAGGGAGAGGTGGTAACATAAAAACAGACAGACAGACAGATGAACAGACAGACAGATCTTAGATTTTGAAAAAAAATATTGAGTGTGCATAATCCCCTCACAACCCTTTATCCGTGTACCATATATGAAAGGTGTAGCTTGAACCATGTTGGAGGGAGGGGTGGTAACATAAAATAGAGAAAAAAGCTTAAAAAACACAAAAATGGCTGTCATGGCGCCATCTTGAATTTTGAAAAAAAAATATTGAACATGCATCATCCCATCACAACCCTCTATCCATGTGCCAAATATAAAAAGTGTAGCTTGAACCATGTTGGAGTGAGGGGTGGTAACATAAAATAGAGAAAAAAGCTTTAAAAAACACAACAAAAATGGCCGCCATGCCGCCATCTTGGATTTTGAAAAAAAATATTGAACGTGCATCATCCCCTCCCAATCCTCTATCCATGTGCCAAATATGCAAAGTGTAGCTTGAAGCATGTTGGAGGGAAGGGTGGTAACATGAAAATAGAGAAGAAAGCTTAAAAAAACAACAAAAATGGCCGCCATTCCACCATCTTGGATTTTGAAACAAAGATTTTGAGCGTGCATCATCCCCTCATAACCATTTATCCATGTATCAAATATGAAAGGTATAGCTTAAAGCATGTTGGAGGGAGAGGTGGTAACATAAAAACAGACAAACAGATGGACAGACAGACGGACGGACAGACAGATAGACAGACAGATGGACGGAGATGGATGGAGTGCAATCCTATAGTCCCCTTACGGTTCCCGTAGGGGACTAAAAAAATAATATGAGGTGTACACTGCACTAAAGAGCTGAGAGGTGGGTTAATATGACCTCACAGTTAATGTATGTGGCCCTCACAGTTAACGCATATCAACGAAAGTTACCAAATTACAGTGAAATTATTCCAAAACGAGTCATCCTATCAAGTTACATTGAAATCCCTTCATAAATATGGCCTGTAGACTGTGCTAAAGGTTTTCGGGTTTCGGGCTCCTGTAGCCGTCAGATTCCCAATTGCGTCCAAAGGGGACACTTTCATCTAGACATTATATGATGTCAACCTACCAGGTTACAATGAAATCCCTTCATAAATATGACCTGTAGACTGTGCTAAAGGTTTTTGGGCTTTGGGCTCGGGCAGCCATCATGGTTGAATGATCGCAACCAAAAGGGGACAATCTCATCTGGGCATCATCTGGAGTGATCCTTCGAAGTTACAATGAAATCCCTTCATAAATATGACCTGTAAACTGTGCTCAAGGTTTTCGGGATTCGGGCCCCTGAAGCCGTCACAGTTGACCAATGACAACCAAAAGGGGATGTCATTATCTAGGCATTATATGGAGTCAAACTAACAGGTTACAATGAAATCCTTCTATAAATATGACCTATAGACTATGCTAAATGTTTTGGGCTCGGGCAGCCATCAAGGCTGAATGATCGCGACCAAAAGGGGACGTTCTCATCTAGACATTATTTGAAGTCATCCTACCAGGGTACAACGAAATCGACCTTTTATAAATATCACCTGTAGACTGTGCTAAAGGTTTTTGGGCTTCAGGCCCCTGTAGCCGTCACAATTGCCTAATGGTGTCCAAAAGGGGCTGTTCTCATCTAGACATTATATGAAGTCAACCTACGAAGTTACAATGAAATCCATTCATAAATATGACTTGAAGACTGTGCTAAAGGTTTTCGGGCTTTGGGCTCGGGCAGGCATCATGGTTGAATGATCACAACCAAAAGGGGACATTCTCATCTGGGCATCATCTGGAGTGATCCTATGAAGTTACAATGAAATTCCTTCATAAATATGACCTGTGTAGTCTGTGCTCAAGATTTTCGGGCTTCGGGCACCTGTAGCCATCACAGTTGACCAATTACGACCAAAAAAAATGTCATAAGCTAGGCATTATATGGAGTCAATCTAACAAGTTACAATGAAATCCTTCCATAAATACAACCTATAGACTATGCTAAAGGTTTTTGGGCTCGGGCAGCCATCAAGGCTGAATGATCGCGACCAAAAGGGGACGTTCTCATCTAGACATTATTTGGGGTCATCCTACCAAGCTACAATGAAATCCCTTCATAATTATGACCTGTAGACTGTTCTAAAGGTTTTCTGGCTTTGGGCCCCTGTAGCTGTCACAGTTGCCCAATCGTGTCCAAAAGGGGACGTTCTCATCTAGACGTTATATGAAGTCAAACCTACCAAGTTACAATGAAATCCCTTCATAAATATGACCTGTAGACTGTGCTAAAGGTATTCGGGCTTCGGGCTCGGGCAGCCATCATGGTTGAATGATTGCAACCAAAAGGGGACATTCTCATTTGGGCATCATCTGGAGTGATCCTACGAAGTTACAATGAAATCCCTTCATAAATATGACCTGTAGACTGTGCTCAAGATTTTCGGGCTTCGGGCACCTGTAGCCATCACTGTTGACCAATCACGACCAAAAGGGGATGTCATCATCTACGCATTATATGGAGTCAACCTAACAAGTTACAATGAAATCCTTCCACTAATACGACCTATAGGCTATGCTTAAGGTCTTTGGGCTCGGGCAGCCATAAAGGATGACTGAACGTGACCAAAATGGGATGTTCTCATCTATACATTATTTGGAGTCATCCTACCAAGCAACAATGAAATCCCTTTATAATTATGACCTGTAGACTATTCTAAAGGTTTCCGGGCTTCGGGCCCCTGTAGCCGTCACAGTTGCCTAATCGTGTCCAAAAAGGGACGTTCTCATCTAGACATTATATGAAGTCAACCTACCCAGTTACAATGAAATCCCTTCATAAATATGACCTGTAGACTGTGCTAAAGTTTTCGGGCTTCGGGCTCGGGCAGCCATCATGACTGAATGATCGCAACCAAAGGGGACAATCTCATCTGGGCATCATCTGGAGTGATCCTACAAAGTTACAATGAAATCCCTTCATAAATACAAGAGGCCCCAGGGGGCCTGAGGGTGCTCACCTGACATGGTAGTCTAAATATCAAACCAGGGACTTGACTTGAATAAGCTGCATACGCCCCTCCTAAGAAAAGCATATACCAACTCGATGAAGCGATTGTGCCCACACAATACACAGGATTTTCCTTCTATTTTCAGTTCCTGCACTTTAACGTCCCAAAATTGAGATAAACACATAAAAAACAGATTTTTTTCCCAAACAAAATACTTTCAGCCTAAATTTTTTACTTCTTCTTAAAACGCATAAAAAACGCTAAAACTAATTTCCGGATTTTGGTCCAAAATTTTCTAAGTCCCACCCGGACTCCAAATTTTTGGTGTAAAAAAAATATGTCTTTTTTGTCTTAAAATTGACAGAAATGCATAATGAAAGTGTCAATGACACTGTAGCTCAACTTGACAAACTTGAACTTGGTAAGTTATAAATGAAATGGCAAAATTGAAGATCATTGGGACCAATGTCAGTTTTTTTGCCAGTGGCAACATTTTTTGACAAAAACCGAAGAAAATCGATAGCTCCCATCTAGAGGCCTCCCCAAACAAGCATGCCAGGTTTCAAAGCAATCCGATCATAAATGTGCCCTGTAGGGTGTACAAAAGGGAAATATTGTGGTCTGACTAGACTAAATTCTAAGAACATTGGCCGTGGCAACATTTTTTGATGGAAATTGAAGAAAATCGATAGTGCCCATCTAGAGGTCACCCCAAACAAGCATGAAAGGTTTCAAAGCAATCCGATCATAAATGTGCCCTGTAGGGTGTGCCAAAGGGAAATATCGAGTCTTCTGACTAAACCAAGTTCTAAGAACGTTGGCCACGGCAACATTTTTTGATGGAAATTGAAGAAAATCGATAGCTCCCATCTAGAGGTCTCCCCAAACAAGCATACCAGGTTTCAAAGCAATCAAATCATAAATGTGCCCTGTAGGGTGTGCCAAAGGGAAATATTGTGGTCTGACTAAACTGAGTTCTAAAAACGTTGGCCGCGGCAACATTTTTTGACGGAAACTGAAGAAAATCGATAGCTCCCATCTAGATGTCACCCCAAACAAGCATGCCAGGTTTCAAAGCAATCCGATCATAAATGTACCCTGTAGGGTGTGCCAAAGGGAAATATTGAGTCTTCTGACTAAACTAAGTTCTAAGAACGTTGGCCGCGGCAACATTTTTTGACAGAAATTGAAGAAAATCGATAGCTCCCATCTAGAGGTCTCCCCAAACAAGCATACCAGGTTTCAAAACAATCTGATCATAAATGGGCCCTGTAGGGTGTGCCAAAGGGAAATATTGAGGTCTGACTGAACTAAGTTCTACGAACGTTGGCCGTGGCAACATTTTTTGCCGGAAATTGAAGAAAATCGATAGCTCCCATCTAGAGGTCACCCTAAATAAGCATACCAGGTTTCAAAGCAATCAAATCATAAATGTTCCCTGTAGGGTGTGCCAAAGGGAAATATTGTGGTTTGACTAAACTAAGTTCTAAGAACGTTGGCCGCGGCAACATTTTTTGACAGAAATTGTAGAAAATCGATAGCTCCCATCTAGAGGTCACCCCAAACAAGCATGCCAGGTTTCAAAGCAATCCGATCATAAATGTACCCTGTAGGGTGTGCCAAAGGGAAATATTGAGTCTTCTGACTAAACTAAGTTCTAAGAACGTTGGCCGCGGCAACATTTTTTGACAGAAATTGAAGAAAATCGATAGCTCCCATCTAGAGGTCTCCCCAAACAAGCATACCAGGTTTCAAAGCAATCTGATCGTAAATGTACCCTGTAGGGTGTGCCAAAGGGAAATATTGAGATCTGACTAAACTAAGTTCTACGAACGTTGGCCGTGGCAACATTTTTTGCCGGAAATTGAAGAAAATCGATAGCTCCCATCTAGAGGTCACCCTAAATAAGCATATCAGGTTTCAAAGCAATCAAATCATAAATGTGCCCTGTAGGGTGTGCCAAAGGGAAATATTGTGGTTTGACTAAACTAAGTTCTAAGAACGTTGGCCGCGGCAACATTTTTTGACAGAAATTGAAGAAAATCGATAGCTCCCATCTAGAGGTCACCCCAAACAAGCATAAGAAGTTTCAAAGTAATCTGATCATAAATGCGACCTGTAAGGTGTGCCAATTGTGGACTAACGTACTAACGTACTAATGTACTAACGTACGTACGTACGCCGACGGACGAGAAGTGATGGCAATAGCTCAGCTTGACTTTGTCAAGTTGAGCTAAAAAACAAAACAAAAAATTTTCGGATTTTGGTGCAAAATTTTTTAAGTCCCAACCGGACCCAAAATTTTCAGGGGAAAAAAAAAATAAATTTTTTTTGTCTTAAAATTGACAGAAATGCATAAAAAACCAACAAAAAAAATTTTTCGGATTTTGATCCAAAATTTTCTAAGTCCCACCCGCACCCCAAATTTTCAGGGGAAAAATTTTTTTTTTTTTTTTTTTTTTGTCTTAAAATTGACAGAAATGCATAAAAAACAAAAAAAATTTGTACTTTCAGCCTAAATTTTTTACTACTTCTTAAAACGCATAAAAAACGCTAAAACTAATTTCCGGATTTTGGTCCAAAATTTTCTAAGTCCCACCCGGACTCCAAATTTTTGGTGTAAAAAAAAAATGTCTTTTTTGTCTTAAAATTGACAGAAATGCATAAAAAACAAAAAAAAAATTTTTTGGGATTTTGGTGCAAAATTTTTTTAAGTCCCACCCGGACCCAAAATTTTCAGGGGAAAAAAAAAAAAAATTTTTTTGTCTTAAAATTGACAGAAATGCATAAAAAACAAAAAAAAAATTTTTTTCGGATTTTGGTCCAAAATTTTCTAAGTCCCACCTGCACCCCAAATTTTCAGGGGAAAAAAATTTTTTTTTTTTTTTTTGTCTAAAAATTGACCAAAACACAGAAAAAAACAAAAAAAATTTTTTTCGGATTTTGGTCCAAAATTTTCTAAGTCCCACCCGCACCCAAAATTTTCAGGGGAAAAAATTTTTTTTTTTTTTTTGGTCTTAAAATTGACAGAAATGCATAAAAAACAAAAAAAAATTTTTTCGGATTTTCGTCCAAAATTTTTTAAGTCCCACCCGCACCCCAAATTTTCAGGGTAAAAAAAAAAAAAAAATTTTTTTGTCTTAAAATTGACCAAAACGCAGAAAAAAACAAAAAAAAATTTTTTCGGATTTTGGTCCAAAATTTTCTAAGTCCCACCTGCACCCCAAATTTTCAGGGGAAAAAAAAAAACATTTTTTTTTTGTCTTAAAATTGACCAAAACGCAGAAAAAAATTTAAAAAAAATTTTTCGGATTTTGGTCCAAAATTTTCTAAGTCCCACCCGCACCCCAAATTTTCAGGGGAAAAAAATTTTTTTTTTTTTTTTGTCTTAAAATTGACAGAAATGCATAAAAAACAAAAAAAAAAAATTTCGGATTTTCGTCCAAAATTTTCTAAGTCCCACCTGCACCCCAAATTTTCAGGGGAAAAAAAAAAAATATTTTTTTTGCCTTAAAATTGACCGAAATGCAGAAAAAACAAAAAAAAAATTTTTCCGATTTCGGTCCAAAATTTCGAAGTCCGCAACGGGACCCCAAATTTTCAGCCTAAATATGAACCCAGGGATTTGGCTTCAACAAACTTGAATCTCACCCCCCTAAGGATGCTGCATACCAAATATCAAAACATTCTTATTGCTAGATCTCAAGAAGCAGATTTTTCAAAAATACTCCTCATACTGCACTAATTTAAACATTTGGACTCCCATAGAGAGCCCAAATATCCACACAGGCAATTCATTTCAATAAACATGTGAAACAATCTTCCAAAGATGTTATATGTGAAATTTTAAAGCTTTTGGAGCAGTGCTTTCGGAGAAAAGTAGTCTTATGTTTTTCCCATTACCCACAAGTGTTAAAAAATGCTGACTCAGCACTTTTTTAAAGTCCCCAAAAACTACCCCATCATAAAACCGATGGCAATTTTTTTTGATCATTCCATTCTGTTGGTCCTAAGGAAGCTTCACAACAAATAAGAATTCTCAGTGCCGTGTAGTTTTGGAGATATGGGCGTTTTCATTTTTTTCTATTTTTAGCTCCTGTGGTTCCCACGGGGCTATGGGGAAAAAAATTTCAGCATAAATTAGGTACTTATGACCCAATAAGCACTCATGTAAAATTTGGTTCAAATCGGCCTCGCGGTTTGGAAAATAGGAATTTGGGGCGGGGCCAAAATTTTTGCCCCTCCCATAACGAAGGCAAATATAGCCCCTCCAACTTCTCTTGAACAAACTTGAGTCTACACCTCAAAAGGAAGCTGCATACCAAATATCAAGTCTCTGCTATTGCTGGTTCTTGAGAAGATTTTTTAAGAATTGGAGCATTTTTGCCCCATCCCTCTGCTCAATGTGAGCTGAAACCTAATTTGACAAAAAATCAAAGTCCGCAGACGCAACCCCTTCTCACATGAAATTTCATTAATATGCGGCCAGTGGTTAGGGAGAAAAAGCCCAAATACCACCTTCACGCCGGACGCCGGACGCCGGACGAAAAGTGATCAGAATAGCTCACCCTGACTTTCAGTCAGGTGAGCTAATGACCTGTAGACTGTGCTCAAGGTTTTCGGGCTTCGGGTACCTGTAGCCATCACAGTTGACCAATCACGACCAAAAGGAGATGTCATCATCTAGGCATTATATGGAGTCAACCTAACAGGTTACAATGAAATCCTTCTATAAATATGATCTTCTGCCTATGTTAAAGGTTTTGGGGCTCAGGCACCCATCAAGGCTGAATGATCGCGATCAAAATGGAACGTTCTCATCTAGACATTATTTGGAGTCATCCTACCAAGTTACAATGAAATCTCTCCATATTAAACATGACCTGCAGACTGTGTTAAAAGTTTTTGGGTTTTGGGCTTGGGCAGCCATCATGGTTGATGGATCATGCCCATAAGGGGACGTTCTCATCTAGGCATTATACAGAGGCATCCTAAGTTACAATGAAATCCCTTCATAAATACGACCTGTAGACTGTGCTAATGGTTTTGGGGTTTTGGGCTCAGGCAGCCATACCGGTTGACCGATCGCGACCAAAAGGGACGTTCCCATCTAGACATGACCCCAAACCTGCATATGAAAATTTGTGACGATCAGACAAGAACTGCAAGGTGTAGCCAGTGCTAAAGGAAAATGTGAACAGACTCACAGACTTCCGCACGCATGACGGCAATAGCTTATCTTGACTTTGTCAAGTTAAACTAAAAAACAAATCAAGAACCAGGCCTCGAAATAAGCGTTGAACGCTCATACCGTTCGCCTATCGGTTACGCAGATTTGTTTTCAGGCGAACGCTCGATCGGTTAACCAAAAATCGCGCCGATGGCCAATGAAGTTAGTTGTTACAGGATGAGAAAAGTTTTCTATTTTTTCCTCCCACTGATTTAAAAGAATCACTGCGGTGCACAAAACGAGAACAAAATGCTCGTGGATATCACACAGCGTGTTTCAATCATTACTGTACTTGTGGGGTATAAATCTATAGTATTAGCAGCACTTAAGATCTGCAGTACCAACTCGTGGCACCCTCTGGCTCTTGAAACAATAATTTGTTTCGATTCTGAGAAAGACGATTGTCTGTTACAGCTAAAGGGAGCTAACTGCTTTGTTAATACATAAATTTACCGCACGTGAGGTTTTAACTCTTGCACTGCGCGAAGCTGCAAATAAGTCTTCAATTCAATAAAAAGGAGACATATTAAAAATCAAATGAGCTGTTGTTAATTATTTGCATTCCGCCCCTTTTTACCCTACCAATCCATGATAAAAAATTTTGAACACATTATGAAAACGTCTTTTATTCACCAATGTTGACTTCTTGTTTACGTGCTTATTCCATTTGAATAAACAGCCTGCATGGTTGAGAACATGGGTGTTTCCAAATGATTTCGAACATTGTGGCACAAATAAAGTTTTAGTTTGGAATTTTGGATTACATTCTCTGGATTCCGAAATGTAGGGGAAGGTAGATACGATTTACAGTTATTTCTTTTCCAATGTTAATCAGAGACTGCCAATGCAACTCCCATGCCCTAAAGTTCAATGTATTCGTAATACAGACGTCCATCGACGGTATTTGACGCCATCCCCACACAATTGCCCATTTCCCACTCCCAGTTCGAGACAAATGTGTTTGGGTTTCTGAAATAATAAGCCACGCAACAAAATAAACAATTAAAATTGTTTAATTTTCATTAGACACAAAAATCATATAAAGCAAAGAACAACAAATGTTAATGTGTGCACACGTGAATGTGCAATGTGTATGGGGGGGGGGGGGGGGGGAGGGAGGGGGGCGTGTGTATGTACCTGTTTTGTACTTCACCTGCCTTGGGTCCCTTGGGTCCCTTGGGTCTAAACGCCAAACTAATTTGGGAGGAACTGTAGTTGGGTATGTCAGAAGCTTTGTCAGTTTTTAACTTTTAATACTTTTAATGCAATGGTTAACCAATAGGTTTATGAAAAAAATCTAGGTCACCGATCAACAGGTTAACCACTGTCAAATGAGGCAACCTGCTGTTAGGTTTATCAAAATCTTGTTATTTCGAGGTCTGAAGAACAAGAGGCCCCAGGGGGCCTGAGGGCGCTCACCTGACATGGTAGCCTAAATATCAACTCAGAGAATTGATTTCAACAAGTTGCATCTGCTCCTCCTAAGAAAAGCTTATACCAAATATCCAAAGATTCTGACCAGTGGATTTAAAAAAAAAAAGATTTTTAAAGAATATTCCTCATATTAAACTAAGTTATAATTCGGGCTCCCACAGGGATCCCACATATGAACCCAGGGACTTGGCTTTAACAAACTTGAATCTCACCCCTCTAAGGATGCTGCACACCAAATATCAAAACATTCCAACTGCTGGATCTGAAGAAGATTTTTGAAGAAAATTCCTCATTTTGAACTAAGTTACAATTCGAGCTCCCATAGTGAGCCCAAATATGGAACTAGGGACATGGCTTGAAAAACTTGAATCTTACCCCCCTAAGGATGCTGCATAAAAAATATCAAAAGCATTCATCTGCTGGAACTGAAGAAGATTTTTAAAGAAAATTCCTCATTTTGAACTAAGTTGTCATTCGTGCTCCCATAGTGAGCCCAAATATGAATCAAGGGACATGACTTGAACATACTTGAATCTCACCCCCCCCTAAGGTTGCTGCATGCCAGATATCAAAACATTCCAACTGCTGAATCTGAAGAAGATTTTTAAAGAAAAATTCCTCATATTGACTAAGTTATAATTCAGGCTCCCACAGGGAGCCCAAATATGGACCCAGCAACTTGGCTTTAACAAACTTGAATCTCACCTCCCTAAGCATGGTGCATTTCCAATATCAAAAGATTCTGCCTGCTGGATCTTGAAAAGAAGATTTTCAAAGAAATTTGCCTGAAATGCACTAAGTTCAAATTTGGGCTCCTATACTGAGCCCAAATATAAACCCAGGGGGCCGGTTTGAACAAACTTGAATCAGATCCACCCCACAATGTTGCATACCAAATATCAAAAGATTTTGCCTGCTGGATCTGGAGAAGAAGATTTTTTAAAGAAATTTGCCTGAAATGCACTAAGTTCGAATTCAAGCTTTTATAGTGAGCCCAAATATGAATTCAGGGGTTCAATTTGAACAAACGTGAATCAGATCCACCCCACAATGTTGCATACCAAATATCAAAAGATTCTGTCTGCTGGATTTTGAGAAGATTTTTTAAAAAATTTGCCTGAAATGCACTAAGTTCGAATTTGGGCTTCTATACTAAGCCCAAATATGAATCCAGGGGGCCGATTTGAACAAACTTGAATCAGATCCACCCACAATGTTGCATACCAAATATCAAAAGATTCTGCCTGCTGGATCTGGAGAAGAAGATTTTTAAAGAAATTTGCCTGAAATGCAGTAAGTTCGAATTCGGGCTTCTATACTGAGCCCAAATGTGAATCCAGGGGGCCGATTTGAACAAACTTGAATCAGATCCACCCCCACAATGTTGCATACCAAATATCAAATGATTCTGCCTGCTGGATCTGGAGAAGATTCTTTAAGAAATTTGCCTGAAATGCACTAAGTTCGAATTTGGGCTCCTATAGTGAGCCCAAATATGAAACCAGGGGGCCGATTTGAACAAACTTGAATCAGACCCATACCAAGATGCTGCATACCAAGTATCAAAAGATTCTGCCCACTGGTTCTGGAGAAGAAGATTTTTTAATAATTTTTCTATAATTCATACGGTGATATCAGAGTTATGCCCCCAAGGGACGTGGCCATTTCATTTGAACAAACCTGAATTGCCATATAGTAATGAACATCCACATGAAGTTTCGTGAAAATCGGACCAGTGGTTTCCGAGGAGAAGTCGTTTGAAAAATGTTCACAACGACGACGATGACGACGACGGACGGCAAGTGATAAGTTAAGCTCCCTTCGGTGAGCTAAAAAATGAGGATTCGTGGATTTCCAGGATTCGTGGATTTTGTGTTGTTTTGGGTTTGTATTTTTATGAAACCTCCGACCAGATGTAGTATTGTGTGTCCCGCGGGAATTTAGAGAATTGTAGGAGGAAAAAATACATATTTTCCACTTCAATTATGCAGCATTTTAGCAACCAGAATGCCCCCAGAGAGCACCTAAAAATCCAAATTTTCCTCAGACCCCCCTCTATACGCACGTGCCTTTCGGCAACCAGAGAGCGCCTAAAAATCACTTTCTTTAAACTACCGGACCCACAAATTTTCCCCTAGCGGAAACCCTGTTATAAGAGATAGTCTTTTCAAATACGGCTTTGGTTATGTATGGGAAACACCGTCCATTGTAACACAAAGAAACGTTCCCTGATGTCTTTCTCACTCGGCTTCATGATAACTATTTACAAACGTGGAAAAATGTAGACATTGTTGGGAAGTCGCAAAGCAGCGGCAAGTTGAGGTTCTACTTTGATGTGAAAACTAACTACATGAGGGCCGCCTACCTTGATTCTCTACCCCTCCAGAAAAGAAAAATAATAAGTAACTTTATACTTAGCTGTCATAATCTAGAAACAGAGAAAGGACAGCATCATAGACCCAGGCCAACACCCGCTGAAGCAAGGCTATGTAAGTTGTGTGATCAGAATGAAGTTGAAGACGAGAAACACTTCCTCCTCAAATGTCCTCGATATTTTGGCCAGCGTGCTACTCTTTAGACATTACTGGAGTCTATATGGCCAGGTTTTGGATCACTACACTCATCACATCAACTGATTCTCATTTTCGGAGCGAATATCCCACCTGTTGGAAATCTTCTTAGTACATATATCGATGAATGCAAGAGAGTAAGATCTACTGCTCGAGAAAATAAATAAATTAATAAATATCGGTTAGGCCATAGAAGGGTGTAATCTGAATCTGGGTCAGGCGGCCAGCCAAGACATGGTTTATTTTGTGGGGCATTGCTGACCACTTTTCCGTATCTTTGTCTGCTGTTGACTTGAAGGTGTTTTAGTAGCAATTACCCTCAAAATATGGCAAAATCAGGTTTTAACCAAAATAGGCACTCGAAATGGTGCTCAATAAATGTAATGTATTGTGAAATCTTAAATTATTATAACTAACTATTATTATTATTATTATTATGTAGTTATCATTGCCTCCAAAAATATACAGGCAATTGGCCGCAAGTTCAACTCAGTGAAGATTTTTCTTTAGTGTTAATATTATTCTGAACCGGTCCCCCAGTATATTGTTTCATATAGAAATTTTTTTTAAAAGTTAGGCCATCTCTTTATTAATGTATCTTTCTTTTCAGAATAACATGTGTCTTTTAGTTTATACTTTCAGATTATTATGGTGCGATATGTGAATCACAGAACTTATAGTTAATCCAAAAGTGTACTTACGAAACACTGCAATTCAGTGCATCACGGAATTCCCTGTTTGAAAATACGGTCATGCTGAGCAAAATTTATTGCTTCAAAAACACCTTTAAGTCCACTTTTGGTTATCCACTCGAAATTCGATCTATTCCTTGTTTAATTTAAATGTATTCTGTGAACTTAAACGACCCTGTCATACTGAATAGTATGCCATATTTTGTGTAAATTTATTGGTTGCAGAATTGTGTCAGGAAACCATGCCGTTCCATGCTTGCTTACTTTTGTGTGACGTCATTAATTTGTGGGCTTCTCGATCGGGAAAAACCTGTTGTCAAGGCAATTAACACTTTACCAATCTTGACGTCTGACAGATTTGTCAAAGAAATTAAAACATTTAAGCAACAACTTAATTATTTTAAAGCTAGTTTTCCAAGAAAACAACTAAGACAAGGTCCCTTTTACCTGCCCTGACACAATTCTAAATTATAGTGGTGATTTTTGTGAAGTTTGAATTGACTTTCGTTGTTACTGAAGCACAGGGGCATTGCCCCATTGAAATTCGTTGATACTGTTAAAAATTGTTCCTTTCGTTAAAAATCGTCTGTAGCCCTGTTCGCCTGTGCGCTGTCCCATTGAAAAGTGTGATTCAACAGTTTTTCGTCAGATTTTATTCATTCTCCTTTATAATCTTGTAGGCATCAGACGCATGTTAGGTTAGTCCCGTGTTTATTCCTGAATAGGGATAGCATTGGAACTCCGGTTGGGTCCGCCACTATAATCTGAGATAGTTAGCCAAAATCTGCCTTTAAGGTTGACTCAGTCTATGCTAAATTATTTTAACCAGTAGGGAAATAAGCGTTTTAATGATTTGTGCGGTGATAAATATTTACGTGAATACGTAACATTTGTCGATTTAACCATCTCACTGCCAAGGTAGAAAGACAATGTGTGAATACACATAATCTTGTTACTGTACTTAATATTTAATTAAGAGTTAAGTTTAAATGTTGGTACACATTATTCAGTGAATACTGAAGGTGTTCTTCAAAGTAATTAAATCAATTTGTCGATTTAACCATCTCACCACCAATGTAGAAAGACAATGTGTGAATACACATAATCTTGCTATTGTAGTTAATATTTAATTAATTTTTAGTGCTGGTACACATTATTCAGTGAATACTGAAGTTGTGTTCTAAATATCAATTCTTTAATTTAACCATTTAACTGCCAGGATAGGAAGACAAATGCGTGAATACACAGAATCTTACCACACATGTTAAGTACCTGAATAACTGAGAATACTTACATCTGACACAATACTCAGTGAATACTGTGATATGTGTCATCTGTGATTAAATTGTAATTAAATTTGACCCTTTCACTGCCAAGGTAGACAGGCAAATGTGTGAATACACAACCAGCCTTGCTACTTAAATTGAACAATAAGTCAGTATAGGGCATAGTTACCGTTAAACACATGCAATGTATAAAATCATTTTCTTCAGTAATAACACTTTAACCCTTTTAGTATCGTAAGATAACAAGACCAGTGTGAATACACTAATTTCTTGCTATCTGTTGTAAAGCATTGAAACAATAAAATAAGATACACATAGTAAATTCGTTAGTCTGTATTTTGGGATATGTATTACTGTAACCCCTTTGAGGTTTACTCTGAACAGGAGCCAAGAGTGAATACACTTGTCTCATGTTAAAGTTCTGTTATTATATCTTGAGTCAATTCAATCTAAGATTTCCTGTTGTTATAATGTGTGTGTATGCTGAATTAATGTAGTGTGAATGTGAGTGTGATTAGCATAATAAATGATAAACATTATCTTCAGTTTTGTGGTTCTCTCACAGCAAAAAGCTTAACCCCAGTGCCAAGTAGGTGGCAGAGTACTGTGTATATAAGTGGTATAGGTTCAAGTGTTTCTATAGTGTCAACACTAGTAGTGTCTCCGTTATTTGCTGACATAGTGTCAGCTGGTGTCATCCTAACATCCCATGGTTGTCTAACATTGGTAATTCAAACTCGGGTAAAATTTAACGATTGACCACTCGGTCGTTACAGTATATTATTCAATAGCAGGTGGTAGTCAGTTGTTAATTTGTTCTGAGCCCACTATATATATGAGTGTGTGAGGGTTTATTAGGTTGTATGCGAGGATGTGTGTGTGCGTGTGTGTGTGGAGGGTGGGACAGAGGCAGGGGAGGGAATGGGGGGGTGTTGAGTGTTTTTGTGTGTTTGTGCATCTTGCAACTACATAAACCTGATTTGCATATCATTTGTATGATTGTTATTCTTGTATTTTATTGTTTTCGAAATGTCATACCCATTCTTTGTAGTGTGGTTGTGCAATAAATTCTATTCTATTCTATAGAAGTTCTGTACAAAAAACTGACTGCACCTAATTTTGGTTTAAAATGGCAGCCATCTTGAATTTCAGACCGCACCCAAAACACTCGTTCTCGTCCAAAGGTGATAACAAAGGTACCCAAGAGGTTTGGTGAAGATTTGTTCTTAAATACAGCCTGTAGCCCGAGCCATATTGACATGTGCACTTACTGTGTATAAGTAGCACTGAATTAAATCAAAGTTCATCTAATTTGCATAACTTCTGCACTAGAAAAAAACCTGTATTATATGTGATGTATTCCATGTTACTAAACATTCATTCAAAAATTATTCAAATCAGAACCTTCATACAAAAGTTTTGTACCAAAAACTGATTGTAGCTGATTTCGGCACAAAATGGCCACTGGCAGCCATCCTGAATTTTGGATCGCACCCAAAAACACCCGTTCTCGTCCCAAGGTGATAACAAAGGTACCCAAGAAGTTTCGTGAAGATCGGTTCATAAATACAGCCCCTAGCCCGAGCCGTATATTGACATGTGTACTTACTTTGTACAAGTAGCACTGGATAAATCAAAGTTCATCAAATTTGCATAATTTCTGCACAAGAAAAAAACCTTGTATTATATGTGATGTATTCCATGTTACTAAACATTCAAACAAACATTTATTCAAATCAGAACTTCCATACAGAAGTTCTGTACAAAAAACTGACTGCACTAATTTTGGTAAAAAATGGCTGCTGGTGGCCATCTTGAAATTCGGACTGCACCCCAAAACACTTGTTCTTGTCCTACGGTGATAACAAAGGTACACAAGACGTTTCATAAAGATCGGTTCATAAATACGGCCTCTAGCCCGAGCTGTATTGAACTGCTGACAGACAGGCCATGACAAAACCTCAAATTTGACTACGTCAAAGTTGAGCTAAAAGTAAATTTTGATATCATTTGCATTAGGTGAAGGCTTAAGCTACTAACAAATAGATCTGCTCCAGCTGATATAAATATACCACACATTGTAGCACCATACTTTGGTTTGGCTAGCGCAAGTCATCTTTCAGCCATTTTAAGTAAAGAATCATAACCCTTCGTCCAATACAAAAAGAGGACACTTGCAAAACCAATTCTTGAACAAGAAATGTTCAATTTTTGCCTCAGAAACATAGTATATAAAACCTCTCATTGGAATGAGCTCATTCCAATTAAGATCATAAACTATGTTTTTGAGGATAAAAATGAATGAAAAGTAATAAACTGTGAATGGAGATTTTTGTGAACAATGACGACTGGGTTTGATCATTACATTACATTAGGCAAGGGTTAACAGGAGAGTGCATTGTTTGGGAGAGCCAATTTTCCACACACAACAAGAGCAATGCGAAGTGTGGCATATGCCCCTGATGGTGTCATAATGCCATGGTGGCCATATTGAACTGGCTAGCTGGACCAAAATCGAAAAAACGCATTGTCTAGTTATCCACAAGTTACCCCTAAAATTAAATTATGATTTGATCAAATATGCAGTTTTCAAATCCAACATGCATTGAATGCAATATAGAAGTCAAGAAAAATTGTTCAAGTCGAAAGAGTGAAAAAAGTGCCATAATTCTGGGAAAAATTATTGGACGGAACCCATTCCTTGTGCATACCCATTCTCCCATGCAGGTCTATCAGCATACCAAAGGAGATCCAAATCCGACTGATGGCTTTGAAATTATAATCCAAAATGTTTATACGGACAGACAAATGGATGGATAGAGGTCTCCACTAGACGGAGGTTGGGGACATAAAAAGTGCCCAGCAGAAGCTCTAAATAGTGAAAGTACAGAACTGATCATTTAACATTTCAGCCTGTCAAATAACAGAACATATCCTATAAAAGCTTTGATACTGATAGCTTGAACCATGAAAATAACTGTGAGACATCACTTTTATTGATTTTTGGCTGAGTTGCATGCCATCATATTACTTCCGACTTCACTATTGTTTGGTACGTAAAACAACTTTATTCTCGTCCACTTTATTCTCATTCATTTATTCCAGAAAAATTATTTAGTATTATTTATGTATGTTCAATTTGATAGTTCAAGTACTTGCTGATAAGGATAGTGTTCAACCAATGATTGGAATCGGCCACCCCAATAGGCCTATGTTGGGCAATTGGATGACAACAGCAATGGCTCCTAGAACATCGGTTCAACCAATTGTTGCAAAGCATTTTTTTGTGATGATTCATTAACCACATTTAATAATCTTCGGCAACTGTTCAATTGTCAATGTAAAATGATGTCAATGATACAATTCAATAAAGACACCCTTTCACGGGATATACAAGTTAAACAACATGCAAATATTACAATTGAGTGAATACTTGTGGCAATTTTCTGTTCATCCCGGAAAAGTGAAGGTTGCACTCCACCGACTCAGGTCACGATAAAAATCACTATTTGCATGCACTTGGGTGGTAAACGTGGCTATGAGAGTTCTTTCGAGACTCAACTTGTCTAGTAGTGCACGGTATTACAATCGGAATCGGCCGATTGTGAGCTCAAATAACCTGTAATTGGTCAGCGGCCATTTTTGGTAATCGGTTGGACACTAGATATGGACAACAGTAAAAGTCCACAGATATATTAATTCTTTATCTATTCAGTGTTTTCTTGAATTTGTCATAAAATCAAGACATGGCTACTGTATAAAGCTGCCTTGACTTGTGTTTGTGAGAAATTCAACTGAGTCTGATAGCAGGGTTTCCACTAGAAAGGTGGAAGGTCTGTTTGGCGGCCTCATTGTTTAAACCAACTTTTCCCTTATTACGTAGTTACCTCTTGTAACAAGACTGCTGTTTGATTTGGTAGTGGCTATAGTTTTCTAGGGACGCACAGAGAAATTGCATAAGTATTACTACATCTTCCCGAGGGCAATGTTTTGCAGCTGCAAAACACTGCCTGCGGGAAGACATAGTATTACCTAGTGCTTCTGCAGGAGAGCTCTTGAAAGGTTTGCTGATACGATAGCCGAGGAAGTACACTGAGAGATGACTTTGTTCTGTGAGAGCAGCTAATTGATACAAACTCTCAAGAATGACAAGGCCACCTGTTGATACACAGTTTAAACATGCCCCTCGTGTGAGAGAACTGAGTTGTCCTAGGCACATTCCATAAGAGTACTTTCATTTGCGAGTGATGGTAATGGAGATGCTCGTGTGTTTTCATCTCGGAAACGGCCTCATCATTTTTGACTTAGAGGAAACACTGCTGATAGAGAAATCCTTGATAAAGTGGCAAACCTCTTTATAGGGTTTATTTGCAGTGATGGGGTCACAGTATATTTTGGTTCTTGCAGGAAAATCCACCCACAAAGCCCCATAAAGTAGATCTTCTGTTTATCAGACCATTCTTTATAAAATTGCATGTGGGCGTGCAGTTTTTTATTTTATTTTTTATTTTATTTTTTATTTTTGTAATTATTTCTTTGCCATCAAAAATTCATGTTCTTAGTTTGTTTTAAGTTTTAGGCCTCATAATCTACAGAATAGCATGGGTGGTGGTGTATTTCGTCCCTTGAGAGCAAGAAGGCTTTGCAATGCTCAAAGCCTTGTTGGACTCAAGGGACAAATTTATCAATTTTATTAACTTGGGTAAAATATCAGACATAAACCATTTAATTTTTATTTTTTTAAGTTTGTATTGGCTATAAAAAGAGAGCATGTGGCAGCCAGAAGAACCATACGGGAGGTCCTGAGAAACAGATTTTTAACTTATAAGGCCTAACAATAAAATTTTAATTACTATTTTGTTATGAGCATTATGTTTGGTAAATGTTTAATTTATATAAATATGAACGAGAAACTCTGAAGCTGGAATTCCCTTTCCCCTTGAAGGCGATTCACTGATGGTCTACCAAGGACACATTGCCTGCAGACACTTTTATTCATTTGTGGGAAAAGAGGTACCAGTCCCGCAAGTCAGTGGGATGCAGGGAGGATTCAAATTAACACATACTGATCGTAAAAAAATAGTTCATACTTACAACTCCATAACCAAATAAACCTTGCTTTTCTCCTCAAAAACATCAACTAATTGTACAATATTTGGATGATTTAACCTGAAAGTAGAGAATAGAACAACCATGAACCTCAGAGTTTGATTTTAAAATCTGATTAAATTTGTGTATATAATAAACAAAAAAAAGATTTTACCTACCATGCTCTGAAAATTTTTCACATAATTACTCTACTAGTAGCTCACCAACTGTAAGTGTAGTGACTTTTTCTGGAAAATACTGTGGTACAGCTCAGTATTATTCCATAATTCACTACCGTCATGTGTGTAGAGGGGTGATAGAGAATAAAATGTTGAAAATGGTATAGGGAAAAATATCATAGGTCTATCATTGGGCTATGATCAAGCTTTACCAATAGGAGTGAAAACATTTTATTCTAGTTGCTAAATGATAGATTATCGAAAAAATTGTGGAAAGATAGAAATCGTATCCCCCACTGTGAAGATATAGAAATTTTCACTTTCACGGTATCAATCAAAATGGCGGCTTTCAAAGCATCACTTCAAGGGGAATACGAGTCAAATTATCATTGGAATTTGGAAATTATCAACTTGTTCCAAAAATGTATAATGAAAAGAAAATCTAGTGTTTTTGAGTGGATACTAATCATTTCCAGCAATAATTCAACATGTATTCACCTTGAATTGATGCATGAAACCTGCCAGCTGAATCAGATCACAAGATGCTACCTGTTCCAAATATAGATCAAATCACTTCCATGTATAAATGCGCATCAGCTGTTTACTTTCATGCATCAATTCAAAGTTGAAACAAGTGGAACTAGAGATACTGTGAGCAAGCTCTCAAAGTGATACCCATACAAAGTTCAAAAACCTAAACTTGAAAGGGAACATAAAATAATTTATAAAAGCAACATGTCACTTCACTTCTAATTAGTTGTAAGAAAAAAAAACAAACTTTATTTTCTGCTACACAACAACAAAATTCCAAATGGGGAGGTCATTACTTTTTGTAAATCATTATTTCTGAGTAGTCAAAACTAATTAGTGATGTTCCATATGATTGATCCATTCTAATGTGAGAGCGGAGTTACCTAAATAAACATGAACTATCACTAAAGGTGATTAATACCCCCACTTCCAGCTTACTGGAATTCACCTCGGAATGTTGAGCTTGAAAAACCAATAATAAATCTAAATTCATGGGAGATAACCTGGTTAAAACTGTCACAGATCACAAATTTTGGAATATGCATATGCCCACTTGTTAGTCATAATGTTTGAGAAGTTTGATCAAAAGTGGCTCATTAATGAGGAGGTGCTCCATAAACAACAAGAATCTCATTTGAAGATCGATAATAAATCTAAGTTCATGGGAGATAACCTGGTTAAAATTGTTGCAGATGAAAAATTTTAGAATATGTGCATGTTCACTTGCTAGTCATAATGTAGAAGTTTTATCAAAATAGCTTAAAAAATGTAGGAGTAGTTGCATTCACAAAAATCGCTTATACAAATCTATATTAAATCCTCTAAGTTGAAGCGGAGATAATCTCATAATGAAAGTGTCAATGACACTGTAGTTCAACTTGACAAACTTGAACTTGGTAAGTTATAAATGAAATGGTAAAATTGGAGATCATTGGTACCAATGTTATTTGATGAAATTTCAACATAACAGCATTGTGTGTGCACAACGTCAGAGTAATCAATGCATTTTTAAATGTAAACTGTAAGACTGGCTAAAGGAAGAATGTTGATACACAAATGCGGTATGTTCGGAGGTTATTGTAAATAGCAACTTTTTTCACATCAATGAATGCTAATCAATAGCTCTTATCTAAAAGTCTTGCCTAAAGAGCACACCAAGTTAAAAAACAATCCTATGATAAATGTGGCCTGTAGGACATGCCAAAGAATGTTGATGCACAAATGCAATAAATTCAAAGATTGTTGCTAACAGCAACAGTTTTTGATGGAAATGAAAAGAAAATCAATAGCTCCTATCTTTGTCACCCTGCATAAGCATACAAAGTTTTAAAACAACCTGATAATGAATGTGCCCTCTGAGGCATGCCAAAGGAAGATGTTAATGCACAAATGCACTAAGTAGAAGGTCATTGCTTGTGGCAATGGTTTTTGTTTTTTTTTTTTTTTGTTTTTTTTTTTTTTTTGGGGGGGGGGGGGGGGGGTCGTTTATAGAAGTTCATAAATATACCCTGCAGAGAGTGCAAAAGGGATAAGTTGATGCACAAATGCATTAAGTTCAAAGGCTGGTGATAAAGACAATTATTTTTTAAGGAAATGAAAAAAAAGCAATAGCTCACACCTAGAGGTCTCCCTGAACACACATACCAAGTTTCAAAGTGATCCAATCATAAATGTGCCCTGAAAGGTGTGTAAAAGGGAAATATTGAGGTCTGACTAAACTAAGTTCAAAGGTCAGTGGCACTATTTTTTGACAGAAATGGAAGAAAATCGACGGCTCCCATATAGATGTCACCCCACACAAGCACAACAAGTTTGCAAGTGATCCACTCATAAATGTGCCCTGCAGGGAGTGTCAAAGGGAAATATTGATGCTTAACTGCACTAAGTTTTTACTAAGTTCATCAAAGGTCATTGCCAGTGGTAACATTTTTTGATGGAAAATCGAAGAAAATCGATAGCTCCCATCTAGAGGTAACCCAAACAAGTATACAAAGTTTCAAACCGATCTGATCATAAATGTGCCCTGTAGGGCATGCCAAAGGAATATATTGATGCCTGACTAAACTAAGTTCAGCGGCAACATTTTTTGATGGACGGAAATGGAAGAAAATCAATAGCTCCCATTTAGAAGTCACCCCAAACAAGCATGCCAGGTTTCAAAGCAAACCGATCATAAATGTGCCCTGTAGGGTGTGCCAAAGGGAAATATTGAGGACTGACTAAACTACGTTCTAAGAACGTTGGCCGTGGCAACATTTTTTGATGGAAATTGAAGAAAATCGATAGCTCCCATCTAGAGGTCATCCCAAACAAGCATGCCAGGTTTCAACGCAATCTGATCATAAATGTGCTGTGTAGGGTGTGCCAAAGGGAAATATTGAGGTCTGACTAAACTAAGTTCTGAGAACGTGGGCCGTGGCAACACTTTTTGATGGAAATTGACGGAAATTGAAGAAAATTGATAGCTCCCATCTAGAGGTCACCCCAAACAAGCATGCCAGGTTTCAAAGCAATCCAATCATAAATGTGCCCTGTAGGGTGTGCCAAAGGGAAATATTGAGGTCTGACTAAACTAAGTTCCAAGAATGTTGGCCGTGGCAACATTTTTTGACGGAAATTGAAGAAAATCGATAGCTCCCATCTAGAGGTCACCCCAAACAAGCATATCAAGTTTCAAAGCGATCTGATCATAAATGAGGTGTGCCAAAGGAAATTGTGAACATACGTACCTACTAACATATGTACATACTAATGTATGCCGTCGGACGAGAAGTGATGGCAATAACACAGCTTGACTTTGTCAAGTTGAGCTGAAAATCATCAAAGATGGAAAATTTGGAAATAGGCGCATGTTCGCCATGTTTAAGAAGTTTCATCAAAATAGTTTTTAGGAGGAATTGCACACACAAGAATCTCGTATGAAAATCCATAATAAATCTACAATCTCATTTGAAAATCCATAATTAATCTAAGTTCAGGGGAGATACCCTGGTTAAAATTGCCGCAGATGAAAAATTGTAGAATATATGCACAGGCCTGAAAATTAGCAGACTGTCATCTGCAGAATGTCCCCAGAGGGTGAATTTAGTGATACTACCCTGCATAGGGGTAGCATCACTAAATTTACCATCTGTGAACCTCAATCTGAATCAGGGTATCAAAACTAAACAGAATGAGGTCCCCAGAGGGTGAATTTGATGATGCTATCCCATGCAGTGGGCTAATTTATCCCCTGGGTACCTCTTTCTGTTTAGTTTTGAGACCCTGATTCAGATTGAGGTTCACAGATGGTAAATTTAGTGGTGCTGCCCTGCTCTGCATTTTGCAGATGACAGTCTGCTTATTTTCTGGCTTGTATACACATGTTTCATTGCTAGTCATAATGTTTGAGACATTTGATCAAAATTGGTTGAAAAATGTAGGAGTAGTTGCATGCACAGAAATGCTTGGATTGACAGATATCCCTAAAATCAGGGTTTATGTGGCTAAAATATTTGAGCAATTTAAAATGCATGCACACGCACTAATAACTCCTTTTTAAGTCTAATTTCTGGGTGGTAGCAAACCCTAAATCTTTCAGCTTACTGACCCTAACCCTAAGCCTAGCCCTTACCCTAACATAAAATCCCTGAAAATACAATACCTACTTTTTGTCATTTAGTACCCACATACACCATTTTATCCACATAACCCACATTTTTAGACACATCAACACCAATTGTCAGTTCAAATTTTATGTGGCTAGTCACATAAATAAGACTAGACACATAACAGTGCAGTGCACCAACAACTAGGCACATAAACCTGATGGATGGAAGGACGTGCAGGGCATCGACAATATAGCCCCCACTTCAGAGAAGTGGGAGTATAATAAACAAGATCGCGGCTCTCAAGAGCCTGTAATAGATCACCTGGCATAACTACATATCCCTCGGTTACTCTATTCAAAATCAAAGAATGCAGCTGGCTGCCATGCTCCTTCATTTGCATGAAAACAGAATGAAGAGTGTTTTCAGAGGACTTTCAATACATTATTTGTGCCAAGTTTGGTTCACACTGGCCAAGTAGTTTCAGATAAGAAGATAAAAATGCGATTTCCCATAAGGTTTTCATGATAACTATGAGCCTCAATTGCAGCCATGTTTGCAACCCGATCAACATTACTTGAGGATCGTTGGTAGATGGTGTTCCAGTCATCAGTCAGGAGAAGTTTCAAAACATTTGGCTTCGTAGCTTCATAGTTTCAGAGATTTTTCAAAATTGACCAATCAGAATCAAAGAATGCCTCTGGCAGCCATGTTTTTCATCCATCAGGAACAAAATGAGGAACAGTTACAGAGAACCTCCAATAGACCATTCCTGCCACGTTTGGTTCACATCGGTTTAGTAGTTCCAGAGAAGAAGATGAAAATGTGATTTCCGATAGGGTTTCTATGGTAACTATAAGCTGCAATTGCAGCCATGTTTGCAACTCAATCAACATTAAATGAGGCTAGTTGATATAGGGTGTCCCAGTCATCAATTATGTGAAGTTTCAAAGCATTTGGCCATGACGTTTCAGAGAAGATTTTTGAAAATCCACCTATCAGATTCAAAGAATACCTCTGGCAGCCATGTAATTCACCCAACGGGAACAAAATGAGGCTCGTTTGTAGAGGACCTGCCATAGACCATTCCTGCAGAGTTTGGTTCACATCAGCTCAGCAGTTCTAGAGAAGATAAAAATGTGAAAAGTTTACAGACAATGGCAGACGACGACAGATGCCATTAGTGATGGCAATAACTCAAATGGCTCTTTCCATACCCAGTTATATTTAGAGAGATCCAAGAAACTGGACTCCACTCTATTACATGTACATTCTGGAGTTAACTGTAGCTGTTAAATTGCATGTTGACCAATATGATTATCAGCTAATCAGCAATTATTATTGGCAAACTGCAGACTGACAAATCTAATAATCCTGGCATCCCAACTGATCACATCCATATTCAGTGGTTATGCACATGGCATGCCAAGTGAAGATGCAAATACCTCCATTTCGAAAACAATTTCCCAAAACAAAAGTCACAAACAACTATCTATGCTGGGCAGGGAATTTCAGGCATTATACAATTAATGTGTGCATATTTGGTTTTGTCTTCAACTTCCAAGGGCTGGACATTTTTTATACATTTTTGCTATACTTTGACAGACTACATCCTGTAGGTTGTGTAGTTGTATCTATACACAGCCAAGACTTCACAAGGAACTAATGGAAAGGTTCTCAGAATGGGACTTGCAAGTTTACCTAGAATGTTGGGGCATCTGTTTTGAAACTGTAAAAAAGAGATCATGCAAGGTCAGAATTCAGCCCCTAAATGATTAAAAAAGGTTCCTCAACTTTTAAAGAACTAAAAACGATGGTATTCTGAGATAAACTGGAGTAAATTTCACCAGTTTTTCCATGTGGGAAGAGATGAAAAAAAAAACTTTTAAGAACTGAAAATGTGAAATTTATTTTCACTCAACTTTTTTCATCACCAGCAATACCACCCGCTTAAATTACTTCTCGAGATGTTTGGTGGAGAGTTTCTGAAGAACTTACGTCAGATTCTGCAGAAATCAGCTATTTATTCACTGAGGGTTCAGTCATTTATTTTTTGCTGTTTAAGGTTACATATTTCTGTACAATGGACGATCGTGACCACAATTTTGATATGATATGTTGTGGGGAGTGCAGGAGCTCAGTGGTTAAGGCATTGTACTTCAAACAGAAAGGTCAAAGGTTTGATCCCCACCTGGGGTAACTGCATTTTGTCTTAGGACAAGGCACTTAATCTTGATTGCCCACGTGGGGGTACACTTGTGCTGTGTGCTAAGGCATACTCCATGTCAATGGTGCACTTCTCTTTAACGAGAGCCAACCTTGCTTGTACAGAGTTACTAAGTTGATGAGACTGATTGTTGCTCACCGCTGCTCAGTGGTTATCTCCAGTTACTCCAGCTTCCTCCACCCATAAAACTGTTTGAAACAAGGTGACCCTGGCTGTCAAAAGTGTTGTTAAATCCCTATAAAGAAAAAAGAAACCCATCTTGCCCATTTTACAGGACTTCCACCCCAGACATTGGTGACAGGTCCTATTTTACCAATAAAACAGACACTGTTCACCCAGTAAACAAGCACTGCTTCACTTCCCAGGTTTCCAACAGGGACAAGGCTGGAAATACTTTTTTTTAGTGCAGGTCAAGATGTTCTCTCCCAAGTAGTTGGTGCAGGTCAATTTAATTTGGTGCAAGTCATTTTCAACATATTGCTTTATCCATTGTAAATTCACATATAGTGACTACTAAATGAGGAAATGATGCTATTAACTTACTGGGTACCTTGCTTTTAGGTGATTTCTTAACTTTTTGCATGTTGCTGGTGGATATTCCTGGCCAAGGACAGGAATCTCTTGCCAATAAAATAAGTAAAGTACAAGGATATTTAACCCAATTTTTCCCTGTGAATTGTAAAGACTTTTTGACAAATGATTTCCCAAGTCGAATTTTGATCAATTTTTCATCAAATCTAGTCATGGCTGCTGTAAAGCAGCCATGACTAGATTTGATGAAAATATTTTAAAATTACTCAGTGGTTTAAGAGTTGGGGTGTGGTGGATGGGTGTCTTAGTTACATCAATTTACTTTTTAATCATTTATATTTTTAGTTATGTGTTTCTGTCAGAGTAAAACCCATGATTAGTCATGTCCGCTTTTTTTGCTGTTTTGGGGCTTATCAGAATTATTTTTCTTTTTTTTTTCACAAATGGACGTGTGGCTATTTCGTTGTTAATTGGAATTTAAGTTTATACCAGTGTTTTTTTAACCTTAGATTCTAAAATATTAAGCAGAATTTAGTGTCAGTCAAAATGTCCAATGGATTTCAAAGTGTGTTGGTCAAAGTAAGTTTGTTGTTTGTCATTGTCCTTGTCTGGCCACTTATTTCGATCCCTGAATGTCAGGGATTCAAGGTAAGTTTCCAATCCTGTAGCTGTCTCATGACTGCAACTCAGGTATTACGTAAATTTTGACAAACTGTCTGTTCGCTCCTATTCAGGGTTCCTGCCAATATTAGAGAATCAAATTCAAGTACTATCTAGTTCTTTTTCAAGGAAGTTGGCAATGATTTTCAAACTGTTTTACTAAACAGGTATTCTGCAAATTGCAAAGGCTTGGGATCTGAGGAAGGAGTGATGGGGATCTACTACATAAAATACTTTTGAAATATGCCTTGAATATAATGCTAATAGGAGCTATTTAAAGTGTCTATTGGCACTTAAATTTTACATGTCAGAACTTTTTTATGTCATCAAGGTATGCATGAAAATTCCTATCTGAAAAGCACCTTTTCTTGGAAAGACAAGCAAATTTTTCCTGCAGACAGGTTTATAAGGGGCATATCTGCCCTTCCCCTACTCCAGCACAGCTAAACCAACTCCTGATCTTAGAGTGGCTTATCATTAATACCATGGAACCCCGAGGAGTTTCTAAACAGACAATAACTTTCAAATTATATGAAACTACATGGCAAGTACAAGCAGCATTTCACCTATTGAACCTTAATCCTTTCAACTCGAGAGGCTGCTTTTCTGGCCCAAAAGCATAATACGTCGTACCTTCATTAAGTAGGATGGCTGCTGAGTGAATGTTTGGGGTCGACCAATTAATATTTTCAATGTGCAGCCTCATGGCTGCACATTTAAAATATTAATTGGTCTACCCTCAAATAATGAATGTGGACTCTTCCAATTGCTGAACTTAAAGTTGAACTGACATGGAAGATATCACATGGTTCAAAGGGTAAATTAAGGTTCAAACCAGAAGTCCACTGGGTGAACTTCTGTATGCAGGGGTAGTGGGATTGATGGTGGATTTCAGCCCCCCTCACTTTGTCTGGACAACAATGTTGAAAATATTTGAAAATAGTACATGAATGAGTTTCAAAAATGCTCATTAATTATCTTGGCTGATGTGTCTATACACTTAATTGCTGCTGTTATTCTGCTTGCCATTCAAAGTAAAAACGAACTTAATATGCATGTTGGCAACTACTCATACCAGCAATTATTTGAGTCAGAATTTAAGTGGACTACAGGTTGTTGCCAGAAGTCCATTAATGCTCTACAAGGATTATGCAACGTCAATGCGGGGATCAAGTTTTTTCACAGCCATAAAGCTTGTCATAACAAAGCTTGTTATAAGAAAATCAAATTCATTGATAAATATTAAAGTTATCACTCTAACAAGCTGAAAAGAGGAGAAAATTAACTAATCGAGTGCCATAACTGCTCATTATGGCCAAACCGTACCAGTTTATGAACTGATTCAAGACATTAATCATGTCTTGCACACCAAATATTGACCAAATCAATTGATATTTGTTCTAGTTATCACATTAACGAGCTGAAAACAGGCAAAAATTAACTATTCAAGGACTGTAACTCCGTTCAGTATGGCCAAACTGCACCATTTCCCAACTGGTTCAAAGCATTGTTAAGAAAGTCTCACATGTCAAATATTGACCAAATCCATTGATATTTGTTGCTAACGAGAAAGGTTACTCCCATCTACTCGCCCAAAGCCCACCCATCCAGCCACCTACCCACTGCCCACTGGTCCACCCATCTGCCTAATCACCCACCTCCTCACACAGCAACTTCATCAAACAACAGTTTGAGTATTTTTTTTTTTAAAAACTCTAACAAAAATTACTGAAATCGCCAAGCTCTCTGGTCACCAGTCTGATTCTGAAAAGAAATTTGATGCTGTTATGGCCTGGAACCAGTCCTAGCCCTCAAATAGGTCATCGCCTATGTTCAGATTCACTCATCTGGAAAATTTCAGTTGGTTGAAAAAGCAAACTTACGGTTCGCTTTTCCGACTAACCGATACATTCTGGGTGACTGAATCTGAAAAATTTCATAAAGATTCATTTTCTGTGATTCAAAGCTAGAAATGTCAAAAACATAGCTTATGACCCTGCATTTGAACGAGCTCAACGAGCTCGTTCCAATGAGGGTTGATAAGCTATGTTTTTTAGATAAAATAATGAAAAGATTAATGAAAATTGAAGGCGATTTTTGTGAATAGTGCTGGTCAGTTTTTGCCGTTATGTTGGGTAAAGGGTTAATTCAAGTTTGATCATGGTATAAAGATACAGAATACACCTCAGGTAGAGTATGGGAGACAGGAATCAACAACCAAAGTTGAAAGTTGGTGTTCACTTGTGCATACAGCATTCTGGAAAAACACTTAAAACTCAGGTCATCGATTCCTGTCTCCCATACTCTCCACTCTCATTGTGTTCTGTCTTATAATGTGATTTTCTGGGAGAGGGTCCCAGTATCCTGCTTACATACTTCAGCCTGCCCACATTTAAAGTCACTCCACAGACCCTGTTTTGTTTTTTAACAGAGCATGTATTAATGCTTGGGTGTAAACTCCACTCTATGATTAGTTTATTCGTAATACTTTTCCCATGTAGGGTATCTAGTCTTTATTGTAACTGTATACTTCTTTTTTCAATTACTAATTTAGCAAGAAATTAGTGAGAATCTTCCTTTTTCAGCACAAAAAACTATGAAATCAATAAAATTATTGAATTATTTATCCTGTTCAGTTCGTGTCAGTACAAAAATCATCAACGCCTTGCTGTGCTGAAGTATGACATTATCACTACTCAAATGAGAAAAGATCAACCCATGTAACATCAACAAATTAATCCCAAAAGTCATCAGAAGAATTTAACTGCACTTAAGCACTTTTTCCTTGCGGATGAACCCTCTGTTCACTAACATAAAAATTTCAAAGAAGATCGAATGAATTGATTGACTCTTAACCCGCTGTGTATTTTCAAAATATTTTTCCATCAAATCTAGTCATGGCTGTTTCACAGCTCACATGTAAACAAAACAAACCCATGTTCAATAGTCTGCTAATCGAAAATTACAAAAAATAGAAAGTATCGTTTTTTCTCCATTTTAAGTGACAAAGTCAATTATTTATTAAGAGCATGGTATAAATAATACAAATAGGTACTAGGCACGGTAATCTGATTTAAACCACTCATAGAATAAGGGTTTTAACCACGGGGCTCTAAATCCTTATCCTACTCGTGATTTAAATTTGATTATACCAGCCCTAGTACCTATTTGTTCTGTATATACAGTAGAAGTCAAAATAAATTGTAGGATAACCACTATAAACTATGTATCTTTCTCTTCCTACCCCGATAAGACCAGAAGCTGACATCATTTTCTGGAAAGCTCTCATGGAGAGCTTTCCAGACAATTATGTCAGATTCTGATCTTATCAATGCAGGAGCAGCAGTATACTTAGTTTATTGCAGTTATGCTAAAACTTATTTTGAATTGTACTGTAATAAGGTGGTAACCTGTAGGAAAAAAGTGTTTCAATGCTTTTCCGTCTTCACAGTATTTTTACTGCACTAATCATGCTGTTCACGCCTTAACAGAATAGCCACCAAAATAAATAGCAAGAACTAACATGCAATCTTGGAAGTTTTGTGAATTCAGTTAAGATGTAAATGGCATGCCACGCTTTTCATATGTGGATGCAAGGCACAACCTTGGAGTTAAGACAGTTCTGAAAGATTAACAATTCAATTTATTTTGTGCTGTTTTGTCATAACCTGCAGTTTGGTTGCTTATTTTACAATTGAAGGTTACTTCCAGACCTGCATATCTAAAATACTACAAAATGAAGAACACATGGAAAAGCAGTCTATTACTACAGCTGGGAGGTTTTGATTTTTCAGATTCGGTTTCAGTTTCGGTTCAGTTTCAAGAAAAAACCTCGGTTTCAGTTTGTTTTTTCTATGTGTTAAGAACATATAGAAAATATCACGCCGCTGTCCTTATCATAGAAAAAGATCTGCAATAGTTTGTACAACACCACCACTTGCCACAAAAAAGCCCTGCCTGGAGATATCTCCATTGGGTTCAGCCCAACTTTCCTTCTAAGCCTATTGAGTCCGAAAAAAAACATAAATTAGGGTAATTGATGACTAATGTTCACCTAATCGATGTTGTGTCCTCTTTATCAAATTTTCTCCCTTATTGACTCGTCTGGTGAATGAATCAATAAGGGGAAAAAAAATGTGACAATGAGAACCCAACATAATCGCCTCTTTGCCAGACAGACTAAATGACGAGAGTCCATAGGGACCACGGGTCCAGTTCCTTCCCAGTAAGATAGTTTAATCAGTTTATGTAAAACACACTGAAAATGATCATCCATTTTTTGCTGGATTTTTGAGGTTGTTTTCCTGTTTACTGCAAAATCCAGAACCAAACTGGAAAACTTACAGTTAAAACTAGAAGTTCTGTGATGAACTGTGCACTTATCTAGGCTTAATTGCGCATAGAAATTGCACGTAGGAATTGCGTGCAATTGCCATATCGAATGGCATGCAAAACATGGCAGGTTCTCCTGGTTACTCATAGCTAACACAGGCAATGTTTCTGCAAATGGACCTCCGGGTTATCCGGAGGCCCATTGGCTGAAACATTGCTTGTGCACAGGCCATATGAACAGAATTTGATAGCCTTACTATGGTCATAATGCGTAGATTAACGTGCGGATCGACGTGCTATTTGTGCACATTTCATGACAGGACTTCTAGTTTTAACTGTAGAACTCACACAGCTCTATCTATTATGGATCAGAAAATTTTATTTCATGAATATTCAAGGTTTTTTCAAGGCCGTCTCGCACATTTTCCAGGATTTCAAGGCCTTAAATGACTCTAATAGTCAAATTCAATACTTTTCATTGAATCCAAGATCCAGTGGGAACCCTGTGGAAGGAAAGACATAGCCACATCATATTTGAGTTGGGTCATATAACCAGATGGGAAACAAGCCCCTAAAGTTAAATGAGAAAAGTTCAGTTCTGTACACATGACTGCGATTGTGATCTTGATTTAATTTCAAGAAAAAGTGAAAACATTTGCAATGTATTATCTGATAAATATGACAAAAATAACGGACAACTGGCAAAATATTGCATCCTGATGGTTCCTGACTGTCAGTCAGTTTGTTCTGATTGACAACTGTAACCATCTGGATTATTAACCTGTGTCTCAATTATAATGTCAAGCAAATTATTCTTGATGGTTGTTTTCATAGACTCCTGTATTGGTGTTCATATTGACATCTCCACAGTGATGATTAAAAGCTAATGATGAAAATTAATTCACCCTCACCACTACAAGAAATATAGAACTTTAGTGAGCACGCTCACATACCCTACACGCTCCGATATTTCAGGCTTGGAAATCTGTAATTTTTAGGAAAATGACCCGGAAATCTGTTACTTGTATTTTTCAGAGTACAGGACCCGTAATTTCCACAAAAATCAGCCGAGCAGAACGAAACCCAAACTTGATCTGTAAGTCATTGTGGTAGACTCACATACTAAAATGGCCGTAATTTTGATATCTGAAAGCGTGCAGAAAAAAAGTCAGGAAAACTTTAATTTTGATGAACTTTTCAAAGTCGAAGGGCCGTAATTTCGGTAAAAATCAGTGGAGCAGAACAAAATGCAAACTCGATCTGTAGGCCACCATGTTAGACAAACATACCAAAAATCAGCTCAATATCTGGAAGCATGTAGAGAAAAAGCCCGGAAAACTGTAATTTTGATAAACTTTTCAAAGTCTATGGGGCCGTAATTTTGGTAAAAATCAGTGGAGTGGAACAAAACCCAAACTTGTTCTCTGGAAGGGTGCAGAAAAAAAGTCCGGAAAACTGTAATTTTGATGAGTTTTTCAGAGTCCAAGGGCCGTAATTTGGGTAAAAATCAGTGGAGCAGAACAAAATGCAAACTTGATCTGTACGCCACCATGTCAGACTAACATACCAAAAATCAGCTCAATATCTGGAAACATGTAGAACTAGAACTATCACTGAAGGTGATTAATACCCCCGCTTTGGGTTTTTAGAGGAATGCACTTCTGATCATGTAGGCAAAGGCCATAAGGAAATGTATACATAAAGATCATTTTTTGTTGTTGAAATTTGTATTTGCGTGTGGCCTTCCACAGAACAGCACGGAATACTTAAAGAGCCCACACATATATGGTTTTCATTTGGAAAAACACATTTACAATGTGCAACATGTATTCAAAATCGGTTCATTAATGTAGGAGTTGCACACACAAGAATCCCATTTGAAAACCCATAATAAATCCAAGTTAAAGGGAGATAACCTGGTTAAAATTGTCGCAGATCAAAAATTTGGGAATATGCGTATGTTCACTTAGTTGTGATAATGTTTGAAAGGTTTCGTCAAAATTGATTGATAAATGTAGGAGGAGTTGCACGCACAAGAATTTCATGTAGAAACCCATAATAAATCCAAGTTAAAGGGAGATAACCTAGTTAAAATTGCCACAGCTCAAAAATTTTGGAATATGCGCATGTTCACTTAGTAGTGATGATGTCTGTAAACTTTCGTCCAAATTGATTGATAAATGTAGGAGGAGTTGTGCACACAAGAATTTCATGCAGAAACCCATATTAAATCAAAGTTCAAGGGAGATAACCTGGTTAAAAATGTCGCAGATCAAAAAGTTTGGAATATGCACATGTTCACTTAGTAGAGATGATGTTTGAAAGGTTTCATCAAAATCGGTTCATTAATGTAGGAGGAGTTGCGCACACAAGAATTTGTTCGAACGGAAAGACATAATAAATCTAAGTCAAAGGGAGGTAACCTGGTTAAAATTGTCACAGATCAAAATTCTTGGAATATGCGCATGTTCACTTAGTAGTGATGATGTCTGAAAAGTTTTGTCCAAATTGATTGATAAATGTAGGAGGAGTTGCACGCACAAGAATTTCATGTAGAAACCCATAATAAATCTAAGTTAAAGGGAGATAACCTAGTTAAAATTGCCACAGCTCAAAAATTTTGGAATATGCGCATGTTCACTTAGTAGTGATGATGTCTGTAAACTTTCGTCCAAATTGATTGATAAATGTAGGAGGAGTTACACACACAAGAATTTCATGCAGAAACCCATATTAAACAAAGTTCAAGAGAGATAACCTGGTTAAAATTGTCGCAGATCAAAAAGTTTGGAATATGCACATGTTCACTTAGTAGAGATGATGTTTGAAAGGTTTCATCAAAATCGGTTCATTAATGTAGGAGGAGTTGCGCACACAAGAATTTGTTCGAACGGAAAGACATAATAAATCTAAGTCAAAGGGAGATAACCTGGTTAAAATTGTCACAGATCAAAAATCTTGGAATATGCGCATGTTCACTTAGTAGTGATGATGTCTGAAAAGTTTTGTCCAAATTGATTGATAAATGTAGGAGGAGTTGCACGCACAAGAATTTCATGTAGAAACCCATATTAAATCAAAGTTCAAGAGAGATAACCTGGTTAAAATTGTCGCAGATTAAAAAGTTTGGAATATGCACATGTTCACTTAGTAGAGATGATGTTTGAAAGGTTTCATCAAAATCGGTTCATTAATGTAGGAGGAGTTGCGCACACAAGAATTTGTTCGGATGGAAAGACACAATAAATCTAAGTCAAAGGGAGATAACCTGGTTAAAATTGTCGCAGATCAAAAATCTTGGAAAATGTGCATGTTCACTTAGTAGTGATGATGTCTGAAAAGTTTTGTCCAAATTGATTGATAAATGTAGGAGGAGTTGCACGCACAAGAATTTCATGTAGAAACCCATAATAAATCTAAGTTAAAGGGAGATAACCTAGTTAAAATTGCCACAGCTCAAAAATTTTGGAATATGCGCATGTTCACTTAGTAGTGATGATGTCTGTAAACTTTCGTCCAAATTGATTGATAAATGTAGGAGGAGTTGCGCACACAAGAATTTCATGCAGAAACCCATATTAAATCAAAGTTCAAGAGAGATATAAACCTGGTTAAAATTGTCGCAGATCAAAAAGTTTGGAATATGCACATGTTCACTTAGTAGAGATGATGTTTGAAAGGTTTCATCAAAATCGGTTCATTAATGTAGGAGGAGTTGCGCACACAAGAATTTGTTCGAACGGAAAGACATAATAAATCTAAGTCAAAGGGAGATAACCTGGTTAAAATTGTCGCAGATCAAAAATCTTGGAATATGCGCATGTTCACTTAGTAGTGATGATGTCTGAAAAGTTTTGTCCAAATTGATTGATAAATGTAGGAGGAGTTGCGCACACAAGAATTTCATGTAGAAACCCATATTAAATCAAAGTTCAAGAGAGATAACCTGGTTAAAATTGTCGCAGATTAAAAAGTTTGGAATATGCACATGTTCACTTAGTAGAGATGATGTTTGAAAGGTTTCATCAAAATCGGTTCATTAATGTAGGAGGAGTTGCGCACACAAGAATTTGTTCGGATGGAAAGACACAATAAATCTAAGTCAAAGGGAGATAACCTGGTTAAAATTGTCGCAGATCAAAAATCTTGGAATATGCGCATGTTCACTTAGTAGTGATGAGGTCTGAAAGGTTTTGTCCAAATTGATTGATAAATGTAGGAGGAGTTGCGCACACAAGAATTTCATGTCCGGAAAGACGTACGGACGGACATACGGACGGACGGACGGACGTACGGGGCGATTCCTATATAGCCCCCACTTCTTCGAAGCGGGGGTATAACAAGAGGCCCCAAGGGGTCTGAGGGCGCTCACCTGACATGGTAGCCTAAATATCAACCCAGAGAATTGATTTCAACAAGTTGCATCTGCTCCTCCTAAGAAAAGCTTTATACCAAATATCCAAAGATTCTGACCAGTGGATCTAAAAAAAAAGAAGATTTTTAAAGAATATTCCTCATATTGAACTAAGTTATAATTCGGGCTCCCACAGGGACTTGGCTTTAACAAACTTGAATCTCACCCCCCTAAAGATGCTGCACACCAAATATCAAAACATTCCGACTGCTGGATCTGAAGAAGAAGATTTTTAAAGAAAATTCCTCATTTTGAACTAAGTTACAATTCAAGCTCCCACAGTGAGTCCAAATATGGACCTAGGGACTTGGCTTGAACAAACTTGAATCTCACCCCTGTAAGCAAGGTGCATACCCAATATCAAAAGATTCTGCCTGCTGGATCTTGATAAGAAGATTTTCAAAGAAATTGCCTGAAATGCACTAAGTTCGAATTCGAGCTTCTATAGTGAGCCCAAATATGAATCTAGGGAGCCGATTTGAACAAATTTGAATCAGATCCACCCCACAATGTTGCATACCAAATATCAAAAGATTCTGCCTGCTGAATCTGGAGAAGAAGATTTTTTAAGAAATTTGCCTGAAATGCACTAAGTTCAAATTAGAGCTTCTATAGTGAGCCCAAATATGAATCCAGGGGGCCGATTTGAACAAACTTGAATCAGATCCACCCCTCAATATTGCATACCAAATATCAAAAGATTCTATCTGCTGGATCTGGAGAAGAAGATTTTTTTAAGAAATTTGCCTGAAATGCACTAAGTTTGAATTAGAGCTTCTATGCTGAGCCCAAATATAAATCCAGGGTGCCGATTTGAACAAACTTGAATCAGATCCACCCCACGATGTTGCATACCAAATATCAAAAGATTCTGCCTTCTGGATCTGGAGAAGATTTTTTAAGAAATTTGTCTGAAATGCACTAAGTTCGAATTCAGGCTTCTATAGTGAGCCCAAATATGAATCCAGGGGGCCGATTTGAACAAACTGGAATCAGATCCACCCCACAATGTTGCATACCAAATATCAAAAGATTCTGCCTGCTGGATCTGGAGAAGAAGATTTTTTAAGAAATTTGCCTGAAATGCACTAAGTTCGAATTCGAGCTTCTATAGTCTATACTGAGCCCAAATATAAACCCAGGGGGCCGATTTGAACAAACTTGAATCAGATCCACACCACAATGTTGTATACCAAATATCAAAAGATTCTGCCTGCTGGATCTGGAGAAGAAGATTTTTTAAGAAATTTGCCTGAAATGCACTAAGTTCGAATTCGGGTTTCTATAGTGAGCCCAAATATGAATCCAGGGGGCCAAATTGGACAAACTTGAATCAGATCCACCCCACAATGTTGCATACCAAAAATCGAAAGATTCTGTTTGCTGGATATGGAGAAGAAGATTTTTTAAGAAATTTGCCTGAAATGCACTAAGTTCGAATTCGAGCTTCTATACTGAGCCCAAATATAAACCCAGGGGGCCAATTTGAACAAACTTGAATCAGATCCACCCCACAATGTTGCATACCAAATATCAAAAGATTCTGCCTGCTGGATCTGGAGAAGAAGATTTTTTAAGAAATTTGCCTGAAATGCACTAAGTTCGAATTCGGGCTTCTATAGTGAGCCCAAATTTGAATCCAGGGAGCCAATTTGAACAAACTTCAATCAGATCCACCCCACAATGTTACATACCAAATATCAAAAGATTCTGCCTGCTGGATCTGGAGAAGATTTTTTAAGAAATTTGCCTGAAATGCACTAAGTTCGAAATCGGGCTCCTATACTGAGCCCAAATATAAACCCAGGGGGCCGATTTGAACAAACTTGAATCAGATCCACCCTACAATGTTGCATACCAACTATCAAAAGATTCTGCCAGCTGGATCTGGAGAAGACGATTTTTTAATCTTTTTCCCATTACCTACAGTGTTAAAAAGTGCTGACTCAGCACTTTTTCAAAGTCCTGAAAAAAGTACCTTGTGATCAAACCGATAGGGATTTGTTTTAACCATTCTATTCTACTGGATAAAAGTAAGCTTTATACAAAATAAGAATTCTCTGTGCCGTGTAGTTTTGGAGATATGGGAGTTTTAAGGTTTTTCCTATTTTTAGCTCCCGAGGTTCCCACAGGGCAATGAGAATTTTTTTTTTGTATCAATCAACTACTTATGACCCATTATCATCTCATATCATATTTGGTTCAAATCGACCTGACGGTTCTGAAAATAGAAATTTTAGGCGTGGCCAAAATTTTTGCCCCTCCCATAACGAAGTCAAATAATGCCCGACAAACTTCTCTTGAACAAACTTGAGTCTACACCTCTAAAGGAAGCTGCATACTAAATATCAAGTCTCTGCTATTGCTGGTTCTTGAGAAGAAGATTTTTTAAGAATTGGAGCATTTTTGCCCCATCCCTCTGCTCAATATGAGCCGAAACCTAATTTGACAAAAAATCAAAATGCCCTTATATAACCCCTACTCACATGAAATTTCATTAATATGCACCCAGTGGTTTGGGAGAAAAAGGCCCAAACACCACCTTCACGCCGGACGCCGAACGACGGACGTCGGACGACAGACAAAAAGTGATAAGAAAAGCTCACCCTGACTTTCAGTCAGGTGAGCTAAAAATAGCCACATAAACTGAAAAACAGCCGGGGCAGACATAAACCCCTTCCATACTTACGACTGAACACTTAAACCCATTTCGTTAGCTCAGACATACTGACTGACAGATAGATGACGCCACGACTACATTCCCCCGAAATTATTTTTCGGGGAAATAATTATTTAAATCCAACATATGATGACAGCAAATATGTTGGACGGACACATTTTGCAATCATCTCCTAAGTTAAACAAGGGCAAATAACTATGTAAATGTTTATGCGAAGATGTTAATTCTATTACAGGATCCGTTCCCCCATATTGAGGTATAAGCATGGCAAACATTATTTGATTTCAACAAATAATGACAGTGCCACAGCAGCAAATATGTTGGATGGACACATTTTTCAATAATAATCCCCTAAGTTAAACAAGGGCAAATAATTCAGTAAATCCTTCGGCAAAATTATTAATTCTGCTGTAGGATCCGTTCCCCCATGTTGAGGTACAAGCACAGCAAAATTTATTTGAATCCGACAAATAATGACAGTGCTGGAGCGGCATATATGTTGGACAGACACATTTGTGTAACGAACATACATAACGAACGGACGAAGCTCTCCACTAGATGCCTCCCCCCCTCTCCCCGACTTGATCAGGCGGGGGGCATAAAAAGTTGCTAGCATTTTAAAAAAATTTTGCCTGAAATGCCGTAAGTTCAAATTTGGGCTCCTATACTGAGCCCAAATATAAACCCAGGGGGCCAATTTGAACAAACTTGAATCAGATCCACCCCACAATGTTGCATACCAAATATCAAAAGATTCTGCCTGCTGGATCTGGAGAAGAAGATTTTTTTCAGAAATTTGCCTGAAATGCACTAAGTTCGAAATCGGGCTCCTATACTGAGCCCAAATATGAACCCAGGGGGCCGATTTGAACAAACTTGAATCAGATCCACCCTACAATGTTGCATACCAAATATCAAAAGATTCTGCCTGCTGGATCTGGAGAAGAAGATTTTTTAATGTTTTTCCCATTGCCTACAGTGTTAAAAAGTGCTGACTCAGCACTTTTTCAAAGTCCCGAAACTGTACCCTATGATAAAACTGATGGCAATTTTTTTTTTACCAATTCTTTCTGTTGGTCCTAAGGAAGCTTCACACCAAATAAAAATTCTCGGTGCCGTGCAGTTTTGGAGATATGGGCGTTTTAATTCTATTTTTAGCTCCTGCGGTTCCCATGGGGCTACGGGGGAAAAAAAATCAGCATAAATTAGGTACTTATGACCCAATAAGCCCTCACATAAAATTTGGTTCAAATCAGCCTCTCGGTTTGGAAAATAGAAATTTTGGGCGGGGCCAACAATTTTGCCCCTCCCATAACGACGCCAAGTATAGCCCCACAAACTTCTCTTGAACAAATCTGAGTCTACACCTCAAAAGGAAGCTGCACACCAAATATCAAGTCTCTGCTACTGTTGGTTCATGAGAAGAAGATTTTTTAAGATTTCAGCACACTTTTTGGGTGTGGCCCTACCCACGGGCGAGGCAACTTGATTTGAACAAAATCAAATTGCGATGTCATAACAAACTATTATCTCAAATATCAATTAAATTGGTTCAGCGGTTTGGGAGGAGAAGACGCAAACACCATGTTCACGGATGACGGATGACGGACGCCGGACGACGGACGGTGAGTGATCACTATAGCTCTCCTGACTGAAAGTCAGGTGAGCTAAAAAAAAAAGTCCGGGAAACTGTAATTCTGATGCATTTTTCAAAGTCCAAGGGCCGTAATTTCGGTAAAAATCAGTGGAGCGGAACAAAACGCAAACTTGATCTGTAAGCCACCATGTTAGACTAACATGCAAAAAATCAGCTCAATATCTGGAAGTGTGTAGGAAAAATGTCCGCAAAACTGTAATTTTGATGAACTTTTCAAAGTTCAAGGGCCGTAATTTTGGTAAAAATCAGTGGAGCGGAACAAAATTCAAACTTGATCTGTAGGCTACCATGTAGACTCACATACCAAAAATTAGCTCAAAATCTGGAAGCGTGTAGAAAAAAAGTCCGGAAAACAAGTAGGACTGACTGACTGACTGACTGACTGACTGACTGACAGACTGACGGACTGACAGACTGACAGACTGACGGACGGACCAGTCAAAAACATTATACCCCCGCAACTTCGTTGCATGGGGTATAATAACAGGCCTCATTTATTTATTTAGTTGTTGTTTAAGGTCATATTCAGCATTTGCAGCTAATCAGTAGAACCCTGTTATTTGCATAACAACTTTGCCAGTGAAAATTATTCATGCAATTAACAGGAGAATTCCATTTGAGAAAGAGAGACTACTTTTGCAATTATTGTACTGCAGAATGAGATTGTTTCAAGTGCTGACATCTGGTGCAGAAACTCACAAAGATAATGTGATTCTTAGCACAAGAGAAATCTAACATATACCTGTACAGACATTTTGGACAACCATACATCTACAATTATATGTATGAGTCTCAATTTATTTATTAGGTATGATTTTCATTTCCTCAAATTGGCCATTATCAAACTTCGCTGATATGGCTTCAAACATGGCTGACATGATGCCGATCCCGGCCAATATGAACCAAGATAGAGCTGACCACCTTGATGCACTACTGGGCACAAACAATTTGTTTACATTGAAATGTTCAGTTATTCATCAAATGCAATCAGGAAAATTGGTTTTACCAGGCATGGTGAAGTGGCTTGAACCAATTTTGATATGATAAGGAATTAATGATGGCTGCATAAGTAATGAATAGGTGGATGAAGAGAAGAAAGAAGAGAGTTGTAAAAGAAATTCAACGCAAATTAAAATTCAGAGTCGTCAGTGGAAAATTGTTGAAGTAGAAGAAGAGGAAGTTCACTTTATCCGAATGTTGCAGCATCCCCAGTGGTGAAGACAAGACATTCAGATAGCTGATCTAGAAGAAGAGGAAACTCCGTACCTGGTGAAAAAGTGAGAAACAATAACACTCAGAAAACTAACAGATCTGTGAACATTTTGCAGTTTCACATCGAACGAGATGTCATCCCTCAGTTATTTCACATCAGCCTAAGACGGAAATGACCTTGGGCTGATATCTTGGCTGATATTAATCTAACAAAGTAATAACCTCAAATTATCATGTAGACAATCCGTAGCATAGAGAAGATCCATCCCTGTGAAGTGTGCCGATTAGTGCTGAAACGATTTCCTTTTATAGCCAACATCTCATTTTTCAAGGGAATTCAAGGGATTTTCCAAGTCCTTATTAACTGGTTAAAGCAAGGAAAATGTTGGCTTTTGCCCTGGTACCCTAGTTTTTTGAAAGTCCTGACAGTGGCTTCCGGCACTCAACCAGTTGATAGATTTCTAAATTCTAGGACTTTAGAGAAATTCAATGAGCCACAAGAGCCATCTTCAACTAACTGTGGAAGCAGGGGAGAGTTCTACATAAAAACAGATAAAAAATGCTCCCAACAAACATTGTTGCCAATTCATATTTGGATAAATGAAACTTTTGTAAAGCTGCAACTGGCATGAATGTCAATATAAATGCAAAAACATATTGTATTAAAGAAATAAAACATAGGTTTTGTTATTTATATCTAGAAATAAGAAACTTTGTCAAATGAATTATAGGCTGGGGTAGGGGCCTGCGAATCATGATTTTTTGGTTTAAATCGATTATCAAATCATATCTGGTATTAAGATTCTTCTGAGAATTCACACCCTAACCAATGGTTATGACATCCTAGTCTACCAGTAAACCTTGTTTACCGCCATGTTGCTGCCCATGAGAACCTGGGCACCCCTAGACCCTATCCAGGCATCCCCAGGCCCTATCTAGGAACAAATTGTGGACAGACAGACTCACAGACTTCCGCATGCCCCATGACAATAGCATAGCTTGACTTTGTCAAGAAAAGCTAAAAATTGAACTAATAAAAAACAACACAAAGTCTTTTCAAGATACTGTACTTTTAGATTGTCATTACCGCAAAGTAGTCATGTATAATTTAAACAAGGGATTCTGCCTTGTTATCAGTTTTTCAACATAAAATTGTTTACCCTACTTAGTAACCCAAAGTGTTCATATGTTAGATACCCATATTGGGTACTCAATAATTTATCTATTTATTTATTGGAATTTAAGGTCACTTTCAGCATCTAAGGCTACATCTTACAGAGGCGTAATTATAATATCAAGTTTGGTCAATCGTTTATGCCTATCACTGCCCACTTTACAGGGCTTTCAATGCAGGAATTGGTTACTACTGGGCCCAATTTTATCAATAAAGCAGAACTTGAACAAACTTCAATTTGCCACTTCTAAGAAAATCAAAAATCAAATATCAAAAGATTCTGACAGGAGTAACAGAAAAAAAAGATTTTTTAAGAATATTTCTCATACTGAACTAAGTTATACATGGGCTCCCATAGGGAGCCCAAAAATAAAAGCTTCTGAAGCAGTGTTTTGGGAGAAGAAGATTCTTCAACGTTATTCCCATTAGCTACACTGTTAAAAAATGATGACTCGGCACTTTTAGTCCTAGAAAAGAACCTTATGATAAAATTTTTACCATTTTTTTCTTCCGGTCCTAAGGAAGCTTCACACCATATAAAAATTCTCAGTGCCATGTAGTTCTGGAGATATGGGCATTTAAAAAGAAAAAAATTTTTTAGCTCCTGCAGTTCCCGTGGGGGACAGGAAAACAATTTTCGGCATAAATTAGGTACTTATGACCCAATAAGCCCTCATATCAAATTTGGTTCAAATCGACTTTTTGGTTTGGAAAATAAAAATTTTGGTATAATTTGGGCTCCCACAGTGAGCCCAAATATGAACCCAGGTACTTGGCTTTACCAAACTTCACTCTCAGCCCCTAAGAATGCTGTACATCAAATATCAAAACATTTTGACTGGTGGATCTGAAAAAAAAATTTTTTTTAAAGAATATTCCTCATATTGAACTAAGTTATAATTTGGGCTCCCACAGGGAGACCAAATATGAGCCGAAGGACTTGACTTGAACAAACTTGAATCTCACCTCCCTAAGCATACTGTATACCAAATATCAAAAGATTCTGACCGGTGGATGCGAAGAAGATTTTAAAAGAATATACCTCGTATTGCACTAAGTTACAATTTGGGTTCCCAAAGGGAGTCCAAATATGAACTCAGGGACTTGGCTTGAACAAACATCAATCTCACCCCCCTAAGGATGATGCATAGCAAATATCAAAAGATTCTGATTTGTGGATCCGAAGAAGAAGATTTTTAAAATATATCCCTCATATTGCACTAATTTGAACATTTGGGTTCCCATAGGGAACCCAAATATGGACCGAGGAATTTGATTTCTACAAATATGTGAATCAATGTTCCAAAGATGTTATATGTAAAATATGAAAGCTTTTAGAGCAGTGGTTTGGAAGAAAACAATTCTTTATTTTTTTCCCATTGCCTACTGTGTTAAAAAATACTGACTCAGCACTTTTTCAGAGTCCCGAAAAAGTACCCTATGATAAAACCGATAGCAATTTTTTTTTACCAATCCTTTCTGTTGGTCCCAAGAAAGCTTCACACCAAATAAAAATTCTCACTGCCGTGCAGTTTTTGAGATATAGGCGTTTTAATTTTTTTCTATTTTTAGCTCCTGTGGTTCCCACGGGGCTACAGGAAAAAAAATTTCTGCATAAATTAGGTACTTATGACCCAATAAGCCCTCACATAAAATTTGGTTCAAATTGGCCTCTCGGTTTAAAAAATAGAAATTTGGGGTGGGGCCAAAATTTTTGCTCCTCCCATAACATCGCCAAGTATAGACCTACAAACTTCTCTTGAACAAACTTGAGTCTACACCTCAAAAGGAAGCTGCATACCAAATATCAAGTCTCTGCTATTGCTGGTTCTTGAGAAGAAGATTTTTTAAGAATTGGAGCATTTTTGCCCCACCCCTCTGCTCAATATGAGCCGAAACCTAATTTGCCCAAAAATCAAAATGCCGCTATATAACCCCTACTCACATGAAATTTCATTAACATGCGGCCAGTGGTTTGGAAGAAAAAGACCCAAACACCACCTTCACGCCGGACGACGGACGACAAGTGATCAGAAAAGCTCACCCTGACTTTCAGTCAGGTGAGCTAAAAAACAATGCATGCTAATTTTGGAAGATAACCCTTTTACCCAAAGTAACGGTCAAAACCGGTCAGCGCTATTCTCAAAACTCGCCAATTAATTTTCATCATTTTTTCATTTTTTGTCTCAAAAACATAGGTTTTGACCCCTCACTGGAATGAGCTCATTGAGTTTGTTCCAACGAGAGGTCAAAACCTATGTTTTGGAGACAAAAAATTAGTTATTCAAAAAATTTTTTTGCAGGTGTCGTCTGCTTTTCATGTTAGGTAAAGGGTTAAATCATATTTTTGTGGTAATGGTGGATAACCATGAACAATCGTGAATATTATTAACTTCGACATTTTTCAACAACTTTGATTATTCACATTTTCACAAACAAGCATGAATATTGGAACTTAGAAATTTTTCAACAAGTTTGGTTATCCATGCTTTCATGAACAACCATGAATATTAGTACTTAAGACAGCCATGACACTATTTAATCTATTTTTAAACTATTTTGGATGGAACTGGCAGTGATTTTGAAAGCTGCTTTGAATGGAGAAAGGAGATAGGGTTTTTCGTGTTTGATTCTCAAATGTTATGTAAGTTTGGTCTATCTACGATACAACAATTGTTGCTACATGAAACACATCTATATCATGGATAACAATACACATATTCATTTATACATTTTAAAGAATAATTTATATTTTGAACACTTTTTTCCAATCTGTGTGAATTATTGATAAGAATGATAATGTATTTGCAAGGGGTACAGTAGAATCCTCTTAATTGAATATCCATTTTGCCAGTGAAAATTATTCAATTAACAGGAGTATACAATTAACAGGGTTTTGGTCAGTTTCCTGTGTTCTGGAAGTAAACTGAGCATTTACTCTATTATATCTTGTTTGACAGAGCTCATATAGCTCTGTCAAACAAGATATAATAGAATAAATGTCTGTATTGGATGTAGTGAGGCCAAAAAGGTTGATAAATAAGGGGAATATGGTGCGTGTCACAGTAATTTTTTCGACATATTACAAAAATTTATATACAATTAACAGGAGTTTTTACTCTACAACCCTTATGCAATTAACAGATCAAATTTGTACTGAAGGTATGGTAAATGGTTTTGTGTTTGATAATTATATTCAATTAACTGGGATATACAATAAGAGATATCGAATTAAGTGGGCTCCACTGTACTGCAATTTGATTGGATGTTAACTTTGAGTGCATATTATTTATTGATTTATTGGTGTTTAAGGTCACATACTTATGCACAATGGCTAATCGTGACCCCTACAGTTTTACGGGTGGAGGAAGCCGGAGCACCCAGAGAGAACCACCGAGCATAGACAAGCAACTATCAGCTCCTCAACAACTCTAACTCTGTTCAAGCTCTGTTCAAGCAGGGTTACAGCGGTTGAAGACATGTGCACCATAGACGAGCAGTACACCTTAGTATACAGCGTCATCGTGCCCCCATGTAAGCAACCAGGATAAAGTGCCTTGCCAAGGACACAACACGAAGTCCAACAGTCTACCACTGAGCCGCCGCACTCCTAACTTTGAGTGCAAATGTTTGCTTCAGTTTAAAGTCTAAATGTGTAGACCTTCAATTGTTTCATATGTGTGGATATAGTAGCTGCTTGGTGCATAAAGCTTTTAAGTCCAAGATTTCAACGATTCCATCCCCCAGCATTGTTTTCTTTAAAAAAGCTTTTTTTTTAATATTCCACAATAACTGCTGATCACAAATACTGTAAATTTCTTCTGCAGACAAAAAAACTACAACCTATATCATCTGCAATACAAGAGGCCCCACAGGGCCTGAAGCGATCACCGTAAACAGAACACAATATGAAAAGAGTCCAAGAATGAATCTACATTATGCAATCCATCTCCATAGGATACATTGTCAATCTTTGAGCTCCTCAGGAGTGACAAAAATAGTCTAAGCATCATGCCTTTTCTTCAGTTGATTATAATGGAAAGTGTGGAGCTCCTCTATGAAGCCCCTTGATACAACCTATGTGAATTAATCTTAGTTACACACCTCTAGAGGGTACTGAATACAAAATTCTAATTCTTCAGCTGCATGGCCAATTCCGGCTCCCATATGGAGCCCAAATATGAACCCAGGCACTCGTTTTGAACACAGTTGAATCTGACCTCCCTAGAGAGGTTGTTTACCAAATATGAAAGCATTCTGACTGGTGGATCTGAAGAAGAAAATTTTTAAAGAAATTTCCTCACATTGCACGAAGTTAAAATTTGGGCTATCATAGAGAGCTCAAATATTAACCTACAGACCCGATTTGAACAAACTTGAATCTGACCCCCCTAGAGATGTTGTATACCAAACATGAAAGCATTTTGACTGGTGGATCTGAAGAAGAAGATTTTTAAAGAAATTTCCTTATATTGCACTAAGTTAAAATTCGGGCTACCATTGGGAGCCCAAATATTAACCCAGGGAACCAATTTGAACAAACTTGAATCTGACTCCCCTAAAGATCTTGTAAACCAAATATGAAAGGATTCTGACAGGTGAATCTGAAGAAGATTTTTGAAGAAATTCCCTCATATTGTACTAAGTTAAATTTCAGGTTCCCATATGGAGCCCAAATATTAACCAAGGCACTCAAATTGAACAAACCTGAATCTGACCCACCTAGAGATGTTGTACACCAAATATGAAAGCATTCCGACTGGTGGATCTGGAGAAGAAGATTGTTAAACAAATTTCCTCATATTGCACAAAGTTAAAACTTGAGCTACCATAGCGAGCCCAAATAAATAACTAGGGACCTCATTTGAACAAACTTGAATCTGGTATTGCAGCCCAAATATGAACACAGGCACTCGTTTTGAACACAGTTGAATCCGACCTCCCTAGAGAAGTTGTATACCAAATATGAAAGCATTCTGACTGGTGGATCTGAAGAAGAAAATTTTTAAAGAAATTTCCTCACATTGCACTAAGTTAAAATTTGGGCTACCATACAGAGCCCAAATATTAACCTACAGACCCGATTTGAACAAACTTGAATCAGACCACCCTCCCCCCACACCCCAGAGATGTTGAATACCAAATATGAAAGCTTTCTGACTGATGGATCTGAAGAAGTTGATTTTAAAAATTATCCCCCATATTGCATTTAGTTAAAATTTGGGCTTCCAAAGGAAGCCCAAATATTAACCTTGGGACTTGGTTTGAACGATCATGAATCTGGCCCTCATAACAATGATGTATACCAAACATTAAAAGATTCTGACTGGTGGGTCTAAAGAAGATTTTTAAAGAATATTCTCCATATTGCCTTAGTTAAAAATTTGGGCTCATGTATTGAGCCCAAATATGAAGTAGGGGGCTTCATTTTAACACACTTGTATTAGACCACCCTATGGATGCTGCATACGAAATATAAAAAGATTCTGACCATTGGTTTTGGAGAAAAGATTTTTAAAAATTTTTGCAAATATGCGGACTCTGCATTTTTTCCATGCCCTCAACAGAACATCCTAACATAACCGACGGCAATTTTTTTTACCATTCAATTCTACTGGTCCTAAGGATGCTTCATACCAAATAACAGTTCTCTGTTCTGTGTGGTTTGGAAAATATGGGCTCTTGAAAAATTTTCTATTTTCAGCTCCTGGGGTTCCCATGGAGAAGCGGTATTTTTTTTTATATGACCCAATAATACCACATACCGAATTTCTTTTAAATCAGACCATCAGTTCAAAAAATAGAAATTTTGGGCGGGGCCAAAAATCTTACCCCTCCCATTACAAAGCCAAATATTGCTTCACGAACTTCATTTGAACAAACTTGATTCTACGCCTCAAAAGGATGCTCCATAACAAATATCAAGTCATTGTACCCACTGGATCAGGAGAAGATTTTAAAAATATTTTGGTGCATTTTCCCCCACCCCCTCCCAATGGGCTGGGCATGTTGAGTTGAACAAAACTGCAATGCCCCTTTGGGACCATCACTCACACAAACTTTCACTTGAATTGGCTCAGTGGTTTTGGAGGAGAAGACCAAAACATGGTGTTGACAGACGACAGACAACGGACGATGGACAGATGGAGAGCGGTTAGATTAGCTCAGCTTGACTTTGTCAAGGTGAGCTAAAAAGCAATGTACATCTGCTAATAACTTGAACCCGGAACCTACCAGCAGTGGCCAAAACCGAAAACAATCCATGGATATTCAGTATTATAAATGGTAGTTAAATTGCTCACATTCATGCTTTTATGAGTATTCATGCTTTTTGTGAATAATCATGAATATTCAGTTTTATGAATAACCAAGAATATTCATGTTTGATGAATATCTATGGTTATTCATGGTCCATGAATACAGGCAATTTAACAATCATGAATATTCATGGTTGTTCATGTTTTTAAATTATGATTATTCATGGTCTTCATGAATAATGGATCATGATTATTCATGAATAATTCATGAAAATCCATGAATAATTCATGGTCAGGAAATTGGGGTAGGCTTATCAGGTTCTGGGATACCTTACAAAACATTATGTAAATTGCAATAAAACACAGTACCCAATTAATGAGATCAGGAGCACACTGACATGGAACTCAGACAGTGCATCAACTTGATAGATCACTCCTAATGTAAAGGGGTTTGATGTCTCCAGTCAATTGCCTTTGTTTAAACAAATTAGAGCAGATTGTCAGAGTGAAAGCATTACCCCCACCTCCCGCTCCCTGATATGAAATATGTCAAATATATCAGGGCCCTCCATCAAACAGCTTGCTCAATTAAGAAATTGTCTGGTGTTCTATCACTGAATGACAGGCAGCCAAAAATTTTAATGGCACCCCCAAAATAATTTCTGGCTAAGTGACTGCAAACCACAGTAAACTAGCCATGTTCCACTTCCTGGGGTCACCACTGCATTCCAAACAATTTCCCTTAAGATGGGCATATAGAGCAGTTAAATAATACATCCATTGTCAGTATGCAGAAAAAATCCCATCAATTTTCAATATGCACCGACAAATTGACAGTTTGGTGTTGTTAGCACTTAATGCTGATCCCTAAATATTGACATATTTATAAACTGCTGCATTAACAAAGGAGTCCTATCCATCAACCAGTGGAATTACTATATTGATTGCCACATCACACTGCAGTAGTGTCAAGAATAAATACTTGTGTGTAATGTAGGCTTCCTAACTACCTATTAACCCTCTTAATACCGATACCAATACACCAGCATTTCAAGAAGTACATATTTCCCATAAGACAAATAGGGATTGGACCAATTGAATCTTGTTTGACAGAGCTCAGTCAAATGAGACTGAATCGGTTAAAGTCTTCATTGAATTATGGGAAAAATTTGCAGGTTGATAATTCAACAACAATGTGCAGAGTGTTCACAAATTTAATGCCAGACTATCTTGTTTGCCCAAAATATTTATATCACTGGTGGTCAAAAAAGCACACCTTTCTTACATTGTGCTGATGAGATGTTACAGAGAAAACCTGTTAACTGAATAGCCACTTTCTCAATGAAACGAAAGTGTCAATGACACTGTAGATTACCTTGACTGTGTGTTGTGTTTGATGAAAAGGATAATGTTCAATGTTTATGAAAGGATTATGAAATATGACAAGAATTGTGATAATTGAGAATACGTTAATTTCTGTTCCCTGTATGCTATATAATGTTTTCAATAAAATTAATTTGAGGTGTAGACTGTACTAAAGAACTGAGGGGTTAATGTGGCCCTCACAGTTAATGTATGTCAACCAAAGTTACCAAGTTATACAGAAATTATTCCAAAACAAGTCATCCTATCAAGTTACAATGAAATCCCTTCATAAATATAACTCGTAGACTTCGCTAAAAGAATCTTAGTCACATGATGGCTCGGCAGTCATGGTTGACTGATCATGACCAAAATAGGACAGTCTCATCCAGATATCATACCAAGTTATCCTACCATGTTACAATTAAATCCCTTTATAAAAAGAACCTGTAAACAGTACTAAATGAATCCAGGAACCGTGAGCAGGTGGCGGTAACAACAGATTGTGAACAAAATAGGGAAACTAATTTTGGTACAAACTGGCTGCTGGTGGCCATCTTGAATTTCGGACCACACCCTAAAACACTCGTTCTCATCCCACGGTGATAACAAAGGTACCCAAGAAGTTTCGTAAAGATCGGTTCATAAAAACGGCCTCTAGCCGGAGCCGTATAGAAGTTGTGTACAAAAAACTGATTAGACCTAATTTCGGTACAAAATGGCCACTGGCAGCCATCTTGAATTTTGGACCGCACTCAGAAACACTCGTTCTCGTCTCAAGGTGATAACAGAGGTACCCAAGTACTTTCGTGAAGATCGGTTGATAAATACAGCCTCTAGTCCGAGCCGTATTGACATGTGTACTTACTGTGTAAGTAGCACTGAAAAAATCAAAGTTCATCTAATTTGCATAATTTCTGCACGAGAAAAAAACCCGTAATATATGTGATGTATCCCATGGTACTAAACATTCATACAAAAAATTATTCAAATCAGAGTTTTCATGTGGAAGTTCTGCGCAAAAATCTGATTGCCCCTAATTTTGAATCTTGAATTTCAGACAGGACCCCAAAACACTCGTTCTCGTCCCACGGTGATAACAAAGGTACCCAAGAAGTTTCGTAAAGATCGGGTCATAAATGCGGCCTCTAGCCCGAGCCGTATTGGCATTTGCACTGACAGTGCTGAAAGTAACACTAAATAAATCAAAGTTAGCCTAATTTGCATAATTAAGCATAAGAAATAAAACCGTATGATATGTGATGTATCTTATGGTACTAAACATTCATACAAAAAAAAAATTATTCAAATCAGAGCTTTCATATGGAAGTTCTGTACAAAAAACAGATTTCTGCATCGTCGGTACAAAATGGCGGCTGGCAGCCATCCTGAATTTCCGACCGCACCCAAAAACACTCGTTCTCGTCCCACAGTCATAACAAAGGTACCCAAGAAGTTTCGTAAAGATCGGTTCATAAATACAGCCTCTAGCCCGAGCCGTATCCAATTGTTGACGTATGGACAGACGGACGACAGACCATGACAAAAGCTCAAATTTGGCTTTGCCAAAGTTGAGCTAAAAATGAAAAAATAATTAAAAAATTCCAATAGCAATTTCTTTGAATACCAACAGACCTTTTTTGTAGTTAGGTTAGGTAAAAGGGAGATGGAAAAAATGTTTAAAAACTACACATTTACTGTTAATATTCTGTTTTCCAAAGTTCACTCATTATGGGTCATATGTCAAAATATCTATTCAGAAGCATCAATGAGATGAAATGCTGTGCATGCAATGGTCAGAAAATTGTATTCAATGGAAAAGTCAAGTAAATGATGGGTTACCCTCATATCAGGAAAAATCATCATTAACTTTTACCAATATTGATCCACATCCAACATCAGTTTGCTGCTCAAATAACACAAGATTTACAAAGAGATGAGAGCTGAACTTCAAATACAAGCCATAAATTTTCACATCAAAATTAACTTACATAATTTAGGCTGGTGTCTCTCCTTTTCTGTTAAACTGGTGAACGGTTTAACTCTTCATCCAATGTATAGTATTTTTTTCAAATTTGCCAAAAAAATTTAAATTGTTGGGTGCTAGATAGAGGATATCTACTCTGTTTTAGTGAACATCGGGAAATTATCTCATGAGGGTGGACCTGAAAGTTTTATTTTTCACGAGGGCTTGCACGCATGAAAAATAATACTTTCAGGTGCACACGAATCAGATAATCCCCGATATTCATGAAAACAGCATAGATTTTCTTTTTATTATATGCTACGTGACATTTTACTGTGCAATATTCAGCCCAATTCAACTGCAAACCGTTTCAAACAATAACAAAAAGCTGCTGATCATTCCTTCATTTATTCATTCATTTATTGGAGTTTAAGGTCACATATTTCTGCACAATGGCTAATCATGACCACAATCGTTACTTCAAGGGGACGCTCAAGGATGAATCATGCACCAAAGCGTAACGTCATTTAGGAAGCTACAGAAAAAATTAAAACTTTCAGGTCCACACTAATGAGATAATTTCAGATACTAACTAAAATAGAGTAGATTTTCCATTTTTTATATGCTACTATGCCCAATTCTGCCCCAAATGAATATGATTCAAAACAATAACAAAGATCAGCTGATCGTTCCTTCAAGGCGACATGTTGTGGCATAGCGTGACATCATTTAGGAAGTAACTGAGGGATATTCCTCGATATCCATCGAATTCATGAATATCAAGAAATATCTTTTAGATAATTTGAGATAATTCACAAGCTGGCATATAAGAAAAGCCACCACCAGGGCTTTCAAACAAATGAGGGTACCAGAGCAAAAGCCAACATTTTCCTTGCTCATATTTCATATTTAGTCAACCACAAATAATATTCTGTTTATATAAATTTGTTTTATTACAAATTATTGGAGTGCCAGTGGACAATATCCAATAATTTGTAATAAAACAAATTTGGATGAACAAATTCAGACCACCAAAAAATTATTGGCCTCAACCAGTTAAGAAAACCTTATCATGAGACACCTTTACCAGAATGATCTTGATGAGCTCATTCCAATGAGGGTCACATGATGTCAGTTGGTCAAATTGTTTTAAAGAATTTTTTTTTTTTTTCAACTTTACAATTTGTTAGGTAAAGGGTTAAGAAACGAGGCCCCACAGGGCCTGAAGCACTCACCTTGAATAGAACACAATATAAACAGAGGCCTAGGATACGTCTACATTAAGCAATCCATCTCCATAGGATACACTGTCAATTCCTCAGGAGTGACAAAAATAATCCGAGCATCATGCCTTTTCTTCATTTGATCATAATGTAAAATGTAGAGATCCCCTATGAAGCCCCTTGATACAACCTATGTGGATTAATCTTAGTTACACACCTCTAGAGGGTACTGAATACAAAATTTTTAATTCTTCAGCTACATGGCCAATTCTGGCTCCCATAGGGAGGCCAAATATTAACCCAGTCTCTCAATTTGAACAAAGTTGAATCTGACCTCCCTAGAGATGTGTGCCAAATATGAAAGCATTCTGAATGTTGGATCTGAAGAAGAAACATTTTAAAGAAATTTCTTCATATTGCAGTAAGTTAAAATTTGGGCTACCATAGCAAGCCCAAATATTAACCTGTGGATCCGATTTGAACAAACTTGAATCTGACCCCTAAGAGATGTTGTATACCAAATATGAAAGCATTCTGACTAGTGGATGTGAAGAAAAAGATTTTTGAATAAATTCCCTCATATTGTACTAAGTTAAATTTCAGGTTCCCATATGGAGCCCACATGTTAAACCAGGCACTTGAATTGAACAAATATGAATCTGACCCCCCTAGAGTAGTTGTATACCAAATATGAAAGCATTCTGACTGGTGGATCTGAAGAAGAAGATTTTTAAAGAAGTTTCCTCATACTGCACAAAGTTGAAATTTGGGCTACAATAGGGAGCCCAAATATATACCAAGTGGTCCAATTTGAACAAACTTGAATCTGACCCCCCTAGAAATGTTGTATGCCAAATATGAAAGCATTCTGACTGGTGGATCTAAAGAAGATTTTAAAAAATTATCCCCCATATTGAACTAAGTTAAAAATTTGGGCTTCTATAGGAAGCCCAAATATTAACCTAGGGACTTGGTTTGAACAGTCTTGAATCTGACCCTCATAACAATGATGTATACTAAACATTAAAAGATTCTGACTGGTGGTTCTGAAGAAGACGATTTTTAAAGAATATTCCCCATATTACTCCAAGTTAAAAATTCGGGCTCCTGTATTGAGCCCATATATGAACCAATGGGCTTTATTTCAACAAACTGGTATCTGCCCCCCCCCCCCCCCCCCCCCTGCCCCCGTGAATGCTGTATACCGAATATCAAAAGATTCGGACAATTGGTTCTGAAGAAAAGATTTTTTTTAATTTTTTAAAATATGCTGACTCAGCATTTTTTTGATGCCCTCTACAGAACACGCTAACAAAACCGATGGCAATTTTTTTTTAGCATTCAATTCTACTGGTCCTAAGGATGCTTCATACCATATAACAGCTCTCTGTTCCGTGTGGTTTGGGAAATATGGGCTTTTGAAAATATTTCTATTTTTAGCTCCCGGGGTTCCCATGGGGATGCGGGAATTTTTTTTTTTGCATGAGTCAAGAACTTATGACCCAATAATACCACATACCAAAGTTGGTTCAAATCGGACCATCGGTACAGAAAATAGAAATTTTGGGCAGGGCCAAAAATCTTACCCCTCCCAGTACAAAGCCAAATATTGCTTCACGAACTTCGTTTGAACAAACTTGATTCTACACCTCAAAAGGAAGCTCCATAACAAATATCAAGTCACTGCACCCGCTGGTTCGTGAGAAGAAGATTTAAAAAATATTTTGGAGCATTTTCCCCCACTCCCTCCCTATGGGGCTGGGCATGTTGAGTTGAACAAAAATACAATGCCCCTTCGGGACCATCACACACACAAACTTTCACTTGAAATGGCCAAATGGTTTTGGAGGAAAAGACTAAAACATAGTGTTGACAGTCGACGGACGGAGAGTGATGAGATTAGCTCAGCTTGACTTTGTCAAGAAGAGCAAAAAAGAAAAAAATCACTTGTACAAATATATTAAACCCTCCTTACAGAAAAAAGCCATAATAAAAAAGAAAGGGGTGTCATCTTATGATGGCACAAAAAGATATGCACACCACCTACCCCACTGCCCCCAACCCTCCCTTCACCCCTCTCCACACCCCCATGCCATAAATCTGCAAAGGGTAATAACTGCGGGAAAAAACTTAGCCACCGAGCCTACCCGTATGTGTGTTGAAATGCTTCATCAGCTAATCAATGTCATCTCAATTTTTAAATCAGATGATTCCTGAAATATGCCAGTCAAACAGTCAGAACAAATCCTTACCGGTCACTACTGATCACCATATACTGGGCATAACTGAAAAGATATATCCCAGTAAAGACACACTGCCCAGGAAACTGCACCAGTAAATTATTAGCTGGTTATGCAGTCACTTTGATGAAGCCACAGATGTTTCAAAACTATGTACGTCTTGGGATATAGCATGATAACAGATTTATCAAGAGCTTTCCATAGGTTTTCCATTGGTGCCACAATAAGAAACCTGTTGTTGATCTTACCACTTCAAAGTCTTAGTGCCATATTCACACTGCTCAAACGAAAACCGGATAAATATGGGATTCTCAGAGAATACTATGAGATTCTCAGAGAAAAATCGGGGAAAAATCTGTCGACCATTATTATTATAGCAGGAAGGAAAACAAATTACATTTATGGTATCTGGTAGCAATTATATGAGATTGCTACATCCCATCGTTTATCGACTTAATTTCATTTCGACATAATTGTTTTTCAAATATATTGTTTTTATATTCCACATGAAATGTTCGATAAGATTCATTTCGGCCATTATGATTTGACGTTTTCTGCAGCATATTGTTTCCTGAGTAAATTGTATTTGTGCATGTTCCGATTGAATAAATTATACCAGGTTCAAAAATGCCAGAACCTGCTTGTAGAAAGCGCTGGGATTTTTTTTATTGTGTAGGTCTAAAATGTCACATGGATGCCCCTCTAATATCAGGAACTGAACTATATCATTTTGATTTGTGGTATTTGTTAAAAAGGTTTGAATTCCACTTCACAAGAGTGGTTCAGCTGATGTGAAACTTCCCTTGTCACCCTGAAGCCCTGTTGTCACTCTCTGAAATGCTGCATTGTCATTCTTGTTTTACACCATCCTCAAGAAATCATAAAATTTTCAATATTTGGAGCAATGAAGGACATGTAACCTGGGCATCTCAATTGGAAAGATGTTCCACCGAGATTTTAAGTTGACATGAAAACCCCGATTTTTTTATAAAAGGTCACTCGTACTGGGGCAAAGGCAACAATTCAGTGGACCCTCCCATTTTGTGCAGCCTGTTTTTCCCATTTAATGGACAGTAACAGATACTGTTCATGAAATGACTTTGAGGGGATAGTTAAAGTAGATAAAGGTAAATGTATTGGTACCCAACTTTTCATGTATCTGCTCTTTCGATAAAAATGTCAAAACCTTGATTAGCGACTATCTATTTTTCACAATTTTTCTCTGAGAATCACATAGTATTCTCTGAGAATACCATATTTACTCTGAGGATCCGATATTTAAGCATCAGAAGACCGGAACATTTTTTCAAACCAAAATTGTAGCACCAGTCACCGGTTTATAATCTGATCCATGCAGCAAGTGTTGGTACACTTCCATTTTTTTTAATTAAACCTTTACCCAACTTAACAGAAACTAGAGTGCACTGTCACGGTGCCGAAGCTGAGACGATTCGTGCAACGCCAATGATGTTTTAAAACTCGGTGACAAAAAAACTTGTTGGTGACAAAAAAACTCATTGGTGACAAGTCCATAAATGTGATAGAAATTATCCGAATGACATACACTATTGAGAGGACATCATGAAGATACACTTGCATACCAAGTATGGTGTCATTCCATCAAGTATTTTAGGAGTTATGGTGTTTTTTAAACTTGTTGGTGACAGACCGACTGACAGGTAGACCGACATTGCCACATAAAGAGCTGCTCGTTGCAGCTAAAAAACGCCCAGTGCTATTCACAAAAATTGATATTCAATTTTCCTTTTTTTTTTGCTGTGTTTTTGATGCAAAAAAAATTGAAAAATGAAAGTGTCAATGACACTGTAGCTCAACTTGTCAAGACAAAGACATGCACATGTATAGTATGTGACGCAGCAATGACAAACATCTAGGTAATGACCTGATAACAAAGGTACATATAAAGTATTGTAATGGTCTGTACATAAATACTGACCGTTGCCTGTAACAAATGTATAGGTAAAGTATTGTAAAGGTGGGTGACAGTCAGATGCTAAACTAGAAAAGAAAACTTTGAGTCCCAGAGTGGGTCTGACTGAACCCCAAAATATTTGTTCTCATAGCACAGTGATAACAAAGGCACCCCAAAACACACTCGTTCCTGTCCCAAGGTGAAAACAAAGGTACCCAAGAAGTTTTGTGAAGATCAATTCATAAATACGAGCTGTATAGAACTTGTGACAAAAAACTGATTGGACCTAATTTTGGTACAAAATGGCCACTGGCAGCCATCTTGAATTTTGGACCGTACCCAGAAACACTCATTCTCGTCCCAAGATGATAACAAAGGTACCCAAGAAGTTTTGTGAAGATCGGTTCATAAATACAGCCTCTACCCTGAGCCGTATTGACATGTGTGCTCACATTGTGCAAGTAGCACTGAATAAGTCAAAGTTCATCTAATTTGCATAATTTCTGCACGAAAAAAAACCCTTAGAATATGTGATGTATTCCATGTTACTAAACATTCATACAAAAATTTATTCAAATCAGAACTTTCATACAGAAGTTCTGTACAAAAGACTGATTGCACTAATTTTGGTACAAAATGGCTGCTGGTGGCCATCTTGAATTTCGGACCACACCCAAAAACACTCGCTCTCATCCCACGGTGATAACAAAGGTACCCAACAAGGTTCATAAAGATTGGTTCATAAATATGGCCTCTAGTCTGAGCTGTATAGAAGTTGTGTACAAAAAACTGATTAGACCTAATTTCGGTACAAAATGACCACTGGCAGCCATCTTGAATTTTAGACCGCACCCAGAAACACTCGTTCTCGTCCCAAGGTGATAACAAAGGTACCCAAGACATTTCGTGAAGATCAGTTCATAAATACAGACTCAAGTCTGAGCCGTATTGACATGTAACTTAATGTGTGTAAGTCGCACTGAAATATCAAAGTTCATCTAATTTGTATAATTTGTGCACGAGAAAAAAACCCGTATTATATGTGATGTATCCCATGGTACTAATCATTCACACAAAAAATTATTCAAATCAGCGCTTTCATATGGAAGTTCTGTGCAAAAATCTGATTGCACCTAATTTTGTACAAAATGGCTGCCATCGGCCATCTTGAATTTCGGACCGGACCCAAAAACACTCGTTCTCGTCCCACGGTGATACCAAAGGTACCCAAGAAGTTTCGTAAAGATCGGTTCATAAATACGGCCTCTAGCCCGAGCCGTATTGGCATTTGCACTTACAGTGCTGAAATTAACACCAAAAAACATCAAAATTAGTCTAATTTTCACAATTTACGCACGAGAAAAAAACCCGTATTATATGTGATGTACCCCATGGTACTAAACATTCATACAAAAAATTATTCAAATCAGAGCTTTCATATGGAAGTTCTGTATAAAAACAGATTTCTGCATCATCGGTACAAAATGGCGGCTGGCTGCCATCTTGAATTTCGGACCGCACCCAAAAACACTCGTTCTCGTCCCACGGTCATAACAAAGGTACCCAAGAAGTTTCGTAAAGATCGGTTCATAAATACGACCTCTAGCCCGAGCCATAGCCAATTGTTGACGTACGGACAGACGGACAGATGGACAGACGGATAGACGGACTTCGTCAAAGTTGAGCTAAAAATTGTTATCCGATAATTTAGTTTGCAGGTGTTGTCAGCTTTTCATGTTAGGTAACGCATTAGCATTTGTTTGTTCACAATGAATATAGATGCATTTATCAAATCAATGTTTTCTAATGATTTACAACTTGAGCAAAATAACCACAGACAAACATATCATGTTTCTTTGAGCCCTTTCCAAAAGTGTATTACATCACAGCATTTTATTGGATTAATGACAGCATCTTGAGCTATCATCGGCCTGCAACATAGGGATGAAGTCAATTTTAATCAATCATTTATACAAAGGCTGCCCACTTTAGATGACAAATTACAACTCAGGCACTGGTTCTGGGTCCTATTTTACCAGTAAAGCAGAACGTATTTACAGAAGTGCACAAGTGATCATTCATCTTTCCTGCTAAGGTGAACCTGGTTTAGGCTGACATAAAGCAAATTAAACATCTACATAAAGATTACCATGGCAACAGTGTACAATAGATTAGCCAGTTACATCATCATTAAGGAGTTAGTTTATACACTTTGGGTTTTACTGACGGAAATGGGAAGAATTGTCTTTGTAATAAAACTTACAATCTTTTTTCCCCGGGAATAAAATCAATAGAAGTCATTAAAATGTATCAGATTAAAGGATGTAATGATGGTAAAATAAATCTAGACATGCGTAAAGTCAGAAATAAATCAGATCTGAAGCAGAAAAAAGCAGACCATTTGTCATTCTTTGAGGAGCTGTTTGATCCAGCTGTATTCAACCAAACACAATCAGCTGAGAAGAGATGATGTATGAGACAAACTAACAAACATCAAGCATATCAGATGCAGAACTATAACATGTACTGACTTTGATCTTTCGATCTTTGTTTCAAACAATAGAATTTAACCCTTTGAACTCCAGCGGTATTTTCCATGCCAGTTCAATGGCAGCAATTAGACGAGTCCATATTCATTATTTGGGGTAGTCTAATCAATATTTTCAACATGCAGCCTCGGGGCTGCACGTTGAAAAATTGATTGGTCTACCCCACACATTTACCGAACAGCCATCCTATTTAATGACATTATGACGTATGATGCAGGCCTGGAAATAAGTGGTCGGTCACAGACAGTGACCGCTACGAAACGTCAATGTGACTGGCGCTAACTGCATCCAACAGGTCATGAATGACCGGCGCATTTTTCTCCCAAGTATATTAATTTTTCACATGAGATCTTGTGTTCTGAATCATTAATTATGGCTGTTGATGGTGAATAATTTCCACATTCGAATATATTCTCTAAAATAAATACAAATACAAAATCGCAAAACACAAGACAGATTTATAAATGAGAGACGCTCCTTTCGCAAACGAAACTGAAATTCATTTGTACTCTATTTTTTCCATGTATGTTCTTCGAAAATTGAACCAGATGATCCCTTCCTCTTTCCTTTCCTTTGTGTAATATACTTTCTTTGAAGACTGTGGGCAGAATTTGTCATAATTTCTGGAAAGCTTTACAGTAATTCAGTAATACTTCCAGAAAAATATAACCAGTTTTAACTCAGGTGACAGATGTGAAAGTGCCGATTTCATTTGCTGTCGAGGTTGCCTGGTGCCGAAAATGATGGAGTTAGTTTTGACCAGGTGCCAGATTTCCCAGTGATGAGATGACCAGGCTCCAGGTGCGGAGATGTTCAGTATTCAATTTCAAAGAAATTGTCGCATTGGAGTCCAGTTGTTATGTTTTAAGAAAAAAAAAGTGATTTGCAGACTGAAGACATCCCTGTCATGCAGTTTAATGTTATAAAAGTTAAGTGTCATTTCAATGTCATTTCAATAAAATTGAACTCAGGTAGGCCCTTAAATTTTGAATATCGTTACGACGTTAGCCCAACCTAATTTACATGGGTTTTGCCCTAGTTAATGTTTGATTTGGAAGCCAAAAAATATGACCGGCCTGGGTTACTGTATGACCGATTCGATCTTTATGGAGCCGGTCATTATGACCGATGCACCAAAGAAAATTAGTTCCAGGCCTGCCACTAGGGTTCAAAGGTTAACTTCTAATATGTATGGATAGATACAGGCCCAGAAATAACACACGGATGATCGTTTAGGTTACGTAAATAGCAAATTATGCAAATGCAATACAGGTTATGCTAAAAACAACACAGCATAAATTAACTTCCTAATCCTACATGTTTTGCCAGTCAGATAAGAACAACTTTCGTAACACACTCAACTCAAAGGTTGTGCATTGCATCCACATATGACTAGAGTGGCATGCCGTTTACATTTGAACAGAAATTCTGTCCAAATAAATATAAACAACGTACACACAATCTTGCCAAAGCAAGATCATGCATTAGTTGTTGCTATTTATTTGGCAGAAAGTCTGTTACTGCTTGGTTAATGAAAGAGTTTGGAAAGCCCTTAATTCAGCCTCTGGTCTCACTTCAACTAACTTTATCACATTAGATCAAATACTCCCAACAAGTTGCCAAGAGGAAGTCTTCAAAACAGTTGTCTAGCAGTGATTTTTAGCCAAGTCGTGGCTGCCATTTAAAGACTATAAATCATTGCCAAATCACTAGACTCCGAGGAAATATACTATACAGTAATGTGAGGATGATGTGGGCAAGTGGTGGTGTTGGGGAGGATATCCATGTCGTGGGGGGTTTTGTCCATGCATATATACAAGAGTTATGGCCATTGTTACACTTAGAAAACGTTCCGTGCAAACAGTTTTCTTTAAAACATTGTCCAATTGGAAAACATGGCACAGTGTGCGAAGACGTATTGCACAAGTTGCCACATACCTTCAATATGACTGGCAAAGTAAAAAAAAGTTTTCTTTACCACATTGTCCAATTGGAAACATGGCACAGTGTGCTAAAACATATTGCAAGTTGCCACTTACCTTCAATATGACTTGCAAAGTAAAAAATTAGAAAGCAGAAAATCATTACAATTCTTTTCTCCAACAGGTTACCACCATGTTAAATTGTGTAACCTGCTAATGGGTTACAACATTAAGCTCTTTATTTCCAGGCCTGTGTGGATGACATATCCAGGTCTTCCATTTTAAGACAAGCAATAGTACATGCACTTCAATGTGCATATAAAAGGTAGGTGTACTGTTATTCCAGTGATTGCAGAGGCAGGGGTAGCTAGGAGCTTTCACCTCCTCACTTTTTAGCCAATGTCCTAAATGTTTGCATATAACAAGCTATTAACTGAAAATAGACTGTTTTCATTCTAGGAATTCACTTTAAAAAACTTTCCACAACCTTCAGCTCTATCCAACAAGACTCAATAGGTTCAATTCCTAGTTACATTATGGGAAAATCTACAAGCTGAAATTTTGATATTGCGACATCAGTGTGCAGAGAGTAAATTCACAAGTCAACATTGTTTTATTTCTTTGTCATTCTTTGGGATTATCGTTGTTTAATAACTATGATACCAGAATAGGGCCTTGCGAATCACATATATTCGATTTGAATTGAATCTCAAATCAAATCGAGTCTATTATTCAAAATTGAATAAAACCTCGAATGAATACAGGCGCCTTGAAGTCCAATATGATAAAATATCCCAACTACATCACCAAGGCATGCCTTCATCAAAGATGATGATGATGTAGTTGGAATATATATTACCCAGTACGGATTTTTGTTCAAAAACACAGACAGGGGTGAGAATTCTCTACTGCGCACTGCATGGGGCAAGATGCTAGTAACTGTGAGTTCATAGTCAAAATTGCTTGGCAACTTTAAATTTGCTTTCAGAAATGATAGTGACTAGTGAAACTGGAATTAGCATAGGTGGTGGCATGGGTATACATACTTTTCATGTTAATATAGCTTACATTACACTCAGTCTTTATTTTCAACAGTCTTTATGTACAATTTCTAGCCCAGCTATACGTGTTGTGAGATGACTAAGATGACCGATACAAAGCGAAATTCCAGTGAAATGATTCAAAGGAAAAGGAATCAGACAGCCGATTTCAAATTGAACCAAATACCAACTTAAGATTCGAAATTGAATCTCGAAACTTTGCAGGGCCCTATACTATAAACAGCTTTCTCTTGTGAATACTGTTGACAATTACGAACATAATTTATTCACACATCCCATATATAATTAGCTCCTCTGATATGCCTGATTGTGCATCAAGTTGAAACAGAAATAGGTGTGTGATATTTTCATCATGATGCCAGGTTTTCTATTACTTCCATTGAACAATTACAGTGAACTTTTCAACAATTTTGATACTTTGATTTACTAACCCATTACCCATCGTAACGGCCAATAAACCGACGAGCGCTATTCTAAAAAATTGCCAATTATTTTTCATTTTTTATCTCAAAAAATAGGTTATGACCACTCTTTGGAACGAGCTCGTTCAGCTTGTTCCAATGAGGGCTCATAACCTATGTTTCTGAGACAAAAATGAAAAAAATTAGTTATTCAAGAATTTTTTTTGCAAGTGTCGTCTGCTTTTCATGTTAGCTAAAGGGTTAATTAAATCATTTACTGACTATACTAAGTGATCTGTTGCATATGCACAGGTATGTTTTATTGGACCCATCACCTCTCATTTTCTGACTGTTGGTAAACAGTGGACAAATGAATGTATCAAGCTCTGAATTACCATCATTCACCAAAAGTAAAAGGACTCAGAACATGATGTCGTCCAGCTGTCAAAAGTAACCCAACACTGTTGTTATCTTTTGTCTAATTACCTATTTAATGCATATTGTATCAAAGCACTCAAACCCAGCTTTGTCTTTGCGTTCTTCAACATTAACTGAGTTTCTGGGGGAGGGGGGCTCAGTAGGTAGAGGTGGAGGCTGCAAGCTGAGAGGTCCTTGGTGTTCGAATCCCACCTGCGGAAACCACGTTGTGTCCAAGGGCAAGACACTTCACCCCCATTGGGAGCACGGTGGCAATGTGTACTAAGGCGTACTGCATGTCGATGGTGCACTTGTCCTCAACCATTCTAACCCTGCTTGTGTGGAGTTTGTATGTTGGGGAGCCAACAGTTGCTTGCCACTGTTTGGTGGTTCTCTTGGGTACTCCGGCTTCCCCACCCATAAAACTGTTGTGGTCATGATTAGCCATTGTGCAGAAATATGTGACCTTAAACACCAATAAATAAATAAATAACTGTGTTTCAGCTTACAACAATTTAGTGATGCATTTTTATTTTATTTATTTATTGTCTTGACAGCCAGGGTCACCTCGTATTGGACAGTTTTATGAGTGGAGGAAGCTGGAGTACCGAGAGAGACCCACTGAGCAACGGAGAGCAATTGTCAGACTCAACGTACTAACTCCACACAAGGTTAGTATTGATTCAACCCCAATAAATAAATCTTATCACACTAAACAATATGAGCAACTCCGAGTTAAAGATTTAAGTAAATTTTTCCTTTTTTTGTATTGATGATTTATGACAAACTTTGTCCAGCAAGATGAATTTCCTAATTTACATACAAAAGGAAATCACCTCCTGACTGTCTTTGTCCATGCTTATCAAATACATTATACTACCTGCATAAAACAAAAATATGAAATAAAAGCCAAGTTCAGTGACATATGGACAAAGTTTAAATGGAATTTGATCTTTTGATTTTACAAAGACAATCTATTAGTCTGTCCAAATGAACAACTGGTATATAATCTTAATCAAGCCTTTGCATGTGGTAACAATCAAATTTGGCAAGTGCTATTCACAAAAATCAGCACTGAGATTTCACTAGTTGTCATAAGGCCCCAAAAAGTTAAAATCTGTTTCTCAGGCCCTCCAGAGTGGTCCTTTTGGCTGCCATATGTTCTCTTTTTATAACAAATGCAAACTTAAAAAAATATAAATTAAATGATTTTTGTCTGATGATCTACCCAAGTTAATAAAATTGATAAATTTGTGCCTTAAGTGCAACAAGGCTTTGCAATGCTCAGTATTGCAAAGCCTTGCTGCACCCATGGAATGAAATACACCACCACCCATGCTATTTTGTAGATTATAAGGCCTAAAACAGGGCGCTTTCACTTTTTCTGCAGGACAGTTTAATATTGTCATACCATGCAATTGTGTTGTTTATTGGGGTTTAACAACACTTTCAACAGGCAGGGTCACCTTGTGTCATTCAGTGGGTGGAGGAACCCGGAGTACCTGGAGAGAACCACCGAGCTGCAGCAAACAACTGTCAGACTCCCCAATGTACCAACTCCACACAAGCAGGGTCAGTACTGGTTGAAGACAAGTGCGCCATTGGCAGTATGCCTTAGTACACAGTGCCACTGTACCCCTATGTGGGCAATCAAGATTACCTGCCATGCCAAAGGACACAGTGCAGTTACCCTTGGTGGAGATCAAACCGTGGACCTTCGGTTTGAAGTCCAATACCATAACGATTGAACCACCATGCATCCATACCATGCCATTCAAGTTGCAATAAATGCTTCAAGAGATGCCATCCAGCTGATGAGAGATAGCTCAACAAGCTTGACAAGAAAGGAGATCTCTGCAATCCAAACAATTACAGAAGGATCACTCTAGAACTCTACTGTACCGTCGATGTCATGATTGCACTTCAGTTGAATTCTCCTGGAAACAATACAAAATGTTGCAAGCCAACAACTGCATGTAACAGACCAAACCGAAGGAGCAGGCATGCAGGCTTACAGTTGAAACTAGAAGTTGTGTCACAATTAGCGCAGAAAATGGCCATTACAGTTAATGTGCTCCTTACTGCAGAAGAAAGAAAGTAGTCTGAAATACACAAGAGAGTTTGCGCTGTGCAATGCAAAATAAAATGCGTCATTAGCTAGGTTGGCAGTGAAATCACAAACTGAACTGATCAAACAGAAAGAATATATTGAGACTACACTATGTGGAGTGTGGATTGCTACTTAATCGCTGTGGGATAGATTTTTCTCTTAGTAATTATTATTTCCAAGGACAAAACACAAGAAGCACTTGCAAACTCCCATCACATGGACCACCAGGTTACACCCGGTGGTACATGTGATGAAAGTTTGCAAGCGTTTCTTGTGCTGTTAGGAACAATTATAAATACTGAATATATGGCGCTGCGTGGAAGTGGAAATTCACTCTCTTCATTCTGTATAAGCAGTCAAATTTTAATATCTATTTACGTCACTACAGGTACATGTGTCCCATTAGAGGTTAGGAATGTTGCTAATGATCTCCATTTACTACTATAGAATTGTTGGGCATGCTCTTTTTCTACAGGAATTGAGTTAGGTTGATACTGCAGTTTGACAGGGACAAAAGTGCACTTACTCAGTGTGCTATTACATCAGAATAATGAACAATACAGTCACATGACTTCTAGTTTCAAATGTATGGAAAAATGACAGACGGACAAATGAGAAAATGAATTTTTTGCTTCATCATATTCCAGCTATTTTCACCTTACACCTTTAACAGTTAGGAGCTGTTTTAAAGAACAAATAAGAAAATCAAACAGGTGAAGTGAAATTAGTTGATTACAAAACACAATCCAGTAATGTTTTTTTAAATATTTATGTACAAATTTTCTTTCCTTTACTCTTCAAATCTCTCAGCCAAACATAAATTTATTATTAAACGTGTATTTCTTTCCGTGTTAATAACAAAGGCAGTAATTTACTCAGTTCATTAGCTAAAAGCAGAAGTATTTTTGAAACAGAAAATGATGAAAGAAATGAGTATTGACTTTCTTAAGACACTGTTACATGTACATGTGATGCCAAATGAATAAGAGGCAATCTTTCTTTTCCTTTTTCTTCTTAACAAAATTACAAGTCATCTTTAAAGTAGGGTTTAATATATTCCTGTTTTTTTATAGTAATGGCAAAGGGAATAAAATTACACTCAGAACCAGCAACTGTCCTGGATAATATTAACTAAATTTACGAGAGTAACAAGACACATTTTTTTTTGTGAAATTAACATATTTTAATGGTAATCTGCTGTCTCCATGTGGAAAACTTTTTTTCATAAGAGAAGTGTGAAAACCCAAACCCACTTCCAACTTATCTTCATTTTCAGAATCACTAGTTTTATCACCACTAACTCCTGGCTTCAACTCCCTCTTCAGGCCATCACCAGTCTCTTCTATGCTTCCACGTTTACACGTGTAAACGTGAACATTTCGTTTATGGGCATTAAACGTTTACAGTTCTGGTAAACGTGTACACAGAATGAAGTTTTAATAGAGTAATTTCAAAATTGCAGATTAATGCAGAAAGTCAAAGAAACAAAAAAAAAATTTCCAACTTTGCAATGCAATATTTTGGTAATGCCTCAGAAAAACTGTGTACTGGTTCCGACTGGCGCCGCCGCCACAGTAACCGAACAAAATCATCTTCAAATCATGTATTATCATATGTGACAGAGTCACGTGAGCCGCATGGCACGTGCTTATCTTTGGTGTTTCCTTCGAAACATGTGTGGGATGTTTTAGTTTATTCAGATTTACATGTATATTCCCAAAGTGATACACAATTGTTCTCGATGATTTCGTTCACCTGACATGGATTATTAATTTATTATTCACACATGGGATGATCTTAGGATCGATTTATGGAGTTTGACAGACAGACTGGCACTTGCAATGTTTGAAAATTTGGATTCCCCTGCATGGTTTGTAGACTTTGTTTATTTTTGCGACATTGCATTCCACTCTCAAGTCCGGTATTGTCACTATTCTGTGCCATGGCAACTCGCTCCAACATTACTGTTTGAAAAAAACACAAGACATTTCACCCCGAACCCACCAGAATGAGCTCAGAGACCCCCATAAATTTCAAAATTTACCTGGGGGAGAATCCCCCAGATCCCCCTCCCCCCCCCCCCCCCCCCCCCCCCCCCCCATAGACAGAGCGACTTTGCCTTCGGAATCTGCATGCTGTGATCGTTCGTCTACGTCGTTTTTGGACGAACTGTAAATCGGCTGTCTCAATAACATAAATTGTATGCCCTGTATGCAAAGATATGATGAACTTACTGTGTATTATTACACATTTCTATCAAATATTGACTACTTGCATTGTTAGTACGTGTAAACGTTTCCGTTTCGTTTACCGACAGTCGTTTAAATGTTTACAATTTTGTCTAAATGTGGAACCCTTACTTCTGTCTGACAGGGCTCCCAAGGAATGGCGAGTGATCACTTGCACTCTCCTATTACTCACCAAAACATCCAACGTGGCGAGTGATGATTACTAGCCTCTAAAACCCCTAAAATTGTCCTCTAAAAGGCAAACTGCAGTTTCAATTACTCACCATCACTCGCCTAATCTCAACTGTAGGCAAGTGACGTATCACTTGTCACCAATTTGATCCTTGAAAGCCCTGCTTGAAGCAAGATACAAGACAGATCGTTATTGAAACTGACTCCCCAGTGTATAGAGTCACGCTTCTCAGCTCTAGATCCCATTAAAATCGATGCAGGAATTTGCAAATTTACATGTTTATGTTTCCTATTTTCATGGCACAAAAATAGTTATATTTGAAAAATGCCAATAAAATGTACCAACGCAGCCATCTTCAGGAATCTAAAGTAGTTTTTTTTTTCCTTTTAAATGACGTTATTTATTTATTTGTTAACTGGTGTTCAAGGTCACATATATCTGCAGAATGATTACTCACGACTGCAACATGGATATAATAATATACACATTTATATAGCGCCAAAATTATAGTTCAGAAGATATAGAACCATATTCTAAGGCGCTGTACATATTACTGAGCTCATGCAAATATACTAACGGAATATATACAGTATCTTACAGTCCAGATCATTACTTAAAGGCTTTTTGAAACAGGTATGTATTGAGATCTTTCTTGAAAAGGTTGACATTTGACAGTCTTTTTAGGTGTTCTGGTAAATTATTCCACAAGTGAGGGTCAGCAAATGAGAATGACCTATCTCCAAATGTCTAACACCTATGTTTGGAACATGTAGTAGCATTTTACCATCGGACCTCAGGTTGTATTGACACACATTCTTGGTATTAAGCAGTTCTTCTAAGTAGGCTGGTGACATGTTGCTTTATGTCTTAAAAACTAATAATAAAGTTTTGAAAATTATTCTGTACTTCACCGGCAGCCAGTGCATATCCCTCAGAACAGGAGTGATGTGTTGAGATTGTGATGCCCTACATACCACTCGGGCTGATGCATTTACTACCATCTGCAGGCGAGAGTACTGATATTGTGGAAGGTTGAACAGGAAGGCATTACAATAATCCAAATGTGAAGTTACAAAGGCATGAACTAGGGTTTTTGTTGAGTCTTTGGTGAGGAACTGTCTTATCTGTTTAACTTTGTATAGACCTTTGGAAGCCTTATTGCACATATTTGTAGCATGTCTGTCCATAGACATGGTAGAGTCGAAGAAGGCACCAAGATTACGTACACTGTTACTTGCACTGATGGCGGAATCTCTTACCTTCACTGAATTGATGTCAACTTCAGTGAGTTGTTGTCGTGAACCAATTATTAGGAATTCAGTCTTATCATCATTTATCATTAATTTGTTTGAAACCATCCATGTGTGAATGTCCGAAATACATGATTCAATAGTTTCTAGAACTTTAGTTTGATCCTTGATTGATGGTCGAAAAGAGAAATAGACCTGTGTGTCATCAGCATAACCATGGATGTCAGGCAGGTGAGATTCAATGATGGTGAAAATTTTTGAAATATAGAATAGAAACAGAACAGGACCAAGGCAACTGCCCTGTGGGACTCCACATTCAAGATGGAAGTCTTTTGACAGATTACAATTTATGCTGTCTATTCTTGAGGTATGATGATAGCCAGCTAGCAGCAACACCATTAAGTCCAAAATCAGAATTCATTGTCTCTAGCAGAGTTTTATGACAAACAGTGTCAAAAGCAGCACTAAGGTCTAAAAGAACAAGCAAATTTACCCTTCCAGACTCCATATTAAGGAGGATGTCATTCTGAACTTTGAGTAATGCCGTTTCAGTCGAGTGAAATTTTCTGAATCCAGACGTGTTGGCTGGTAATGCAGCATGCATATCATTATGTAACATTAGCTGGTCAATTGCGGCTATTTCACACAGCTTAGAGACAAACGGTAAGTTACTCATTGGTCGGAATTTTTTAAACACAAGTTCCGTGCCTTGTTTCTTCAGAAGAGGATTAACAATTGTTATTTTCCACACATCAGGCACATATCCTTCTAGCAGAGACATGTTGATCATTTTTGTGGTTACAGGAGCCAAAGAGTCTACATATGATTTGAAGATAGATGTTGGCATTGGGTCGAGTTGACATGAGGCATATAAAGTAAAGTCCAGCCAATAGTAAGTTTAGATCCATGTTGCCCATTTTAGAGGACTTCAACCCCAGACATTGGTGAGCAGGTGCTATTCTACCAGTAAACCAGAGATACACAGTGAACAGCCACTGCGTCACTTCCAAGGATCCCCACAGGTATAAAAATGGAATTTAGGGTCCAACCGACATCAGTCAACGAGACCGCCTACCCACAACTGGAGACACCTGCCGAGTACCGGATCCTTTTCCTCCTTCAACACGCCTAGACATGTGAAGCCATCATATACAGCTACCGAGGGTCGAAAGGGGCTTGTCCCCCATACCGTCCCTGCGAGCCTTCGTTGCGCGAAATCATTTCGTTCGGGCTGAATGTTTACTCAAGGCATGCAAGCAAATGGAATTTTCAAATCCAGACTAGTAAAGAGACTTGCTTTGAATTGAGCTGTAGCACTTAGGACAAATTCAGCTAATGATCTGATGAATATTTTATGAAGATTGTAACTTATTACAGGAGATGGTTGGTACTGTTTTTGTGTTAGAATCATGTCAAGTGGATTTGAACTATAAATATAGTCTATTGAACTTAAGGTTCAGAAATTATGATCAAAATAACAATGGACCAAAGGAATTTAGCTTACAAATTTCATATCACTTCAAAGTGAGAATATTGGACACAGACAATTATAGGAAGATATTAAATGACTTGGTAATATAAATGTACAAGTGGATGCAAAGTACAGAGGCAATGAAGCAGTCTACAGGCTTGTCGATTTCAAGTGATGGTACTGTGAGCAAAAATGGCAAAAAATTAACTTCTGTCCACAAATATATGGACACTTTTTAACCCTTTACCAAATGCAAACAATATCAAAATTTATTATTTTAAATATTTTTAAAATTTTTTAAAATTTCAACAAAACCAGATCATGTGACCCCCCTCCACATTGGAATGGGCTCAACAAGCTCATTCCAAAGAGGGGTCACATGATATGGTTTTGTTGAAATTTTTTGAAAAATAATATTTTTTCAGCTGCTGAATTTGCATATTACACGGGTGGATGTGGCCGATTCGTTGGGTAAAGGGTTAAGGAACTAAATATATTTTATTTTCGAGTGAACAGTTTTGTGACATCTCTGATTGTGAAAGAAAAATTTATTTTAGAAATAATGACAAATGAAAAGCTAACACACACAAAAAAGTTTGTTTTTGATTTTCATCCCCTCTTAAAAGGATAATAAGCCATGAATTTGAAAAAACAAGTGCACCATTTAACAAAACCACAATGTTTGTTACCGTACTGTTGCCATGGACTGGTCGTAATCCACATGTGGGCGTTCATAACCATGCATACATTCACAAGATATTACTAGAGCAAAGTCGAGGGTGGCATAAACCCCCTGCCTGCAATACCATGGATAGCATTACATAAATTAAACATTTATTACTGGGAGACGCTGAAGGATGACAGATGACAGACCTGTGACAGATTACAGACCATTGGGGTATTATCATAAGAACTATTAGGGTGACACAAAAAGGTACCCCCACCTCTTTACAAAATGTGAGAGTGACATGATTTGCTTTGATAATTCTGTGAAAAAAATATTTTTCTGAAAACTTTATATACGTTGCACATCTGCAAGACATGCAATACATTATCCTAAAGATTCAACTCTCTAAATTAGAAATTGTGAGAGGAGTTGATTATACCATAGAGGTACCCTTAATGAAACAAGTTACTTGTATTCACGATTGAATTTTGGGGAGGACAAAATCAAAATCCATAAAATGCAATAACTCCTACAATAATAACCGCCTAACATCAGTCTTCTACTGAAGGTAGACACCAATAGGATAGACTTGCACACCAAATATGAAGTCATTCCATTGAGTACTCTACAAGTTATTCATGAATTAATTTCAAGGCAGACAAATTCTAAGTCCATAAAGGGCAATGACTCTGGCAATAAAATCTTGCACAACACCTGCATTTCACTATGGGTATACAGCAATAGGATACACTTGCATACCAAATATCAAGTCATTCAACCAAGTACTTTACAAGTTATTCATGACTGAATTTTGGGATGGACTGATGGACAAAAGGAATCCTATATACCCCAGCTGGGGGGTGGGGGTATAAAACACGAGGCCCCAAGGTGCCTTAATTGCTCACCGGGCAAAGTGATTCAAACAAAGTGGTTCAAAGAAGTATTTGGGGTCACATTCAGTTGACATGGTTCATCAACACTACAAAGGAATGAAGTCATGAGAGACAAATGTTATGGAACTAGGGACATGGCTTGAACAAACTTGAATCTTACCCCCCTAAGGATGCTGCATACCAAATATCAAAAGCATTCATCTGCTGGATCTGAAGAAGAAGATTTTTAAAGAAAATTCCTTATTTTGAACTAAGTTATCTGGCTTGAACAAACTTAAATCTCACCCCCTAAGGATGCTGCATGCCAAATATCAAAACATTCTGACTGCTGAATCTGAAGAAGACTTTTAAAGAAAAATTCCTCATATTGACTAAGTTATAATTTGGTCTCCCACAGGGAGTCCAAATATGGACCCAGGGACTTGGTTTTAACAAACTTGAATCTCACCCCCCCCCTCCCCCCACCCCCCACCCCCAAGGATGCTACACACCAAATATCAAAACATTCCGACTGTTGGATCTGAAGAAGATTTTTTTTAAAGAAAATTCCTCATTTTGAACTAAGTTATCATTCAGGCTCCCACAGTGAACCCAAATATGGACCTAGGGACATGGTTTGAACAAACTTGAATCCCACCCCCCTAAAGATGCTGCATACCAAATATCAAAACATTCTGACTGATGGATCTGAAGAAGAAGATTTTTAAAGAAAATTCCTCATTTTGAACTAAGTTATCATTCAGGCTACCACAGTGAGCCCAAATATGAACCCATGGACTTGGTTTGAACAAACTTGAATCTCACCCCCCTAAGCATGCTGCATACCAAATATCAAAAGATTCTGCCTGCTGAATCTTGAGGAGAAGATTTTTAAAGAAATTTGCCTGGAATGCACTAAGTTCAAATTTGGGCTCCTATACTGAGCCCAAATATGAACCCAGGGCGCCGATTTGAACAAACTTGAATCAGATCCACCCTACAATGTTGCATACCAAATATCAAAAAGATTCTGCCTGCTGGATCTGGAGAAGATTTTTGAAGAAATTTGCCTGAAATGCACTAAGTTTGAATTCGGGCTTCTATACTGAGCCCAAATGTGAATCCAGGGGGCCGTTTTGAACAAACTTGAATCAGATCCACCCCACCATGTTGCATACAAGAGAAAAATGCCTGAAATGCACTAAGTTCGAATTCGGGCTTTTATAGTGAGCCCAAATATGAATCCAGGGGGCCGATTTGAACAAACTTGAATCAGATCCACCCCACCATGTTGTGTACCAAATATCAAAGGATCCTGCCTGCTGGATCTTGAGAAGAAGATTTTTTAAGAAATTTGCCTGAAATGCACTAAGTTCGAATTCGGGCTTCTATACTGAGCCCAAATGTGAATCCAGGGGGCCGTTTTGAACAAACTTGAATTAGATCCACCCCACAATGTTGCATACCAAATATCAAAAGATTCTGCCTGCTGGATCTGGAGAAGATTTTTTAAGAAATTTGCCTGAAATGCACCAAGTTCGAATTCGGGCTTCTATACTGAGCCCAAATGTGAATCCAGGGGGCCGATTTGAACAATCTTGAATCAGATCCACCCCACAATGTTGCATACCAAATATCAAAAGATTCTGCCTGATGGATCTGGAGAAGAAGATTTTTTAAGAAATTTGCCTCAAATGCACTAAGTTCGAATTTGGGCTTCTATAGTGAGCCCAAATATGAATCCAGAGGGCCGATTTGAACAAACTTGAATCAGACCCATACCAAGATGCTGCATACCAAGTATCAAAAGATTCTGCCCACTGGTTCTGGAGAAGAAGATTTTTTAATAATTTTTCTATAATTCATACGGTGCTATACCCCATACAAAGCCCCCATGGGATGTGGCCCTTTCATTTGAACAAACCTGAATTGCCATATAGTAAAGAACATCCACATGAAGTTTCGTGAAAATAGGACCAGTGGTTTCAGAGGAGAAGTCGTTGGAAAAATGTTCACTACGACAGACGATGCCAGACGACGGACGACAGACGACGGACGGCCGGTGATAAGTTAAGCTCCCTTCGGTGAGCTAAAAAATCATCACCAGCAAAACTTAACCTGACTGTGCTGGAACTGTGGACAGAAGAGTACCCAAGGCCTATAAAACCATCACATCACAAACACTGAAATAAGACAATAAGAAATGAGGCGTATGGTCATGTGTGACACACAGACAGAAAAGACAGTAACCAAGCACAGGGCTAGAACTGATCCTGAAAGAATAGCCTAATGGCTAGGGTTGATAACGGCCTGAGCAGAAGAGATCCTAAAGAAAAAAGTTCCTCAGGCTGCTCCTGCAACTGACACAGGTAGAAGGTGGAGAAAGTAGATGCATTTCTCCAGTAGGCTGCCTGCATAATGTCCGACAACTGGACGGAGTTAGCATAAGCCTAGGAGGTAGACAATGCAAGCACCTCGTGGGCAGAAATGTGATTGGTAATACAATTGTCACTCACCAAACAAGTGTATGATGCCTGAATAGCAAGACAAATCCACCTGGAAATGGATTGAGGAGAGATCTTCTGTCAACCAGGGATAAGAGACGGAAAGAATTGCTTCCTGGCTTTCCAAATAAAAAGCATCTGGTTGAGGTAAATGCAAATTGAACAAACCGGACAGGGCAAAGGGCGATTACCATCAGCTGAAGGAAGAGCCCGAATACAGATAGGAGGCAGAGTAGTTTCTGGTATTTGATTCTTGGCCAGAAAGGAGCAATCAGTGGTAAAAGTAACACTGCTGGAGGAGCTCCTGAAAAAGGCTGGATCAACTGAGAGGGTGTGAAGCTCACTAACTCTTCTGGCTGAGGCAAAAGCCATCAGGAAAACTGTCTTGTATGAGAGAAAACACATATCCACCTGGCATAATGGTTTGAACAGTGAGCCCCCCCCCCCCCACCCCCCACACCAAGCAAAGCAGCACCCAAGAAAGATTTCATCTTGGGGACAGCTGCAAAACCCTAGGCCTTTTCAAAGAAAAGCACTGTAGAAATTTGGAGAGGTACTGTGCTGATATGACGCTTTCTCACATACAAAAAGGTCTCCAAAAGCACAAACCTGTACCCCTTGATGGTAACAGGTTCGAGACCCTGAGAATCAAACAGATATAATCTGCAATCTGTGTAATCGAAGGGTTGGCATAATCAACAGAGTGATCACAGGGTTCATGCATTTTTCTGAGAATCAAATTCCATGCCTTTTCCATGACTTTTCCAAAACTTTTCAAAAAAATTCCATGACCAGGTTAGATCAGACCCAAACAAAAAAACTTTGTTTTTTGCATAATTCTTGTGCAAGTGCGCGTAATTTTTACACAAAATCAATCCCTTCTAAACCTGGTTACAAATTCCATGACTTTTCCAAAACTTTAACCCTTCCAACCCATTTTCCAAAACTTTTCAAGGCCCTTGAATTTGTTTTCAAAATTCCATGACTTTTCCAGGATTCCATGGCCCGTACGAACCCTGTGATCAGCACACCATCGACAGAAAACCTTCCACTTAGTCGCATACTCTAAACCAGTGGAGTGCCGCCATGAAGAAGTAATGCAATCCACTGCTCGTCTCGAAATCGAAAACCCTCTACAGAGGAGACAGGACCGGACAAAAGAGATGTGTGAAGACACAATGATGTTGGGTCGATGTGAAACCTCTTTGGGTAACCTTGACAGAGAAGGTCACGATGTAGAGATAGACGTACTGGAACCGCCACCAACAGAGGGCGGAGCTGATTGATCCACACCCGCTGAGGTGACAAGGGAGCGATGAGAATGATTCAACAACTGCAGGTTCGTATCTTGGCTAGAACCTGAGGCAGAATCAGAACGGGCGGGAAGGTGTAGTTGACGAGTCTGTTCCAGTCGAGTGACAGAGTGTCCACAGCAAAAGCCAGAGGATCTGGACACGGGGACACAGAAGTGTCCACCTGATGGTTCCAACATGTCACAAACAGATCGAGGTGGGGACGACCCAAGATAGCAAAGCGACTGGAACACTTCTCTGTGAAGCATCCACTTGGTGGAAATGACCCTGTCCCGACAATCGGCTAGGACGTTCAGATGACCAGGAATGTGACGAACCACCACATCGGAGCCGACGTCCTGAGCGAGCAGTAGAAGATCCCGAGCCAATTTGTACATGGGAACTGAGTGATGCATGGCCTGGTTTCTAATGTAAGCTACCATTGTTGAATTGTCGGACAACAGAAGGACACGACAATTCAAAAGGTGTGGAATTCACTGCTGCCGGAAACTCAGAAGAGCAAGAAGCTCCTTCTGGTTGATGTGCAGAGCTGCCTGGCCCTGGTCCCAAACACCGTGAAGGGAAAGACCTACAGGATCCATTATCGCGCCCCATCTGAGATCACTGGCATCTGCCAGAAGAACACGATCGGACGTGGGCAAGTCTAACGGAACTCCCTGCATAATCCACTGAACATTCATAGAAGGTGAAGACTGAGAGATGCTGGTAACTGAAGCACCAGATCCAGAGGATCGACATTCGGCCTCCAATGATTGAGCAGAAAGTGTTGGATAGGTCAGACATGCAGCCGACCTAAAAGAATGAGATCCGTCACCGAACCACAGAGACCGAACAGCTGGAGAATACTCCGAGCTGTTGGAGGTGTGAACTGGATCAGAGTCAGGGCGAAAGCCGAGAGAATCATTGCCCTCACCTCGGGAACTGCCACCATATTCAGCTGAGTATGGAAGTCCATCCCCAGCTGACAAAATGACCGAGCAGGGACCAGGTCCGACTTCTCCTCATTGACTTTGAACCCTTGCGACAAAAGCAGGTTCAACAGTGCGTCTATATCGGGCTCCAGAAGAGCAGCATTGGAGTGCCTCTGGAGGATGTCGTCCAAGTAAGCCGAAGTGGTCACCCTGGACTGTGTTTGATGGAATGCTAGCACATGCGACATTAGTCGGGTGAAGGCTCAAGGAGCAGGTTGAGGCAGAAAGGCATGGCCTTGAACTGGTAAACTCACCCCAGAAAAGCAAGCCGGAGATACTTTCGCAATGTCCGGTGAATCCGAACGTGAAAGTAAGCGTCTCGCAGGTCGATGCTGGAAAGGGAGTCTCCCTGGAGAATGGAGCAGCAAACTGACCTGAAAAACTCCATGCTGAACTTGGGAGCAATGATAGACTGGTTCATGATACTCAGATCGATAACTGGTCAGAGTCGGCCGTCCTTCTTCAGCACCAAAAACAAGCAGGAATAAAATCCAACTGAATGAATGTTCTTGACGACTTTGATTGCCCACTTTGACAGGAGATTGTCTATCTCCATGATCAAAAGATCCCGACATGAACTGTCTGAAGGAACTTGGATTGGAAGTGGCACCCACGACAGAGTGGGGTGACCCGAAAGGATATCCGAAGACTGGACCAAACAACATCTAACACCCAAGGATTGGATGTGATCACAGCCCAACGATCTGCAAACTCTGATATCCTTCCTCCAGCCTGAGACAAATCGAGGTGAGGACCTTCATTTCGAGTCCTGGCGAAGACCGTGAGAGGAGAAACCACCTCCTCTACTAGTTGGATCCTGAGACCTCCTTCTGTTCCGCCGATGCTTACCTTTACCACATAAGAAAAAGAAGCAAAGGCAGGAGGATCAGCCCTTGGATTCGCAGATGAAGCAGAAGGGCGCTTGTTGGGCTACAAATGGCCCTGTCTTCCAACGGTAGGCGGATCAAGCCAAAAAACAGCAGCTGATCTTTGGAATGACGCAGGATGTCATCTCAGACTGTCACCACAGAATCATGGAATAAACGTGGACCCACCAAATAAGCAGATCGAAGAGCAGCTCACTGCACTTCAGGATGGGACAGCTAGTGGCCAACACTGCATCCCAGGTGAACTAATTCCAGATTAGCCGTGTTACAGGCATGGGTGTGAGTAAGAAGCATGAGCACCTTAGAAATCACACGCAAGGGAGCCTGTATGTCGTCAAGCTTATCTGGAGCCACATAAGCAGCCGAGGCAGAGACGACATGATCTGTGAGATAGAAAGCATGCCCAGCATCTCTGCACAAACCCAACAGGGACCCCAAATTCGACATAGGAACAACAGCCGACTTTGGCTCGGAAAGCCTGAAGGAGGAGGAGCTCTGATCCAAGACCATCAACATCTGGCAGACGACTGATTGGCGGAATCGTAGGAACAATAATGCACAGGGGGCAAAAAGGTATCAGCCTTCGTGAAGAACGAAGTCTTCATAGCTTTGGAACTCAACTTAAGAGTCCAATGCAGCATAAAAGCTTCGACCACCTGTACCGACTGGTACAGTTGAAGGCACCCAGAAGCAGGTTGCACCACAGGCTGAAGGCACGCGACCGATGATCGTGGCCTGGCTGAAACCTCTGGCTGGTCTGACAGTTTAAACTCCGGAAAAAACTCAAACACAAAGTCAAGAGCCGCCCACAAGTCAAAAGACTCATGGCTCTCAACGTCAGGTGTGTCGGACCCATCTTCAGAGTCGGAAGACACATAGCCCATCTCGGGCATACCAGCTGAAGCCTCCCATGGAGTAGGAACACCAGGAGGATCAGAAAGTGGCCTGCTTCCAATCCTGGGAGGCGGCACCGCACAGGGTGCCTGAAACCACCAGTAGCCTCACTGGAGGCTATAGGGTGGCTCTTCGAAAGAACATGCTTGAGCAAGGAGAGGGAGTCCCTAAGCTCACGGCCCGAATCTGCCAGTCTGACATGGGAAGGACTAGGCAAAGTGGCTTCACATCTGACCCTCTTAAGCAGGGAAGGGTCACAATCCTCAAGAACACCAGACATGGTACGACGGGTGGCAGCCCAAACATCCAAAGACATATGCTGATAGGGGTACAAATACCCCGAGGATCTGGAGTGCGGGAACTCAGGAGAGTTGCTGCGGACTTCAGAGGAACAGAAGGTCCATGCTGCACAGCAGGACCAGAATGCGTGGACAGAAGCACAACAGAGTCCATGGTGACCCCACCATGGACATCTGAATCCAAAGCAAAACCTGCTTGGTCCGACGGATGGGAGACTGAAGCAGAGGAACTTACCGACAACCCAATCTGACTTCACGGAGTTGAAGTCAGGGAAGGTTGAGGCCAAGAATCCACGTCCAATGAAGCAGAAATTCCTGCAGACCCCAAGGCCGGCTGAAACAGAGACCGATGACGTCACCGATGGAGCAACAGCAGGAGTGAATAACTGTTGACAAAGGTGGAAAAGCAGAGAGAGCAAATGAGCTCGGCTCCAAAGGAGGAGTCACAACCCTAGAGACAGCCTCAGATGTCGACTGGAGGGGCCAGCAGTCCCAGAACCAGATATCTCTTTGCCAGCTACTGCAGTATCCACCACCAGAAAAGACTTCAAAATGCCCATCGAGTGGGTACAACTCTCTATAGAGTATAGAGTCAGTTTGGGAGGCCCCAACAGGGTCTTTCAACGGAACACCCATATCAAGTGGAGCATGAATCATGGGAATCTTCAACATGCTAAGGCAACAAACATCGCCTGCAAGGTATCGTCCAAGGCACATCAGGTGAGAGCAATGTAGTTGGGAAGGTGAACCCAAAGAAAAAATAAAATCAGGACACCTCCAGCTACCAGTGGCAGGAAACAAAGGCCTGACAGGAATAGAAAAGTACCCTAACAGCCAAAAGGGGAATAACTGGCAGAAATTCGACCCTCAACTGAGTCCTCAGCTGACACCTAACTCAGATAAAAGCAGAACCCAAAGGGTTAGCATTAATGAAGAAGAGACCAAAACAGCTTGGTACTCGAAAATGTGTAAGTATCCTTAATAATTGTTTCATATATCATTTGTAAGAATATACTCATACTCGATTACATAAACGAGAATTTACTAGCTTTATCTAAAGCTATGCCATAGTTTTTTATCACGATCTTGTAACCCAATCACTCACGAAAATTTCAAGCCCAGAGCGATTTTCCATTTTCGTTGAGTCACACAGAAAGACAAATGTGAAGTTTGTATACACTTGTTTCTATTTTGGATGTATGCATCCATGAAAACTGTCTCGGATTACCATTGTCGATACTCAGTCTGTGGGTTTTAATGGAAACTTGACAGCACTTCATTTGAAGAGTTACAAAGTTTTTTTTATCTAATAATGCCCAGTTAATGCTAAAATAATGCCCAGTTGGTTTTCGGTTAACATCTGTTCACTTCTGGCAAATTTGTAAATATCTTTGCAGTGTAGTATCTTCTACGAATGCATCTACATGAAAGATTTTTAATCACAGATTCAAGCAATTTCTTGTTGCTTCTCAGATGCCCAACACTTTGCACAGTTTTTTTTAGGCTTTTCCCTCTGGAAAAGACTACTGTTTTTCTACGGATTATTATTTTTTTTTTTTTTTTTTTTTTTTAGGCTTTTCCCTCTTAGATTATTATTTTTATTTTTTTTTTTTTGGGGGGGGGGGGGGTGGGAGTTTGAGGGGTTTTTTGGGGGGTTTTGTCCACACATTTTGTCCGTACGATTCAGAAGCCATTTTCAAACCAATTTTCACGAAATTTTGCACACTCATAGACGGACACAAAATCTAACTAGAACTATCACTGAAGGTAATTAATACCCCCGCTTTTCGTTTTTTAGAGGAATGCACTTCTGATCAAGTAGGCGAAGGCCATAAGGAAATGTATACAAAAAGATCATTTTTTGTTGTTGAAATTTGTATTTGCATGTGGCCTTCCACAGAACAGCACTGAATACTTAAAGAGGCCACACATATATGGTTTACATTTGGAAAAACACATTTACAATGTGCAACATGTATATTACATGTAATGCTAATGTTTTCAAAAAGAACCCAACCATTTCTGTAATGACATGAATGCAAGAGAGCAAGATATGAAAAAGCAAGTTTGAAAATAAAATTCTTTGATTCTTTAGATAATTGATAGAAAAATGTTATTAAATATAATTTCATGATTTCTAAGTAAATGATTTTTAGTGAGAAAGATGAGCTATCTGGGGGATGATTTGAAAACCCATAATAAATCCAAGTTAAAGGGAGATAACCTGGTTAAAATTGTCACAGATCAAAAATTTGGGAATATGCGTATGTTCACTTAGTTGTGATAATGTTTGAAAGGTTTCGTCAAAATTGATTGATAGATGTAGGAGGAGTTACATGCACAAGAATTTCATGTAGAAACCCATAATAAATCTAAGTTAAAGGGAGATAACCTAGTTAAAATTGCCACAGATCAAAAAATTTGGAATATGCGCATGTTCACTTAGTAGTGATGATGTCTGTAAACTTTCGTCCAAATTGATTGATAAATGTAGGAGGAGTTGCGCACACAAGAATTTCATGCAGAAACCCATATTAAAACAAAAGTTCAAGAGAGATAACCTGGTTAAAATTGTCGCAGATCAAAAAATTTGGAATATGCACATGTTCACTTAGTAGAGATGATGTTTGAAAGGTTTCATCAAAATCGGTTCATTAATGTAGGAGGAGTTGCGCACACAAGAATTTGTTCGGAACGGAAAGACATAATAAGTCAAAGGGAGATAACCTGGTTAAAATTGTCGCAGATCAAAAATCTTGGAATATGCGCATGTTCACTTAGTAGTGAGATGTCTGAAAAGTTTTGTCCAAATTGATTGATAAATGTAGGAGTTGCGCACACAAGAATTTCATGTAGAAACCCATATTAAATCAAAGTTCAAGAGAGATAACCTGGTTAAAATTGTCACAGTTCAAAAATTTTGGAATATGCGCATGTTCACTTAGTAGTGATGATGTTTGAAAGGTTTCTTCAAAATCAGTTCTTTAATGTAGGAGTTGCGCACACAAGAATTTGTTCGGACGTAAGGACAGATGTACGGACGGACGTACAGGGCGATTCCTATATAGCCCCCACTTCTTCGAAGCGGGGGTATAAAAATGTACCGAAGCTGAATTTTCGATTTAACCCTTATTTCGTTAGAATTAGCAAAAAGCTGCCAAATTTGGGGTTTATAGGCACTTTCTCGAAACACATCTTGTAGATTTTTTTAAACATTCATCATTATTAGACCTGTATGTGACATGACCATTCATATACAAGAGATATTAGGCGATGCATATGGTAACCCTCCTCCACAGGATGCCAAACATCAAAATTTTGATGAAATGGGCTGTTTTTGGGCTCCTAAAGCACCCAGACAATACACGGGAGATAAACATAACTTATTTATTGGAAGTGGGATTCACCATGGATCATTTTTGTAAGTAATAAGGATATTCAAAAAACCAAGTGTTAACCCATTTTGGGCTGGTTAAACTGCAATACCCCTCAAAAGCTAAAAAATTCATGTTTTCTGTGGATTTCTCTAAATGAGTCTTGAAGATTTTCAAGAAAAACTGGCCACTCGCAGGTCCTGGTGTGATAATACAAGTTGCATGGATAAAATACTCTGGTGAGCATTTGTTAACCCTCCACGGACTGCTAAAAGTAAAAATTGTGATAAAATGGGCCGTTTTTGGACAGCAACAGCACCCAATGGGTACGCCACAAAGAAAAGTACCTCCTAACATTTTTGTAAGTAGTAAGGGTATTCAAAAGTCGAAGTCTTAACCCATTTTTGGCAGCATAAAAAGAGATACCTCTTAGAATTCCCATTTTCTGTAGATATCTCTAAAAACATCTTGTAGGTTTTCAAGAAAAATTCAATATTCGCAGGTCTTTGTGTGACATTACAAGTTGCATGGACAAAATATTCCGATGAGCGTTTATTAACCCTCTACAGGCTGCCAAGCATCATAATTTTGTTGAAATGAGCTGTTTTTGGACAAGCACAGCACGCAATCTATACCCGAGAGATACACATAATCTCCTTTGTTGGAAGTGGAATTCACTGAGGACCATTTTTGGAAGTATTCAAAGGTATTCAAAAACCCAAGCGTTAAGCCCTTATGGGGTGGTTAATAAAGATACCCATCAAAAGCTTAAAACAAAAGGCCCTACGGGGCCTGAAACGCTCATCTTGTACAGAACACAATTTAAATAAAGTCCAAGAATGAGTCTACATTAAGCAAGCCATCTCCATAGGCTACACTGTCAATCCTTGAGTCCCTCAGGAGTGACAAAAATAATCTGGGCATCATGCCTTTTCTTCAGTTGATCATAAGTAAAATGTAGAGCTCCCCTATGAAGCCCCTTGATACAACCTATGTGGATTAATCTTAGTACCTCTAGAGGGTACTGAATACAAAATTTTTAATTCTTCAGCAAAATGGCCAATTCCGGCTCCCATTGAGAGCCCAAATATTAACCCAGGCTCTTGATTTGAACACAGTTAAATTTGACTTCCCTAGAGATGTTGTGTACCGAATATGAAAGCACACTGACTGTTGGATCTGAAGAAGAGAAATTGTAAAGAAATTTCTTCGAATTGCACTAAGTTCAAATTTGGGCTACCATAGCGAGCCCAAATATTAACCTATGGATCTGATTTGAACAAACTTGAATCTGACCCCCCTAGAGATGTTGTATACCAAATGTGAAAGCATTCTGACAAGTGAATCTGAAGAAGAAGATTTTTGAAGAAATTCCCTCATATTGTTCTAAGTTAAATTTCATGTTCCCATATGGAGCCCAAATATTGACCTAGGCACTCAAATTGAACAACCTGGAATCTGACCCGCCTAGTGATGTTGTATACCAAATATAAAAGCATTCCGACTGGTGGATCTGAAGAAGATTTTTAAAGAAATTTCCTCATATTGCACTAAGTAAAAATTTGGGCTACCATAGTGAGCCCAAATATATACCTAAGGATCTGATTTGAACAAACTTGAATCTGACCTCCATAGAGATGTTGCATACCAAATATCAAAGCATTCTGACTGATGGATCTGAAGAAGAAGATTTTTTTAAATTACCCTCCATATTGAACAAAGATAAAATTTGGGCTTCCGTAGGAAGCCCAAATATTAACCTAGGGACTTGGTTTGAACAATCTAGAATCTGACCCTCATAACAATGATGTATACCAAATATTAAAAGATTCTGACTGGTGGTTCTGAAGAAGAAGATTTTTAAAGAATATTCCCCATATTACCCTATGTTAAAACTTTGGGCTCCTGTAGAGGGCCCAAATATGAACCAATGAGCTTTATTTCAACAAACTTTTATCTGACCCCCCTATGAATGCTGTATACCAAATATCAAAAGATTCTGGTGATTGGTTCTGGAGAAAAGATTTTTTTTAATTTTTGCAAATATGCTGACTCAGCATTTTTTCGATGCCCATTACAGAACACCCTAACACAACCGATGGCAATTTTTTTTTACCATTCAATTCTACTGGTCATAAGGATACTTCATACCAAATAAAAGCTCTCTCTTCCATGGGGTTTGGAAAATATGGGCATTTGAAAATATTTCTATTCTTAGCTCCCAGGGTTCCCATGGGGATACGAGAATTATTTTTTTTGCATGGGTCAAGTACTTATGACCCAATACTACCACAAACCAAATTTGGTTCATACCGGACCATCGGTTCAGAAAATAGAAATTTTGGGCGGGGCCAAAAATCTTACCCCTCCTATTACAAAGCCAAATATTACTTCACGAACTTCGTTTGAACAAAATTGATTCTACACCTCATATGGAAGCTCCATAGCAAATATCAAGTCATTGTACACACTGGTTCTTGAGAAGAAGATTTTTAAAATATTTTGGAGCATTTTCCCCCACTCCCTCCCTATGGGGCTGGGCATGCTGAGTTGAACAAAAATGAAATGGCCCTTTGGGACCATCACTCACACAAACTTTCACTTGAATTGGCCCAGTGGCTTTGGAGAAGAAGACCAAAACATGGTGTTGACGGACGACGGACGGAGAGCGATGAGATTAGCTCAGCTTGACTTTGTTAAGATGAGCTAAAAATCATGTTTTTCCTGGATATTTATTTATTTATTGGTGTTTAAGGTCACATATTTCTGCACAATGGCTAATCATGACCATGACAGTTTTACGGGTGGAGGAAGACGGAGTACCCAGAGAGAACCACCGAGCAACAGCGAGCAACTGTCAGCTCCCCAACATATCAACTCCACACAAGCAGGGTTAGCATTGGTTGAAGACAGGTGCACCATTGACATGCAGTACGCCTTAGTACACAACGCCACCGTGCCCCCACGTGGGCAATGGGGGTGAAGAGTTTTGCCCAAGGACACAACGGGGTTGCCGCAGGTGGGATGCGAACCGAGACCTCTCGGCTTGCAGCCTGCACCCCTGAGCCACCACGCCCCTTTTTTCCTGGATTTCTTTACTAACATCTTGTAAGTTTTCAACAGAAAATGGCCATTGACAGGTTTTGGTTTCACATTACCGGTTGCATGGATAAAATATTCCGGTAAGCATTTGTTTACCCTCCATGGGCTGTTAAATGTCAACATTTTGAAAAAATAGTCTATTTTTGGACACCAACAACAACAAATGGGAATGCCACAGAGAAACATAACTTCTTTTACCAGATGCAAAACTGATAGGGAAAACTTTTAGTAAGTAGTCAGGGTATTCAAAAATCGAGGTCTTAACCCATTTTCGCCTTGTTAAGGAGACGAACCCCTTAAAAGCTTAAAATTCCCATCTTCTGTGGATTTCTCAAAAAAATCTACTAAGTATTCAAGAAAAAATGACCATTTACAGGTCTTGGAGTGACGTTACAAGTTGCATGGACAAAATATTCCCCTAAGCATTTGTTAACCCACCAGAGAATGCAAAGCATAGAAAGTTTGAGAAAATAGGCTGTTCTTGGGCACCCACTGCACCCAATGTGTACCTGCGACATAAACTTAACCTCCTTTCTTGGAAGTGGAATTCCCTTAGAATCATTTTTGTAAGTAATGAAGGTATTCATAAAACCATGCATTCACCCGTTTAGAGCTGGTTACAGGGAGATACCCCTCAAAAGGTTAAAAATTCATGTTATCTGAGGGAGGATTTCTCTAAAAACATCTCGTAGATTTTCAAGAAAAAATGGCCATTCTCAGATCTTAGTGTGACATTACAAGTTGCATGTACAAAATATTCCAGCAAGCATTTGTTAACCCTCTGCAGGTTCTCAAACATCAAAATTTTGATAAAATGGGCTGTGTTTGCATACCCACAGCACCCAAAGTTAAGAGGAGAGATCAACGTAAGTGGAAGTAGAATTCACTGAGAATTATTTTTGGAAGTAATAAGGGTATTCAAAAAACAAGACTTGACCCATTTTGGGCTGGATAAACAATCATACCCATCAAAAGCTTAAAATTCATGTTCTCCCTGGATTTCTCTGAAAACATCTTGAAGATTTTAAAGGAAAAATGGACATTCTCAGTTCTTGGTGTGACATTACAACTTGCAAGGAAAAATATTCCTGTTAGCTCTTGTTAACCCTCTACAAGCTGCCAGACATCAATATTTTGGATACATTTGAGATAAAATGGATCATTTTCAAATAGCCAAAGCACTTAGTAGGTATGTGTCAAACAAACATAACTCATGTTGTCGGTTATTAACTTGTCGATGACGATATTGATATTAACCCTCTCCACCATTAATGATGGTTTTTACCTAAACATTTTTTTATCAAATTGATCCATTTGAGACTACTATACGCACCTTTCTCATAACATCAATAAAGGAACTTCAGTGAGACAGTTAAAAGCAATTCATCAGACACTGTGGGGTCATGAAAAATCATGGAATCTCATCTGGAAAAGCCATGATTCTCCAGAATCATAAAGTTTAGTTTTAACATGTTCTTATGAGCAATATCCGAGTCAATATTTTTCAAATTAGAAGCTCATTGTCCCTTTAAATGGATGCCATGACACTCATCCTCTGGGTTATACAGAAATATCTAAGTTTGTCATCAGTCCAATTGAAGGGGGCACGGTGGCTCAGTAGTTAGAGGTTCAGACTTCAAGTGTGGGGGCACGGTGGCGTTGTTTGTGTACTAAAGCATACTGCAGGTCGAAGGTGCACTTGTCTTCAACCAATACTAACCCTGCTTGTGTGGAGTCAGTATGTTCGGGAGCCTGACAGTTGCTCGCCATTGCTCGGTGGTTCTCTCTGGTACACCAGCTTCCTCCACCCATAAAACTGTCTGACACGAGGTGACTCTGGCTGTCGAAAGTGTTGTTAAACCCCAATAAATAAATATAAATAAATAGTCCAATTGAAGAATGTTTTTAGGTTTTTTGTTACTTCATTATTATAGTGTGTTTTCTTGTGCAACTTTTACCATATTTTTAAGAACTCTTGGACATTTATTAATCCAGTGCTGGGGAAGTTTGATGGAAATCAAAAACACACAAATCTGAGTGAGTTTTAATTTTTCATTTGTTATTAGTTCCTACATAATACCATTCTTTCACAATTATAGATACCCAAATCAATTTTGTTCCTTAATAAGTAACCATATATCATATGTCCAAATCAAAATTTAATAGTGATCAAACAGTTAACTGAATCGGCTGACATAATCGGCCGATTATAGAGTATCGGAATCGAATCGGCACTATCAGAAAAATATCTGTCCTTGGCGATTGTCATTTTTTTTGTGAACACAAGTCACAAATCACGGACGGCAATTTCACAAAGTGCCTGCTGATAGCAAGAAATCAGCAGAGTATTATTATACCACCAACTGAAAGCTCCGATAGATTTACTACCCACTGCTTCGATGGATTTATCATCAAATTAACAAAATGCTGGTCTTTTAGAATCACGTCCAGAGTTGGCTGCAATCTACACCACACGTTTTGTGAAACGGCACAGCCATGTGATGAAAAAAGAAAACGACATTGACACCAACCAATAACCCTATCCCGGCAAACGTCCGAATAAAGTGACACCTAGTCATAATAACTCTATTATTAAACACAACACTAACACTCTATCAGAGATAATGAAAGAAGCATCGACGGAAGAAAATCAAAATATCAAACTATCAATATCAGAATTTTCAATGGAGAATTGAAAAAAGAAAGCAGACTTAATGCGCGCATCCATCAAAGTAAGCTCTGCCCACCAAGTGAGTGACACCACGTCATCACAATGATCAGTTAAATCAACTTAGTGTCAATAAATTCCACATCGATAATAAAATTATTGGATTTAAAATGGCAACAATTAACATGGATTATCAACAATTTGTTCACAGTAGCTTGATCCAGTACGGAGTTTAGGAATGACAACGTCCATTTCATGAGATAATATGCGAGGGTAAAGTCAAAGTTACTGCCTATTTTCGTCATATGAACAACGAATACAAAGGATAACAGGTACTGAGAAATGTTACATGCCGCTCAATATCATCATTCAGTGGTATGATGTACACAGCTAAAAAATAGTCGACTCAGAAAAATAATAGTCGACTAGAGCACCTTCCGACGGTAAGTCAACTCAATCGAATAGTCGTGGCAGCCCAAACCATGGGTACTCAATTAATAATCAGAATCGGCCAAATATGACTCTGAATAATCGGTAATCGGTTCATGCACCTATAATATAATCAGTGAATCACTCAAATTTAAGCCAGTTTTGGTTATGTAGCATCACCTTAAAGTAAACAATCACCCTTTAAGGTTCACCAGATGTATTTATTTTGTTTATTTATTAGCATGTAAGGACACTTTTAGCATCATTGGCTGTATCATGACCTCAACACGGGTATGAAGTCAAGTTTAGCCAATCATTTACACCTGTACTGCACACCTTAGAAGACTTCCACCCCAGGCAGTGGTTCGGGGTCCAATGTCAGCAGTAAAGCAGAACTTTTTTACTGCCATAAACAAGCATTGTTCCACTTTGGGGTTCCCACAGGGATTACCCAATTTAAAAATAATGAGAGTGGAAAATGTCCACCTCAAAAGTTTTGATATACAAATGATTCTAAAATTCATTTTTGCACAACAAATATCATGCCATTAAACAATTCGGAATTCGAACCACAGTCGTTTAAATCAGACCAGGCAAAAAGGCTACAGCAGAGGAAAGCACTGATAGATACATGTACATGGTTACAAAATATCATGTGACTGATTTCGAGCATGCAAATTGTTGTCAAATCTAAGCTTGTTTCTTTTTCGCGCATTTCTGTCAGGGCATTTTTAACATATAAGAGACAATAACAAATTCAGACCACCAAAAATAATCTAGCCCTCAACCACAATGAGGGTTAAGGTGCAATATAAGTAATGGAATTTTGTTTATTTTGAAATTCTCACCTCTGATATTCCTTAAATTTAAATTAAATATACACAAATTATACATCAAAATGAAGGTTGAGATGTATAGAACATGAAACACATGTGTAATCAACTCATAAATCGACCGTAGGCACCACTGTTTCCTGGAAGTCTTCTACCATATTTGTAAGAACTGATAATTTAATAATATTTCACGAGAACAACTTGTGGCCTAATGTGCTTCACATATCTATGAACAAAGCTTGGGTATCAAAATTCTTCAAAACACAGCGACAGAGCTGCATGGGGGTATATTCCAAATCTTCGCTTTTGTTCACATATGGATTTACTTTCAATTTCCGGTCAACGTCATCGGACAAAAAAAGCATCAATTTTCAACGCCGTCTAAAATCAAATAATGAGAAAAATCTCCTTAATACAGCATACTATTATTATATAGCGACTGCACAGTTGCCATATTCAATGGAAGGTATCATGACACCTGTTGAAATTTCTTAGAATTACGATTTTGTTTTTGATGGAGATAGCATATGGCCGTTGAACATGGAATCCATCTTCAATGAAAAATGCAGGCAGTGTTGTCCTTTTCCACAACGCAGTCCTATCCCTGCTTTCGAAAGTGTTTTGAATGCCTAGCTTTGTTACTGAATATCTGAAAAACATGTGGCCATGAGTTGTTCTCGCGAAATATTATTTTATTATCAATTCTGGTACGATTATGATAAGACTTCCAGGAACCAGTGGTACCTGCTGTCAACTCTATGAGTTGGTTACATATGTGTTTCGTATTCTGAACATCTCAACCTTCATTTTGATGTATAATTTGTGTATATTTAATTTGAATTTAAGGAATATCAGAGGTGGGAATTTCAAAATAAACAAAATTTTGTTACTTGTATAGCACCTTAACCACTTCAGAGGAGTTCTATCCAAGGCACTGGATGCACATACCGTTCCCATTTCTCCAATAAAACAGAGCTTGCACACCACAGTACACGACTCTAATTCCCTGGGTTCCCACAAGAAAACCATATCAATATTGCTGTGCTAATTTCAAAGAGTGACTGCAGTGGTTAAGGATTATTTAATATGTATAGTGATCTGCACAGGGACCAAATTAAACAGCACAGCCAAGTTTTCCAATAATCACTGGGAACCTGTGGAGAAAAGATGTTAGATAACCCAGACTGGCATTGTTCACAATGATTGATCTGTTTATTTCTACAGGGAGCTTCAACACCAATCAATTAGAATAGATACTCAACAGTCACAAGACTGTACAATTCTGCTTGTTCTGTAATGTATTCATCAGCTCATGTCTATTCCTATTCATTGTTTCAATACAACCCCTTTAGTTTCATTTCATACATTTTAGAATGGCACAAAGATGGATGGGAAAACAATGTTTGAATTTTTTTTATGTTAAGAGTTGGTGCTTCCATCTATCTTAATTTTTAGAGTTATTTATCAAATGAACAGACATCTAAACTAATAATGCAAATCTGCAGACCGAATTGCCTTCATGCATTTCATATGGAAGCACTCATTCGAAGAGTCCAGTGCCTTTATGTTCTCTCTGGAGACATGAGTCTGATGACTCATTCTTTGTATTTGTGCATCTGTATCCATGTATTTTGAGGATATCTATGGTTTTTTAGTGGATATAGGAATTATCTCATTTAAGATGACAAGACATTTTAATTTCCACCAGTGCAGTCTTATATATATTTTAGGCATCTATTTTTTAGGTTTCAAGTTTTCGCCCTTAGAGCGATAGTTTACAGCCCCTTGTTAAAGTTCTTCACCATTATCACTGGTCACCCCTCCTTAGGAAAAGTTTACTACAGAAAGATTTTCTTTTCCATAACCTTTAACATATCAAATATTAAGGAAACACCACAAACATGAATATTACAGTACGTGGAGAATGAATTGCCACTAAAACACCTATGGAGTGGAGTTTCTACCCAGACAATAATAGTCGATTCCTGTGGTCATGCATGAAAAGGACAAGCAAAAGTTTTAGCCAAGGGCCCTCCGGGTTCAACATGGAGGTCCCTTGGCTGAAACTTTGCTTGTCATCTATTCTTTCTCCCAGATATGGAATGTTTGTCTGAGTGGAGACACCACCCCACAAGTGCTGTAGTCAATCCACTCTCCATGTACTGTACATCTTAAGTGTTAAGGAAGTGACACAAACATGACTATATTTAAGATATCATGCTTCAAATACATGATCAAGCAATCGGCGTGGACAGTGCCGTATATGACACTGTTGACACCGATTGCTTTTCTCCGGCGAACGCTGTGGGTTTTTTTCGGATGCACTGTTTGATTCGACACATAGAACCAAAACTATATTGCAAGCATCGGGGAAACCTGGTCAAAACTATATTTTGCCGAAACACTGCAGAACGCCACATAATTTGGGCATGATTACCTTATTAGGGTATGGAATTTACCATCATCATTTGGGAAGAATTTAAAGGCCTGCACCAGTGGCAAGGCACCCGAGGAAATCAAATGTGTTGTCATTACTCATGAGATAATTCCCATATGCACTCAATACCTGCCTATGGTCTGTTTATGATATGGGATGTTTGGAATGATGGACTTCAACTGCTTCATCTTGCCCCTAACTTTGAGATATTTCAACAGTAATTTCACGTCATATTCAGTTTGCTGTTTAGTGTAGACATTCTGCTTCACTTTGTAGGTTTCAACACAGGTTGTCAAAATGTTTACAAATATTATTTTTTTTCAATTTTTGCAACAAAAACATAGCTTGTGACCTCTTATTGGAAAAAGTTTATGGAGTCTGTTCCAAAGAGGATCAAAAGCCAGTTTTGTAGTTTAAACAGTATTTACAACTATGTTACTACCTGTGAAAAGCCTGTATGTTAAATATGTTTTAGCTTTTACTCCAACTATCAGTGTAAAGCTTCTACTGCAGTTAAAATGTTTTCAATTCCATTACAAGAATTTACACCTATAGTAGGAACTACATCCCACTTGACCTTTGACTTGACCCAATTTGCCAACTTCAATATATCCACATTCAGCTTGTGCTGGGAGTTAACAGAAAATACAACTCGGTTTTGGTTATTTAACAAGAGGCTCCAAGGAGCCTTAATTGCTCACCGGCCAAAGTGGTTCAAAGAAGTATTTGGGGTCACATTCAGTTAGACATGGTTCTTCAACACTACAAAGGAATGAAGTCATGAGAGACAAATTTTATGGAACTAGGTACATGGCTTGAACAAACTTGAATCTTACACCCCTAAGGATGCTGCATACCAAATATCAAAAGCATTCATCTGCTGGATCTGAAGAAGAAGAATTTTAAAGAAAATTCCTCATTTGAACTAAGTTATCATTTGGGCTCCAACAGTGAGCCCAAATATGAACCCAGGGACTTGGCTTAACAAACTTGAATCTCACTCCCTAAGGATGCTGCATGCCAAATATCAAAACACTCCGACTGCTGAATCTGAAGAAGATTTTTAAAGAAAAATTCCTCATATTGACTAAGTTATAATTCGGGCTCCCAAAGGGAGCTCAAATATGGACCCAGGGACTTGGCTTTAACAAACTTGAATCTCACCCCCCTAAGGATGCTACACACCACATATCAAAACATTCCGAGTGCTGCATCTGAAGAAGATTTTTTAAGAAAATTCCTCATTTCGAACTAAGTTACAATTCAAGCTCCCACAATGAACCCAAATATGGACCTAGGGACATGCTTGAACAAACTTGAATCTCACCCCCCAAAGGATGCTGCATACCAAATATCAAAACATTCCGACTGCTGGATCTGAAGAAAAAGATTTTTAAAGAAAATTCCTCATTTGGAACTAAGTTATCATTCGGGCTCCTACAGTGAGTGAGCCCAAATATGGACCTAGGGACATGGCTTGAACAAACTTGAATCTCACTCCCCTAAGCATGCTGCATACCCAATATCAAAAGATTCTGCCTGCTGGAGTTTGAGAAGATTTTTAAAGAAATTTGCACTAAATTCAAATTTGGGCTCCTATACTGATCGAGCCCAAATATGAACCCAGGGGGCCGATTTGAACAAACTTGAATTAGATCAACCCCACAATGTTGCATACCAAATATCAAAAGATTCTGCCTGCTGGATCTGGAGAAGATTTTTTAAGAAATTTGCCTGAAATGCACTAAGTTCGAATTCGAGCTTCTACAGTGAGCCCAAATATGAATCCAGGGGGCCGATTTGAACAAACTTGAATCAGATCCACCCCACAATGTTGCATACCAAATATCAAAAGATTCTGCCTGCTGGATCTGGAGAAGAAGATTTTTTAAGAAATTTGCCTGAAATGCACTAAGTTCGAATTCGGGCTTCTATATTGCCCGGCCACCGAGGCACTGAACCTGGTTTTGTTGTATTAAGTTTTTTTCTCGGCGGTTTATTATTCTATAGGGTCTCCTTGATGAGATTATTCTTACTGGACAGCTGACAGTGTTGAGCAATTTTTTTATTCGACAAAATCCAAGATGGCCACCAAGGTGGCCGCAATGAAAAAATACAATATCACCATATAACTTGGATCGGAATTTTTGGTAAGATAATATGGAATTTTGAAGATTTTTCTTCTTGATTCATCGTACACATATATAATTGTTACTTATTGGCCAAAATAAGATTACCAAAATCCAATATTGCGGCCAAAATGGCCGCCAATGTGTCACACTTTTCTCATTTTTTTGAGTTTCACCACTTATCCTTCATATTGTTGCTAAGATGTTGACAAATATGCATGCTTATATAATTCTATTTACCAGAGGGCCATTTCTGCACACACTGGTACTCTAATATCCACCAGAAGTGGATTGTTGCTCATTGTATTTGTATCACGTTATTTATAAACGCAGGTATAACCTAGTCAATCCGAAAAAAGTTGCGAATTATGTTATGTCCGTCGGAATTAATATTATATGTATAAACAATGTAAGGTATATACACATATCGGCACATTTTCATGAACCTACTGTTACTCTCATGTGTCATATGAAATATACTCTCTCAAAACCCAAGATGGCATCCAAAATGGCCGCAAATATGGAAAAACAATCATCATTTCTTACAAATATAGGCGGCTATTAGGCACTATTATTTTGAAATGTCCAACCATGATTACCGATATGAATTAGCCATATGGGGTGATGCTCTTTTGTTATATATGATCAAAGGAATTGTTTGAGAAACCCAATATGGCGTCCAAAATGCCCCCAAAATTGGAAAAGTAACAAAGCAATTACAATCTACACTCATCTGCCCATAGTCCAGTCACCAATACACTTAACCTGTTTTTTTCTTGGTGTATTATCGTATCACTATATCGTATAACTATATGGTCTCCTCGTGCGATTCCTTTTACTGGGCAGCTGACAGATATGATCAATTTCCTTATAACCGCCAAAACCTAAGATGGCCCCAAATTCAATTTCCTGCCGATACCACTGAAAATATTGAAATTGAAAGTCAAAAATCTTTACTAAATAATTCAGTACAGCACTCCATTTCCAACTGGCTACCAAAATTAGTAACATTTTGCTATTTTCAGCAGTAGTGTTAAAGACTCCAAAACAGAGGTGGGAACTGAAATGTACGAGAAATTGTAGCAAGAGAGATGTTTGCAAATATCATTGGTGAAGTACTTTATAAGGACCACACAAGATGCAGTGAATATCAAGTTGAATGACTGTGTAGTTCCTTAGATCGACTCATCGCTACGCATTACTGCCAGCGATGTCTGTTCATTGCAGCAGTCCTCTGAAACACTGCATGCACAGAAAATGGTACACGCCATGTTTGCTGCATTGCACTTAACACCTCGAATATTTGCATGGCGTTTTACTCGAACATGTGCACCTAATCATCTTCAGTATTTCATCAGGTGCTAGCTTGACGTTGGACGCAACTGTCACAGGGTTCAAAGATTTTGTATTCACGTCTTTCTCGAATCCAAATACAGTTGGGTCCATCTGCGGTGGGTTAGGTTGAAGGGCACGCTTCCATATACAGTAAAAGCCTCTGTTGTGGGTGGTAGGCTGCACAATTTAGGAGCAGATGTTGCAGTCAGATTCCCAATTCGTGTTCTCCATATGCACAAATGAGCATCGGACATTGATGTTGATTTAGGAGATCTATAGCATAATGCTATGAACTTGGTGGTTTGTTCTAGAACATCCGATATCTCCACGTTATTCTCACCAAGTGATTCCAGTATCTCACCAGTTTGCAGAACCTTCAGTACATGCCCTTTGCCGATACCAAAGTATCCCTCTACAGTATCGCACCCGGAAAGTGTATGAGCAGCGAGCAATTGAGGAACAATTTTCTTGTGTGTATCAACTGCGGCAGGTATATCTATCACCACCCGTCCATGGATTGGTGACGCCATAGTCATTGCAACTGTCAAATGTTGTTCAAGGTAGTGATGCAGCAACAACAAACAGACGTCAGTGTCGTCAGCAACAACCACAACGTTATTACATTCAGCTGCAGCAAACAATACTGCCTGTTGAACAATAATGTTATCAGCTTCCTCGTGACTAGATGCCATATCTACTCCATCTATAACCGATCAACAACTAACCTCAACCGGAACATCATGTTGGCCAGTAATTACAAGTTTGTGAGTTTGTGTGTTTTGCTCAGCAAAACTTTTGTCCGTGGTGAGTTGATCACATATAATGGAGATCAGTTGCTTTTTGTTCTCCACTACGGTCAGCACGTTTTTGTGGTGGTAGCAGGGAGGTGGGTATAAGTTGAAACACCTGGCAGCTATCGGCCTTTCTGTGTGCTCTTGTCACGCACTTGGTGCTGTAGTCAACATATCTGTCAAATACCAAATACATATCACTCGATCGCAACTTCTGTTTGATGTTGTCTTTAAACGCTGTAATGAAGTCTAGAACAGTTGCCGGTCTGGTTTTGGTAGAGGTATCCAGAGCAGTGCACAGCCATCGATAACAATTGCAGATTTCTTATCCACACCAGACATTCTTTTTGGTTTCTCAACAACTGTTTTATTTTTCAATACTAATTTTGATGAGCACACATGCATATCCCCGGATTCATCAAATATGGCGGTTGGTAGTGGTGACAGTTCAAAGGAAAGGATATGTTTGATATCTAGTTCACGTGAACTACATAAAAGTCTGATAACTCTGGAATAAATGAGATTAGTGTCATACATTTTGACCTCCCCAACCTTCAGCGACTTTTTCAAGATTGCCATAGTTTGTACTGGTTTCGAAATTGACTCATAAAATCCACTCGGGAAGGCCTCTTCAAATTCCGTCATTTTCTGAACTCCGAGGCTGACAATCTTATCGACATTGACAGATGTTGGACCTATCCTACCAGTTGCGATGTTAATTATGGTCTCGGGGTGTCCGTTTGGATCCAATGGGTCGACACACATTCCTAGTTTAGTTCTCAGACCCATACGGTCGACATACGGTCGACAGAATCACTTGCAATTCTAGACTTGGCCTCTTCCTAATGTGCGATCTGTAATTTGTCATTATCTCGATCTTCTCGCAAATTTGATATACCAGTAGCTAACTTCCCACATGCATACAAACTCAATGCCCAGGTTTTTAGTGTTTCTGGCTTTAATGTGATCCATATTATACCAGATTTGCCATGGCCATATCGCATGAAGGTAGTTTCGATATACATAGCGCTCCATATGCCATTCCATAGACCAGGTATGTGTCTCATCACATGTCCACCCTTCCAAGAAATGAGATAAAATATCCGGTGGCATATTCTGCATCTGTCGGGTTGTTTGGGTCCATTGAAACGCACAACATCCAATTCGCACTCTGTTGGTTTTGTCATATCTGACTTTTTCAATCTTGGGATCGTCTGAGACTCAACGGAATCATTATTGTCCTTTTGAGCCATCACGATTGCCAATGAATGGGTGCTTAGCTTCCCATTTTGAGAAGCAATTTCAGCATCAAAGTTGTCAACAACCACTTGTATGAGGTCATTGTTGGCATCTGAAATTGGTGTATTATTTGCATTCTTTGCAGTCAGAGCTGCCGCAGATTATTTGAATCTCAATAGCTCGTCATATGAGCATGTAACACCAACATCATGCATGGTTTTTACCAACTCTTTAGAATCTCATAACAGCGTTGCCAACGAAATTTGAAGCGGTGTGTATTTTCCACACAATGCTGATGTCACTATGTTTCCTATCATCAGAGCAGGTAATGTGTGGTCCAATTGTGGAGCTAAACGACTTAGTAATGTGAGAAGTGTACCACTTACAAACGAGGATACGCTCTCGCTGTTAACATCAGTGGCGTAGTTATCTTTGTCATGATCCATATCTTTGATTTCTTTACCAATTGCTTTACTGAGAATCTTTATGGAACTGTCAATATTGTCATCATCCGAGTCTTTAACGTGCCTAAGTAAGGTGCCAGCTCTGGATTTGTCTGCCAAAACGGTGGCGATTCCCGAGGAAGACAACACCAAAATGTCATCTCCGCAGCTATCGACTAGATCAGACACAAATGATCGACGGGAATTGTAAGTCCCACCAGATTGCAGATAAAGATCAAATAATTCGACAGAACTCCACGTGGGGGATGTGTCATTTTTCATGTAAGATATGACAGATTGTATGGTCTGACAATGTGGTGACGAAACATCAATTTTCTGTTTTGCAGCTGATTCTATCGATTTTGGATTCGTAAATTTCGACCTACAGTCAACATGGTACAGAGCATCGGCAGCATGTAAGTCGCTAACAGCACCACACACTATAAGCTTTACTTCTTCGGACCATTTATCATTCCTACAACAACAAATGCCAATCATTTCATCACTAACTGACATATGCGGTGTATGTGTGCCTATTTGGCGAAACAGGTAGGCGGGCCTCCACCATGAAGGATTCTTCAGTCATCACCACAAAATAGGCAATGACGCCTGAAAGTAAATTCGTCATGTGAACATTTGGGTCATTTTTTCAGGCGGAGCATCAGAATCTAGGATGTGCTATGAGCAATGCTTGCTTGCTTCACATTCTTCGGGTGCAAATACTTCTCAACACAGTATTTATGGCAACTCAGAGTCAAATCTGGGTCTGCATCGTACCCATGTTGCAAGGCTATATGTAATTCACCGTTATAAATCCCACTACACCTGAGTATATTCTCAATTCGCTTTGCTTTCACGTTCATTAGAGGATCTTTGCTCCTCGATTCAGCACAACCGAACATGGTTCAGAAAAAACAAGCATCTGACATGACGGAGTTAGTCTGTCGTTTCAAAGCAAAGGTCGCCCCAACCTGATATGCTATATCGAGTGCAGTTGAAGAAATAGAAACGCTAGTGATAAAAGGCGAGACAAAATTGTAAGTTTATGAGGTGTGTAGTGAGACACAATTGCACGGTTGCAATAATGCGTCCTCGCTCTAAGAAATCAAAGAGAAAGAACAGTTATATGACGTAATCTCCAAACGATTCACATATATAGAGCGTTGTTAGATATAAATAGCGTTGATAGATATAAATAGCGGTGTAATATCGTTTCAATTTCTACCAAATACCCAATGCGGATGTAGTTACTATATCGAAATACAACAAGAGCTGGACTTTCGTCCGGTGCATACCCCCACATGGTGTACCGCCTAGTGTAGGCATACCTATGACCAACAAATATCATTTATGAATATTCTCGCATGGACTGACGGACGGATGTACAGATGGACGGATGCAATCCAGTATACCCCCCCCCCCCCCCCCCCCTTCCATTTTCTTCGAAAGTTTTCAACAATTTCTAAGTCAAAAGGTATGGTAAATTGTTTGGTGTTTGGAAGTTTTATGCAATGAGGCACAAGCCTTTGTCATAGACAAACTGCATGCCATATTTCACTGAAATCCGATAACCCATACCTGAGATACAGGCTGAACAGATAAATAATGTCTATTTCCTACAATTTCTAAGTTAAAAAAGGGGGATAACTCTAAAAAGGAGAATGTGAGAAATATCGTTGAATCCTTTTTTTAAAGCCTATACCATAAGCAGTGTTCATGGCAAATTTCATTGCAATAGAACATTCGATACCCGAGATACAGTTTGAACAGACAAAATTTGGCTCGGACGGACGCAATTTCTAAGTGAACAAGTGATAATAAAAAAAATAATAAAGAAAAAAATAACTATTGTGGGCATACCTATGACCAACAAATATAAAAAATAATAATTTACTTAAGTTAAGAATATTTTCGGACAGACTCACACACGGACGCACAGATGGATGGACAGACGGACAGACGGACGCATGTAATCCAGTATACCCCCATTCTCTTCGAAAGTGGGGGTATAATTACATCACGTTTTGTGCTTATATAGTGAGTTAGATGAAATAATCATTCGGATCTGTAATTTCCACATTAATTTTCGACCCCTTCAACAGTACCTCACTTTAAGACAAAAGTTTAAAAAATGCTCAATGCTGTCAGCTGTCCAGTAAGAAAAATTAGTAAGAGGGGTGTCTGAACTAATAAAAACTGTTGAGAAAAAAACTTAATACAACAAAACAGGGTTTGGTGAAAAAATGGCGTTTGGCAGCCAGACTAATACTAGTGTTGTACGGTTTACCGGTTTTATAAGTCGGTTTCAGTTTTGCTTTAAAACCAAACCGAAACCGTGTAACTGATAAATGAGAACGGTTTCGGGTTTTTTCCTAAAACGTTGGGAAGAGATGTTTTCATTGTTCAGTCTGCACTAACAACATCTGAAATGTCAAACTTTGTCACGAAATGACATTGTCGTCAATGCATGCCACATTCTGGGTGTAAAGGGGTCACTGCAGCATGTCTAGATCACTCCAGAATGATGTTTGACAAGTTGTCAATCACACATCGTTGTCGTAAAAAAGGGTTGTGTTTTCTGTGAGAATGACAAAACAGGCAGCCAACACGCCTACATTTCACTGATTACAGGAAATACCTTGTGCAATTGCTTCGTTTTTGAACAGGTTTGTCTGAAATATTTAGTTAATCAGTTTAATTAAAATTACTTATCTACAATCTGCTGGACAGGGAATAATATCATATCATTATTTCGTTGTCGTATTCGAAAATAACATTTGTCAGGGGTTGCACCACCACGTGTTTCGGATGTAAATCTGTTGCCCCCTTTGATGTGCTTATACGGGAAGAGGTTTTACAGCAATTCAGTCTTGGGATGTTCCGACCCGAGATGTTTTGTCCTGAACGTTTCGGCCCACTAAAAACACGAAACCCTAAGTTCTTATTCTATTTAGTTCAATATATGAAGGCCGAAATGTCCCGAGGCCGAAACGTCCCAAGACCGAATCGTCCATATCCACGGGAAAAAAGCTGCGTTCCGTAATATCGCTCTGTCAACATGCGTGATTGCATTCCCACAGAACAAATTTTAAGGGGGCCAACCAAAGGAACACATCAGCGGTAGAAATAGAAAGTGGAATGGCAAGAGGCAAACGCAAAAAGTTACAAAAACAGTACACCAGTGAATCTGTAAAATCAATTCCGTTGAGCTAAAACCATTGCATGCGCGAGGTGGGTGGGTGGGTTTGTGGGTGGGGGTAGGTGTAGATAGACAATAGGTATTTGGTAAAGTGGTTCGTTTCGAAGCCCACCCAGCTATAAACAATATGACTTTCCCATTCTAGACTGACATGAAATGATTGCTGATTATCTTACTAGGGTGTGTGGTGGCACTAGCCACCACTGTGAGTGTGTGTGGGAGTGGGGGGGGGGGGGGGGGGGGGGGGGGGGGTGGGGGGTGGTACTGAAAAGAGTTCATACACCAGTTTATTGTCAAATATCTTAGGATGGGTGTCTAGGTGACCCACTTGGCAATGCTTATTATTTGCAATGTCTGGTAGGGTCACTTTGCTCACTAGGCTGCCCAGGGCCCCACCCAGAAGTGAACACTGAACAGAACCCTTGGAAATTGTGAATTAGCTCTTTTTGCACCCATGTGTTAATATCAATTCATCATAGACTCTTTTATGCCTGAACTTAAAGACCAGAGATGGGGGGGGGGGGGGGGGGGGCATGTGCCTAGAATTGGTGAGTGGTGATATTCTACGAACACTGTTACATTTTATTTTCTTTTATTTTGTTTTTGTTTTGATAATGCCTGCCATTTATACACTTAGTACCAATGGCCAATGCTAGTCACTGCCAATTAAATCATCATTGAAAATATGACAGTATGGGCATTATATTGACACTACATGGTTTCTGTTTGAAATTGCAGATGTCTTACAATAAAAAACCGAAAACCGACCTACAAACCAAATTTTTTTTTAAACAAGAGGCCCCACGTGGCCTTAATCGCTCACCTGACAAAGTGACTCTAAGAAGTATTTTAGGTCACCTTCACCATGTCATGCCTCATCAACATTAACTGGTTGAGTGATAGATTTTGTTTGAAGTTCAACATTTGTTACCTAAAATTAGTTTTATTTAAAATCGTTGGTGTGTGGCCAATCTCCAATGATTTTTAATAAAGCAAATTTATCTCTGCAGACAAACTGGTTTAGCATGAAGCACAAACAAGGAATGTGAAGAGATAGCCTTGGACATCTCTCCCCAACTGTGGATATCTTCCATGTGCTACATGTATATATTTGCATGCAAGAAAAGAAAAATTTTCACAAATTTTCCAAAATATTAGTTTTTTTTATCATCATTGGAACAAGCTCAAACAGCTTATTCCAATAGGGGTATGGGAAGATCAGGTATATTTTTGAGACAGAAATGTGAATATATAAATAATGGTGTTTTTTTGTGAATGATGCTGGAGAATTTTGCGTAAAGATATGGTAAATGGTTTGTTCTAGATACAGAATGATGCAAAAGTATTTAAATTTGATTAGGCAAGTTGTTCCTATAATGCATTTAAAAATTGAAGTAACTGTTTTTTTGCTGACAAACTTTTAGATGTGTGTGTCTGTGTTTGTGTGTGTCTGTGTGTGTGTGTGTGTGTGTGTGTGTGTGTGTGTGTGTGTGTGTGTGTGTGTGTGTGTGTGTGTGTGTGTGTGTGTGTGTGTGTGTGTGTGTGTTTGTGTGTGTGTGTGGGGGGGGGGGGGGTAAGAGTGTTCTTGCAAACAAAATTCCTGAATAAATGGAAAATTTTATTTTTTGTGTGAAAGACATAGTGCGTGAATGTTGATTGGAACAAGCTTAGAGAGCTCATTTTAATGTGAAGTCATAAAGCTGTGTTTTACGTACGAAATTCTGGAATAACTAAAAAAATTGCTTTTTTGACTCAAAAAGCATGGTGTGCGACCTCTCATTGGAATGAGCTCAAAAAGCTCATTCCAATGGGGTATTTACAAGCGATAAGTACATGTATGTTTAAGAGACAAAAATTAAAATTTGACTAGCGATTTTTGCGAAGAATGCTGACAAGTTTTGGCAGTTATGCTGGTAAAAAGGTAAGATATGCAAAGTGGTTGTTTTTTAGAGGCGACATTTAATTAAGGGGAATTAACCCTTGATTACTGAGGTAACTTCTAAAAGTACTGAAATTTCATGAAGCAATGTGAATAACAGACAACAGTTGCCTAAAAATTTCATGAATAACTAAAATTTTTATTCCTTTGTCTCGAAAACATGGCATATGACCTTTGTTGGAATGAGCTGAATGCGTGTGTTCCAATGAGTGGTCATAAAATTTGAACGGAGATTTGTGTGAATAATGCATTAGTACTGCTAGATTTGGGTAAACGGTTCACCCTGGATACCACCCCTTCTATAGTAGATCTTTTCTGCAAATTTTGTCTAAGATTCTATCAACTTTACAAATAAATACGTTCATGAATCACAATCAGATCCACCCCACAATGTTGCATACCAAATATCAAAAGATTCTGCCTGCTGGATCTGGAGAAGAAGATTTTTTAAGAAATATGCCTGAAATGCACTAAGTTAAAATTTGGGCTCCTATACGGAGCTCAAATATAAACCCAGGGGGCCGATTTGAACAAACTTGAATCAGATCCACCCCACAATGTTGCTTACCAAATATGAAAAGATTCTGAAGCTGGATCTGGAGAAGAAGATTTTTTAAGAAATTTGCCTGAAATGCACTAAGTTCGAATTCGAGCTTCTATAGTGAGCCCAAATATGAAACTAGGAAGCCGATTTGAACAAACTTGAATCAGATCCACCCCGCAATGTTGCATACCAAATATCAAAAGATTCTGCCTGCTGGATCTGGAGAAGAAGATTTTTGAAGAAATTTGCCCGAAATGCACTAAGTTTGAATTCGAGCTTCTATAGTGAGCCCAAATATGAATCCAGGGGGCCGATTTGAACAAACTTGAATCAGATCCACCCCGCAATGTTGCATACCAAATATCAAAAGATTCTGCCTGCTGGATCTGGAGAAGAAGATTTTTTAATAAATTTTCCCGAAATGCACTAAGTCCGAATTCGGGCTTCTATATTAAGCCCAAATATGAATCTAGGAAGCCGATTTGAACAAACTTGAATCAGATCCACCCCACAATGTTGCATCCCAAATATCAAAAGATTCTGCCTGCTGGATCTGGAGAAGATTTTTTAAGAAATTTGCCTAAATGCACTAAGTTCGAAATCGGGCTCCTATACTGAGCCCAAATATGAACCCAGGGGGCCGATTTGAACAAACTTGAATCAGATCCACCCTACAATGTTGCATACCAAATATCAAAAGATTCTGCCTGCTGGATCTGGAGAAGAAGATTTTTTAAGAAATTTGCCTGAAATGCACTAAGTTCGAAATCGGGCTCCTATACTGAGCCCAAATATTAACCCAGGGGGCCGATTTGAACAATCTTGAATCAGATCCACCCCACAATGTTGCTTACCAAATATGAAAAGATTCTGCCTGCTGGATCTGGAGAAGAAGATTTTTTAAGAAATTTGCCTGAAATGCACTAAGTTCGAATTCGGGCTTCTATAGTAAGCCCAAATATGTATCCAGGGGGCCGATTTGAACAAACTTGAATCAGATCTACCCCGCAACGTTGCATACCAAATATCAAAAGATTCTGCCTGCTGGATCTGGAGAAGAAGATTTTTGAAGAAATTTGCCTGAAATGCACTAAATTCGAATTCGAGCTCCTATAGTGAGCCCAAATATGAATCTAGGGAGCCGATTTGAACAAACTTGAATCAGATCCACCCTACAATGTTGCATACCAAATATCAAAAGATTCTGCCTGCTGGATCTGGAGAAGAAGATTTTCAAAGAAATTTGCCTGAAATGCAGTAAGTTCAAATTTGGGCTCCTATACTGAGCCCAAATATAAACCCAGGGGGCCGATTTGAACAAACTTGAATCAGATCCACCCCACAATGTTGCATACCAAATATCAAAAGATTCTGCCTGCTGGATCTGGAGAAGAAGATTTTTTAAGAAATTTGCCTGAAATGCACTAAGTTCGAAATCGGGCTCCTATACTGAGCCCAAATATGAACCCAGGGGGCCGATTTGAACAAACTTGAATCAGATCCACCCTACAATGTTGCATACCAAATATCAAAAGATTCTGCCTGCTGGATCTGGAGAAGAAGATTTTTTAATGTTTTTCCCATTGCCTACAGTGTTAAAAAGTGCTGACTCAGCACTTTTTCAAAGTCCCGAAACTGTACCCTATGATAAAACCGATGGCAATTTTTTTTTACCAATCCTTTCTGTTGGTCCTAAGGAAGCTGCACACCAAATAAAAATTCTCAGTGCCGTGCAGTTTTGGAGATATGGGCGTTTTAAATTTTTTCTATTTTTAGCTCCTGCGGTTCCCACGGGGCTGCGAGAAAAATTTTTTTTGCATAAATCAAGTACTCATGACCCAATAAGCCCTCACATAAAATTTGGTTCAAATCAGCCTCTCGGTTTGGAAAATAGAAATTTTGGGCGGGGCAAAAAATTTTGCCCCTCTCATAACAACGCCAAGTATAGCCCCACAAACTTCTCTTGAACAAATCTGAGTCTACACCTCAAAAGGAAGCTGCACACCAAATATCAAGTCTCTGCTACTGCTGGTTCATGAGAAGAAGATTTACAAAGATTTTGGTGCCCCTTGGGGGCGTGGCACCACCCAGGAGGAGGGGCAACTTCATTTGAACAAATCTGAATTGGCATTAGGTAATAAACATTTAGCCAACATTTGAATAAAATTGGGCTAGTGGTTTAGGAGGAGAAGTCGATAATGTAAAGTTAACGCCGGACGGACGACGACGGACGACGGACGCTGGACGACGGACGACGGACGACGGACGACGGACAGAAAGTGATTAGTAAAGCTCCCCTTGAGCTTCGCTCAGGTGAGCTAAAAACCGAACCGAAACCGAACCGAAACAAGAAAAATAAAACCTCACAACACTATTCTATACTGAGCCCAAATGTGAATCTAGGGGGCTGATTTGAACAAACTTGAATCAGATCCACCCCACAATGTTGCATACCAAATATCAAAAGATTCGGCCTGCTGGATCTGGAGAAGATGATTTTTTAAGAAATTTGCCTGAAATGTACTAAGTTTGAATTTGGGCTTCTATAGTGAGCCCAAATATGAATCCAGGGGGCCGATTTGAACAAACTTTAATCAGATCCACCCCATAAGCTGTATACCAAATATCAAATGATTCTGCCTACTTGTGCGGGAGAAGAAGATTTTTTAGTAATTTCTCTAATATACATAGGGTGCTATCGGAGTTATGCCCCCTATGGAGCCACAAGTGGGCATGTCCATTTCATTTGAGCAAACTTGAATTGACATATGGTAATGAACATCCATACCAAGTTTGGAGCAAATCGACCTAGCGGTTTCAGAGGAGAAGTCATTTGCAAAATGTTCACGATGCCGGACGGACGACGACGAAAGACTACGAACGACGGTCGGCAAGTGATAAGTTTAGCTCCCTTCGGTGAGCTAAAAACACCGACCGACCTGAATGTGTTAAAACCGTCAGTCGGGACATGCACAGTTATTTAAATGCACAATCTTGAATGCTGTCATTTCATGCAATGTGTTAAATAAAAAGGACAGAAATCACAGAAAAAAATCATAGCCCGGTAGGTCTAATAACTTTTTTGGTCTGATAATATAATTGTATTTACATATTAAATAAACTTTCTTTCGAATGACAAATGAATGAAATGATAAAAATCACCCCATTCAGTGTGATATTGAAAGCACCACCCGGCTTTGGACAAAAAAAATGCTGATAGGATCACTGATCCAATGTCGAGTTGTGACATTACAAAAGTGGGTTTAATCATTATCAACTTATCGTCCGGAAACCAATTGTTTACAATTTACTATGTGAAGGGTCACTGTGACCTTGACCTTTGACCTAGTGATTCCGAAATAAAAAGGGCTCTTTCTTGCAACAATGCCAACCTACCTATGAAGTTTCATGAACGTAGGTGGAACCATTGTCAAATTATCATCTGGAAACCAATTGTTTACGATTTATTATGTCCAAGGTCACTGTGACCTTGGCCTTTGACCTAGCGAGTCCAAAATAAATAGGGGTCTTCCACTCACCTAGGCCAACCTACCTATGAAGTTTCATGAATGTGGGTCAACCCATTATCAAGTTATCATCCGGAAACCAATTGTTTACGATTTACTATGTTGAAGGTCACTGTGACCTTTACCTTTCACCTAGCAAGTCCAAAATAAATAGGGTTCTTCCTCTCACTGATGCCAACCTACCTACATGAGTCAAAACATTATCAAGTTATCATCCGGAAACCAATTGTTTACGATTTATTATGTTGAAGGTCACTATGACCTTGACCTTTCACCTAGCATCCAAAATAAATAGATTTCTTCCTCTCACTGATGCCAACCTAACTATGAAGTTTCATGAACATGGGTCGAACCATTATCAAGTTATCATCTGGAAACCAATTGCTTTGATTCACTATGTTCAGGGTCACTGTGACCTTGACCTTTGACCTAGTGTGTCCAAAATAAATAGGGTTCTTCCTCTCATGAAGGCCAACCTGCATATTAAGTTTCATGAATGTGGGTTGAACTGTAGTCAAGTTATCATCGGAAACCAATTGTTTACAATTTACTATGTTCAAGGTCACTGTGACCTTGATCTTTGACCAAGCAAGTCCAAAATTAATAGGGTTCTTCCTCTCACCGATACCAACCTACCTATGAAGTTTCATGAACATGGGTTGAACCATTATCAAGTTATCATCCGGAAACCAATTGTTTATGCCCGTCCGCCCGCCCACCATTCATCAAACTGTAAGTCGAGTTTGACTTCGTCACAACTTGACTAATAAAACAAACATCGAATTACCAAAATGACCACACACTTCACTTGAATGCAATATCCATGCATCTGCTGGCCACTGTCAGTAATTTCTCTGTATATGTCTAAATGGAATTAAATAAAACAAGTGTTTGACCACCGAGGTGGTATTAGTCCCTTACGGCGCTTTTGTGACATAAGGTGTTTTTGTCACAGAAGACACTAGAGTACATAAGCATTTTGGATTTTGAAAAAAAAACATTTAGCGTGCATAATCCCCTCACAACCCTTTATCCATGTACCATATATGAAAGACGTAGCTTGAACCATGTTGGATTTTGAAAAAATCTGCCATCTTGGCAGATGTTAGATTTTGAAAAAAAAATATTGAGCGTACATAATCCCCTCACAACCCCTTTATCCATGTACCATATATGAAAAGTGCAGCTTGAACCATGTTGGAGGGAGCAGTGGTAACATAAAATAGAGAAAAAGGCTTAAAAAACACAACAGAAATGGTTGCCATGGCGCCATCTTGAATTTTGGAAAAAAAATATTGAACGTGCAACATCCCATTACAACCCTCTATCCATGTGCCAGATATAAAAAGTTTAGCTTGAACCGTGTTGGAGTGAGGGGTGGTAACATAAAATAGAGAAAAAAGCTTAAAAAACACAACAAAAATGGCCGCCATGCCGCCATCTTGGATTTTGAAAAAAAAATATTGAACATGCATCATCCCCTCCCAACCCTCTATCCATGTGCCAAATGTGCAAAGCGTAGCTTGAACCATGTTGGTGGGAGGGGTGGTAACATGAAAATAGAGAAAAAAAAGCTTAAAAAACACAACAAAAATGGCCGCCATCTTGGATTTTGAAAAAAAAAATTTGAGCGTGCATCATCCCCTCAGAACCATTTATCCATGTACCAAATATGAAAGGTGTAGCTTAAAGCATGTTGGAGGTAGAGGTGGTAACATAAAAAACAGACAAATGGATGGACGGACGTACAGATGGACAAAAGGACGGAGTGCAATCCTATAGTCCCCTTACGGTTCCCGTAGGGGACTAAAAAGAGATGTACACTATAAGCTTTCACCAATAACATTTTCAAGACTGCAGGACAAGATTCAGGGCTTTCAGTATCAATACACGCAACTCAACACGATATTCATTTATTTTCATGACCTTCAACACCAATGGTAAAACACTGTATCTATAAAATGATCAATTTATCAAATGTGGTTTTCTTTGCTGAACAGGAACTTACCACCTGCTCCGCATTTATACTATGGCCTAAAAAAGATATATGTTTGTTTCCGCAAACGGGATGAAAAACAAGAGGCCCCAAGGGGCCTGAGGGCGCTCACCTGACATGGTAACCTAAATTTATATCAACCCAGAGAATTGATTTCAACAAGTTGCATCTGCTCCTCCTAAGAAAAGCTTATACCAAATATCCAAAGATTCTGACCAGTGGATCTAAAAAAAAAAGATTTTTAAAGAATATTCCTCAAATTGAACTAAGTTATAATTCAGGCTCCCACAGGGAGCCCATATATGAACCCAGGGACTTGGCTTTAACAAACTTTAATCTCACCCCCCTAAGGATGCTGCACACCAAATATCAAAACATTCCGACTGCTGGATCTGAAGAAGAAGATTTTTAAAGAAAAGTCCTCATTTTGAACTAAGTTACAATTCGAGCTCCCACAGGGAGTCCAAATATGGACCTAGGGACATGGCTTGCACAAACTTGAATCTCACCCCCTAAGGATGCTGCATACCAAATATCAAAACATTCCGACTGCTGGATCTGAAGAAGATTTTTAAAGAAAATTCCTCATTTTGAACTAAGTTATAATTCGGGCTACCACAGTGAGCCCAAATATGAACCCAGGGACTTGGCTTGAACAAACTTGAATCTCACCCCCCTAAGCATGGTGCATACCCAATATCAGAAGATTCTGCCTGCTGGATCTTGAGAAGAAGATTTTCAAAGAAATTTGCCTGAAATGCACTAAGTTCAAATTTGGGCTCCTATTCTGAGCCCAAATATAAACCCAGGGGGCCGATTTGAACAAACTTGAATCAGATCCACCCCACAATGTTGCATACCAAATATGAAAAGATTCTGCCTGCTGGATCTGGAGAAGAAGATTTTTTAAGAAATATGCCTGAAATGCACTAAGTTAAAATTTGGGCTCCTATGCGGAGCCCAAATATAAACACAGGGGGCCGATTTGAACAAACTTGAATCAGATCCACCCCACAATGTTGCTTACCAAATATGAAAAGATTCTGAAGCTGGATCTGGAGAAGAAGATTTTTTAAGAAATTTGCCTGAAATGCACTAAGTTCGAATTCGAGCTTCAAAAGTGAGCCCAAATATGAATCTAGGAAGCCGATTTGAACAAACTTGAATCAGATCCACCCCACAATGTTGCATACCAAATATCAAAAGATTCTGCCTGCTGGATCTGGAGAAGAAGATTTTTTAATAAATTTGCCCAAAATGCACTAAGTCCGAATTCGGGCTTCTATATTAAGCCCAAATATGAATCCAGGGGGCCGATTTGAACAAACTTGAATCAGATCCACCCCGCAATGTTGCATACCAAATATCAAAAGATTCTGCCTGCTGGATCTGGAGAAGATGATTTTTTAAGAAATTTGCCTGAAATACACTAAGTTCGAATTCGAGCTTCTATAGTAGGCCCAAATATGAATGTAGGGAGCCGATTTGAACAAATTTGCATCAGATCCATCCCACAATGTTGCATACCAAATATCAAAAGATTCTGCCTGCTGGATCTGGAGAAGAAAATTTTTTAAGAAATTTGCCTGAAATGCACTAAGTTCGAATTCGAGCTTCTATAGTAAGCCCAAATATGAATCTAGGAAGCCGATTTGAACAAACTTGAATCAGATCCACCCCACAATGTTGCATACCAAATATCAAAAGATTCTGCCTGCTGAATCTGGAGAAGAAGATTTTTTAATAAATTTGCTTGAAATGCACTAAGTTCAAATTTGGGCTCCTATACTGAGCCCAAATATAAACCCAGGGGGGCCGATTTGAACAAACTTGAATCAGATCCACCCCACAATGTTGCTTACCAAATATGAAAAGATTCTGCCTGCTGGATCTGGAGAAGAAGATTTTTTAAGAAATTTGCATGAAATGCACTAAGTTCAAATTCGAGCTTCTATAGTGAGCCCAAATATGAATCTAGGAAGCCGATTTGAACAAACCTGAATCAGATCCACCCCACAATGTTGCATACCAAATATCAAAAGATTCTGCCTGCTGGATCTGGAGAAGAAGATTTTTTAAGAAATTTGCCTAAATGCACTAAGTTCGAAATCGGGCTCCTATACTGAGCCCAAATATGAACCCAGGGGGCCGATTTGAACAAACTTGAATCAGATCCACCCTACAATGTTGCATACCAAATATCAAAAGATTCTGCCTGCTGGATCTGGAGAAGAAGATTTTTTAAGAAATTTGCCTGAAATGCACTAAGTTCGAATTCGGGCTTCTATAGTAAGCCCAAATATGAATCCAGGGGGCTGATTTGAACAAACTTGAATCAGATCTACCCCGCAACGTTGCATACCAAATATCAAAAGATTCTGCCTGCTGGATCTGGAGAAGAAGATTTTTGAAGAAATTTGCCTGAAATGCACTAAATTCGAATTCAAGCTCCTATAGTGAGCCCAAATATGAATCTAGGGAGCCGAATTGAACAACTTGAATCAGATTCACCCTACAATGTTGCATACCAAATATCAAAAGATTCTGCCTGCTGGATCTGGAGAAGAAGATTTTCAAAGAAATTTGCCTGAAATGCAGTAAGTTCAAATTTGGGCTCCTATACTGAGCCCAAATATAAACCCAGGGGGCCGATTTGAACAAACTTGAATCAGATCCACCCCACAATGTTGCGTACCAAATATCGAAAGATTCTGCCTGCTGGATCTGGAGAAGATTTTTTAAGAAATTTGCCTGAAATGCACTAAGTTCGAAATCGGGCTCCTATACTGAGCCCAAATATGAACCCAGGGGGCCGATTTGAACAAACTTGAATCAGATCCACCCTACAATGTTGCATACCAAATATCAAAAGATTCTGCCTGCTGGATCTGGAGAAGAAGGATTTTTTAATGTTTTTCCCATTGCCTACAGTGTTAAAAAGTGCTGACTCAGCACTTTTTCAAAGTCCCGAAACTGTACCCTATGATAAAACCGATGGCAATTTTTTTTTACCAATCCTTTCTGTTGGTCCTAAGGAAGCTGCACACCAAATAAAAATTCTCAGTGCCATGCAGTTTTGGAGATATGGGCGTTTTAAATTTTTTCTATATGTAGCTCCTGTGGTTCCCACGGGGCTGCGTGAAAATTTTTTTTTGCATAAATCAAGTACTCATGACCCAATAAGCCCTCACATAAAATTTGGTTCAAATCAGCCTCTCGGTTTGGAAAATAGAAATTTTGGGCAGGGCAAAAAATTTTGCCCCTCCCATAACGACGCCAAGTATAGCCCCACAAACTTCTCTTGAACAAATCTGAGTCTACACCTCAAAAGGAAGCTGCACACCAAATATCCAGTCTCTGCTACTGCTGGTTCATGAGAAGAAGATTTACAAAGATTTTTGTGCCCCTTGGGGGCGTGGCACCACCCAGGAGGAGGGGCAACTTCATTTGAACAAATCTGAATTGGCATTAGGTAATAAACATTTAGCCAACATTTGAATAAAATTGGGCTAGTGGTTTAGGCGGAGAAGTCGATAATGTAAAGTTAACGCCGGACAGACAACGACGGACCGACGGACAGAAAGTGATTAGTAAAGCTCCCCTTGAGCTTCGCTCAGGTGAGCTAAAAATAGGGTCGGTGGTCGGAAAAACTTTTTATTTTTATTTTTTTTTTTTTCCAGAATGCAGTTCCCTTAACTCAGTTTTATAACTTTTTCAACATAAAATAGGCCTCTGTGTAGTGTGCTCAGTGGTTTTATGGTATACCAACTATAATCAGTAAAATTGTCAATATCGTCACAGATACTGGCAAATTAAATCATATTCAGTACCTGAAAAAGTTGGTTTTATCCCGGTGAGGCGGTATACAAATTTCAACTTGCTTTAAATTAATGTCACGGTTTACAAGAAGTGATTTTACTTCACTGGTGTGATTAATGTTGGTTTAAATTTGGGTCTTTTCCCCTTTTTACTGCCCCATCTGCCCTGGCAGACCATGAAACTTTTATGTATTACTTTTCTTCATCAACTGTTCAAGTGTTTTGTCTCAACAGTGACCATTATTACGCAAGTGATTGAATATTGTTTACATTTAAATTTAATTTGAAACAAACACATGGACTGTATTCCAGTAAGCATGCGTAGTTAATCACATTAAAAATTTGACCAATGGCATGTCTGCTTCTCAAAACCAGGAAATTATCCTTGTGAAATACCACGGGATTCCCTGTAAATTTACACTGGTACTTTAGTGATTGGCTGTTAGCACACGCTGACGTCGATCAAAACTCAGAAGTGTTTCATACAAGACCAAAGCAGGCAACTTTATTGTCTTCAAATAAACAAAAGCAAGTCATTTGTGCTTTCTTAGCCAAGACAAATATGATGTTACTTAACCAATCCATTACCGTGCTTTCTTAGCCAAGACAAATATGAGGTTACTTAACCAATCGGCATTACCTCAATCACTTCAAAAGGCAATTTCTTTCAAGTGCTGAGGTGTGCTAATTTTAACACTTCTTGACCTCGTGTTGTGATAAAGTGAGGCATGCGAACGCCCAATTCAGAATAAGAGGACAGCTGAATATTATATTATGAAGAAGTGCCGTGGTTCGATAGGCTTTTATATAAAATAGGGTTTCTTTTTTATAAAATCTAAATTTTTTGATGATCAATATGTGTGGCGCGATTTAGAAAAAGTGGCAAAAATGCCGATTTTTTTCACTTTTTTGCGATTTCAATAAAATGCTTAGACTTGGTGGTTTGAAATAGGGTCAGTCGGGTTAGCAGAAACAAGAGTTGGACTTTCGTCCGGTGCATACCCCCACGTGGTGTACCGCCTAGCGTGGTCATACCTATGATCAACAAATATTATTTATGAATCGAAAGTTTTCAACAATTTTCAACAATTTCTAAGTCAAAAGGTATGATAAATTGTTTGGTGTTTGGAAGTTTTATGCAATGAGGCAGAAGCCTTTGTCATAGGCAAACTGCATGCCATATTTAACTGAAATCCGATAACCCCAATCCAGTATATCCGCCCCCCCCCCCCCCCCCATTTTCTTCGAAAGTTTTCAACAATTTCTAAGTCAAAAGGTATGGTAAATTGTTTGGTGTTTGGAAGTTTTATGCAATGAGGCACAAGCCTTTGTCATAGACAAACTGCATGCCATATTCCACTGAAATCCTATAACCGATACCTGAGATACAGGCTAAACAGACAAATAATGTCTATTTCCTACAATTTCTAAGTCAAAAAAGGGGGATAACTCTAAAAAGGAGAATGTGAGAAATATCGTTGAATCCTTTTTTTAAAGCCTGTATTATAAGCAGTGTTCATGGCAAATTTCATTGCAATAGAACATTTGATACCCGAGATACAGGCTGAACAGTCAAAATTTGGCTCGGACGGACACAATTTTTTAGTGAACAATTAATAAAAATAATAAAAAAAAAATAACTAGTGTGGGCATACCTATGACCAACAAATATTATAAAAGATAATAATTTACTTAAGTTATGAATATTCTCGGACGGACTCACACACAGACGCACGGATGCATGTAATGTAATCCAGTATACCCCCATTTTCTTCGAAAGTGGGGGTATAACAAACGTATAATTTGTTTCAAATTCACAGCTGAAGTCCGATAAAAATTAGGGGTACAACGACTTAAATGAGCGACTTTTACTTTGTAAAATTTTTAGGGTCAGCTTAATTGTTTAGGGTCGGTGGGGGGATACCCCAAACAAAGTGATTTCTTTTCTTTGGCCTGACATTTCACAACATTACATCTTCAGCATTTTTTACCCAAGTTGTGCATTGCTACCACAGCATTTTCCTCTTGTCTTGGGGTGTGTGGGGGGGGGGGGGGGGGGGGGAGGTGCCAATGCTATTCAACCATACAACCAGGGCTCTGTGAACAATCTTCATTGTCTTCTGGGTTAATAGTTCACTGTACATGTGCTGCACTACATATAACCTCATAATTTTAGAGAGAGGGGAAGGTACTTGTACTTTGAACATTTATTAAAACAAATATTTGGGAAAAATCCAAGTGTTCATAGTGTTTAATACTTGAATATTTTTCTCTAAAAAAAAAAACGAAACCAGACTGCACTCCTTTTTAAAAAAAAACCACTAGAAACCGAAACCGTGGAAAAATTTCATAACCTTCCAGCACTACATTTCGCGATGTTTCATTCAAATATACAACATTGAGCAGTATTATCTATTACATGCAATGACTTATTAAAGTTTACAATACCTACAATTAAATATTTAAAATCAAATTTAAGAATTGTTAATAACAATTTGACTGAAAAAGCAAGGTAAATGCAATCAACTTTGACAAGGTGTCGAGCTGTTAATTAAGCCTTCACATGCCGCCGGAAGTACTGCCCACCGACACAGATGTAAACAAAAAAACCCCATAAGTTTGCTTGTCTGCTAATCGAAAATATCAGTTTTTCTTCATTTCAAGTGACAAAGTTGATAATTTATTAAGAGCATGGTATAAATAAAACAAATAGGTACTAGGGCTGGTAATCAGAGCCTTGTGGTTAAAACCCTTATTCTACAAGTGGTTTAAATCTGATTACCAGGCCAAGTATCTATTTATTCTATATTTATTGAGAGAAAAGAATACTACTATGTACATGCATGCATAATATAAGAAACGAAAGAATGAACACAATAATATAACTAAAGGGATGTTTAGTGGTCGGATATGGTATCATGTGAGGCGAAGTGAGATCAATATTAGGCTAGGCATTAGCATCCTGTAACATATTTATTATGTCAGTGGACAAAATCCAGTATGTCTCTTTAATAAATCGGTCTGCTAATTTATTTTTTGAGGTTTCATACTTGTGAAAATGTAAACATGCAGACGTATGTTTACAATGTAAGGGGAGTTACTCTATTTACCAATCATTTCGTGCTGACGTGATTATCGATCAGAGCGATTAACTTCTGAGTGTTGGGCGTGTTTCGATTTACATTGAGCTATCAGATGAGATTATCAGTCAAAATAAGTTTCTCAATTTGAGACACATATTATAAACAGATTATTTGTTTTTATTCAAATGACTTTACTGAAACTTTAATTACATTCAATGGATGATTCAGAACGTTTGTTGTAAGATTGCCATTTTTGAGACAAGGCCGTTGTATTTTAGTTCTAAAAACAATATGGTGGACACACACCTAATATTGATGTCATATGGGGTCACCGATGATGTTATCATCGACCTGATATGGCTTCATAGGCCACCACAATTTATCTACACTGATTAATTAGTTGAGCTGACATAATAAAACAAAAGGCCCCAGAGGGCCTGAGGATGCTCACCTGACAAGGTAGACTAAATATCAACCCTGGGAACTGATTTCAACAAGTTGCATCTGCCCCTCTTAAGAAAAGCTTATACCAAACATCCAAAAATTCTGACCAGTGGATATAAAAAAAAAGATTTTTACAGAATATTCCTCATATTGAACTAAGTTATAATTCGGGCTCCCACAGGGAGCCCAAATATGAACCCAGGGACTTGGCTTGAACAAACTTGAATCTCACCCGCCTAAGGATGCTGCATGCCAAATATCAAAACATTTCGGCTGCTGAATCTGAAGAAGATTTTTGAAGAAAAATTCCTCATATTGAACTAAGTTATAATTCGAGCTCCCACAGGGAGCCCAAATATGAACCCAGGGACTTGGCTTTAACAAACTTGAATCTCACCCCCTAAGGATGCTGCACACCAAATATCAAAACATTCCGACTGCTGGATCTGAAGAAGATTTTTTAAGGAAATTCCTCATTTTGAACTACTAAGTTACAATTCGAGCTCCCACAGTGAGCCCAAATACGGACCTAGGGACATGGCTTGAATAAACTTGAATCTCACCCCCTAAGCATGCCACATACCAAATATCAAAAGATTCTGATTGGTAGATCTGAAGAAGATTTTTAAAGAATATTCCTCATACTGCACTAATTTAAACATTTGGGCTCCCATTGAGAACCCAAATATGGACCCAGGGATTTGATTTCAATAAACGTGAGAAACAATCTTCCAAAGATGTTATATGTGAAATATGAAAGCTTTTGGAGAAGTTGTTTGGGAGAAAAGTAGTCTTAAATGTTTTTCCCATTACCCACAGTGTTAAAAAATGTTGACTCGACACTTTCTCAAAGTCCCCAAAAAGTACCCCATGATAAAACTGATAGCATTTTTTTTTTACCATTCCATTCTGTTGGTCCTAAGGAAGCTTCACACCATATAAGAATTCTCAGTACCGTGTAGTTTTGGAGATATGGGCGTTTTAATTTTTTTCTATTTTTAGCTCCTGCGGTTCCCATGGGGTGACGGAAAAAAAAATTTGGGCATAAATTAAGTAATTATGAACCAATAAGCTCTCATATCAAATTTGGTTCAAATCTGCCACTCGGTTTGGAAAACAGAAAATTTGGGCAGGGCGAAAATTCTTGCCCCTCCCATAACGAAGGCAAATATAGCTCCTCGAACTTCTCTTGAACAAATCTGAGTCTACACCTCAAAAGGAAGCTGCAAACCAAATATCAAGTCTCTGCTACTGCTGGTTCATGAGAAGAGGCTCACTTTTTGGGCGTGGCTCAACCAAGGGGCGGGTCAATTTGATTGAACAAACTTGAATTGACATATGATAGGGAACATGTACACCAGATTTGGTTCAATTTGGTTGAGTAGTTTGTGAGAAGAAGTCGATAATGTAAAGTTAACGACAGACGGAAAGTGATCAGTAAAGCTCCCCTTGAGCTTCGCTCTGGAGCTAAAAAAGGTCCTCAAGACTGCTGCTGAAGGTGGCGGAGACAAAAGGAGGAGAAAGTAGAAGCATTCCTCCAGTAAGCCACATTCATAACGTCTCTGAGCGAAACAGAATTGAAGAACACCCAGGAAGTAGAAATGGCTCGAACCTCATGGGCATTAAATTGGTTCGAAACAAGATCTAAAGCAGACAAACTGGAATAAGCCAGCTTGATTGCGAGACATATCCATCTGGAAATGGAATGGGAAGAGATAGACTGCCTCCCAGCAATCAGAGACAAAAAGAATGAACTGCATGCGATTAATATAAGTCTTGATCGCACGAACAGGACAAAGAAGAGGCCTCCGGCGATCGACAGCAGATGGGAAGAGGTACCGAATCAGGAAGTTGATTCTTGGCCGGAAAAGAGCAATCAGTAGTGAAGGTATTGCCTCATTTCTGAAGAAAGCTGAATCAACAACAAGCGCATGAAGCTCACTGACACGTCTGGCAGAAGCAAACGCTAGAAGGAAATCAGTCTTATATGTGAGGAAGTGCATATCAGTCTCAGATAAAAGGCTCAAATGGCGCCCCCTCCAAACAATGTAACACCCATGTCAAGTTTCATTTAGGTATAAGATGCAAAACTCGAGGCCTCTTCAGAGAAAACTGCTGTATCAGTTTGGAGAGAAAGAGATTACTACCAATGCATCACTTTCTCACATAAGAGAAAGTATCTGACAGCATAGACAGATAATAGTGACAGGCTGGAGGCCCTTGGAGTCAAAAAGGTATACCCGAAAATCCACAATTTGAGCGATTGATGGATTTCGGTAATCCACATGTTGAGCTGTACACCAGCGGAAGAAAACTTTCCACTTAGCAGGATAAGTCATGCCAGTGCAATGTCGCTGTGATGCAGAAATACACTCCACTGTTCGTCTCGAAAAACCTCTACGTCGGAGACAGGACCTAATAAAAGACAGGCGTGAAGTGACATGCTCGCCAGGTTGTGATACTTCCTGGGCCGACCCCGGGAAAGAAGATCGTAGCATAGAGGTAGACGAATTGGCTGATCTGCCAACAGAGGCCGCAGCTGATTGATCCATACCCTCAGTGGAGACAGGGGTACGATCAGAATGACCCTGCAACTGCAAGCGCGAATCTTCGCCAACACCCGAGGAAGAATCGGTGAAGGCATAGCCGATCCAACCTGTCCAGTCCAGAGACAGAGTGTCTATCGCAAAGACTAGTGGATCCGGACAAGGTGAGACAAAGGTCTCTACCTGATCATTCCAGCAAGTGGCGAAAAGGTTGACGAGAACTACCTCACCGCTCATAAATTGTCTGAAACAACGACCAATGCAGCATCCATTCGGTGGGAAGGACACTGTCGCGTCGGAACAGGGAGTCTGCTAGGATGTTGAGACGTCCGGGAATGTGCCGGATGGCCATCCGAGCATTTACATCCCATGCTGACAGCAGAAGATCCCGAGATAGCTGATACATGGGAATCGAATGCGTGCCACCTTGATTCCGGATGTAAGCTACCACTGTTGAATTGTCCGAAAGAAGCAGGACTGTGTGATTCGATAGGTGAGAGATCCATTGCTGAAAACTCAACAGAAGAGCAAGGAGCTCCTTCTGGTTGATATGAAGGGACATCTGCTCGCTGTCCCACTTACCGTGAGTAGACAGACCGAGAGGATCCAACGTCGCACCCCAGCCCGATTGCTGGAATCCGCAGTAACGATGCAATCGGCCAAAGGAAGATCCAACAGGTCACCCTGAGTCAACCAGGGAACATCGGCCCAAGGGTGGAGGTGACAAAGCAAGAACCGAGGAGTAGGAAGTTCCAGGTCCAGAGGATTCGGACGCCAATGATCCAACAGGAAGTGTTGGAGAGGTCGGACAAACAAGCGACCCAGAGGAATGAGATCTTTCACCAAACTGCAAAGGCCCCGCATCCGAAGGAAAGTCCTGGCTGAGACCAAGGAGGAAAGGAGAAGGTTCTGAGTCAAGGCAGAAAGGATCACCGCCAAGCATTGGGAACTGACACCACATTGTGAAAAGTGTCGAAATCCATTCCTAAATGATGAAATTCCTGAGAATGAAGGAGATCCAATTTCTCGCAATTGACTCTGAAACTCAGTGACACCAGCAGGACAAGCAACCGTCGGACATCGGACTCCAGGACTGCAGCATTGTGGTGCCATTGGAGAATGTCGTCCAGGTAGGCAGACGAAGTCACAGCCGACTGAGTACGGTGAAAAGCGAGCACATGTGACAACAGTTGGGTGAAGGCCCAAGGAGCAAGGTTCAAACCGAACAGGAGAGCTTTGAACTGAACGACACTATCCCGAAACGAAAACCGAAGGTGTTACCATGACGCCAGGTGAATGGGTACATGGAAAAAGGCATCCTTCAGGTCGATACTGACCACCTCAATCGCCCCTTTGCACCAGAAGGTCCCGACGCTGAGGATCGGAAGGGACCTGAGTCAGGAGGGGCACCCACGATAAACAGGGGTGCCAATGGAAGGACAGTCGCAGACCTGTTTGGATGACGCTTCGGCCCCAAGAGTCCAACGTTATCTCTGTCCAATAGTCGAAAAACAGTGACAGCCTTCCCCCAACTGGAGGCGAATCGAGGTGAGGACCTTCATTTGCGGCCCCGAGAGGAGAAATCACTCCTTCGGGAAGCAACATAGTCCTGATACTTTCCTCCCTGAGCCTGCCAACGAGCATGGATGCATCGGCGTTTCTTCTGGACAGAAGGAGCGGACGGAGCCAAAGGCGTGGCCGATGCAGCTGGGTTCTTGGCAGCAGGTTGGTCCAGCTGCCATAACAAAAGCTGGTCCTTCGAATGACGAAGAACCCCACCAGTGTTCAACACTGCATCCCGGCGTGCAAGCTCCAAATTAGCCATGCTGCAGGCGTGAGCGTGTGTCAGGTTCATAAGAGCCTGTGACAAAACACGCAAAGGCATATTAGCATCATCAAACTCCCCTGGCGGAAAATAGGCAGCCAGGGCAGTGACGACGTGGTCTGCGAAAGACAACATGCCTAGCATCTCTCGGGACAGGCCCACCATGGATTCAACTACCGATATCGGGAAAACTGCCGATTTAGGCTTAGTTAACCGGAGGGAAGAAGAATCCTCGTCCACAGTCATCAACCCTTGGAAGACTGGTGAACAGATGGATTCGTAGACACAAAACTGCGATGGAGGCAGAAATGGATCAGATCGAGAAAAGAAAGAACCCTTCAGGGCCTTGGAACGCATTTTGACAACAACCTGAGCCGACTGCAGAGGGTGCAAAACCCCAGAGCTAGAAGGCTCAACAAGGTTGCGGCGCTCCACAGAGGACCGCGGCCAGACGGTCACTGATGGCTGGTCTGAAGGCTGAATGTCTGGCAAAAAGCCAAAATCAAACCGGAGGATTGTCCCAAGAATGACAGAAATCTGCTATTGGCCTCTGCGAGACAGAAGACCCCAACTGCCCATCCTCTGAGACCGATGACAAACATCGATTGACAGCCAGACTTGGGACACAATGAGAAATTCCGGAGGATTTTAAGGTCCCAAGAGTGACCAGAGCTAGAAGGCTCGACAGGGTTGCGGCACTCCACAGAGGACCGCAGCCAGACGGTCACTGATGGCTGGTCTGAAGGCTGAATGTCTGGCAATAAGCCAAAATCAAACCGGAGGATTGTCCCAAGAATGACAGAAATCTGCCATTGGCCTCTGCGAGACAGAAGGCCCCAACTGCCCATCCTCTGAGACCAATGACAAACATCGATCGACAGCCAGACTTGGGACACAATGAGAAATTCCGGAGGATTTTTAGGTCCCAAGAGTGACAGCGAACAGGAGCCGTCACTGGCCTCTGCCGAACAGAAGGCCCTGGGTGCCAATGTCCCAGCCCCATCCTGCTAGTCGGCTCACCCACTTCAGGTGTCCCAGCACCAGCACCGCCAACAATTGCGGAGGAACCTGCTACCGAAAAAGGCTGACCAACATCCTGCGTGACAGAGTCACCATGTGCCCTCTCAGACATATCCAAGGAGGCATCGCTACCTTTGCCCCGAGAACGAGAGGTTCTAGCTCTGGTTATAATTACCTTGTTAACGGAAGCCCAGAACTTGGAAGACCAAACCCCACAAACACAACAGGGATGGGCCTGAGAACAATTGTTGCAAGTGACACAAGTACTGTGAACATCATCGACATGTTTCACCTGCATACAAGAAAGACAAGGGAGTGTTTTCGGCATTGTCCAAAAAGGTGACAGAATAATTTCTTGTGGAAAAATCACCAAATATTTTCCAAAGATTCAAGCTTCCCACCGGCGGAAAACCCATCAACATTAGTGATGAAACGATTGTTTGACTAGTCGACCTCGACTCGATTACTAAAAAATTTGACGCTGAAATTCGCCAGTCAACTAGTCGGCACCTTCATTACGGGGATCATTGTTAGGTATAAGCGTCAGACATACTATACTCTGATTGACCACAACTGACAGTAAAGTCGGCAGAACCCTATTGTTTGAAAAACTGGGGCAAAATATGTTGTTCATTTTAATCTAACTCGCTAAAATTAACAATTCCGGCACTTGCTTCTGTATTTGTTTGAAGGTTTACTTTTACTTTCGCGCTCAGGTTCAATCCAATTTGTTACATTATATGCCCATATTGGCTAGGCCTTAACCGGGTTCGCATCGCATTTTGCGATACAAATCGCCCACTTAGCGATGCAATTCATAATTTGGAATCACAATTTGTGAATAACGTTAAATATTGTCAGATTAATTCATTTAGCGATGTATCACCAAAGATTTATTCGGCTTCCGTTATAGCTACGAGAACTTACTATCAAGTAAAAAAAAAACCACTTATCTATGACCGATCTTCATGAATTACCAAAACAAGCCTATTTAACATAATTCTTTCCTAATATGGCGATGTGAGTGAAAGTAAAACAGGAATTCAGCCAATTAAATAGTGTATTTTATTCTGGCGCCAAATGGTTTATATCCACATCATCTGATTGAAAGTCTTCAGTCACATGCGACATTCTTTGTCATTCGGTGAAATTTATAATCTTTTTTTATTTGAAGAATTGGTATATCAAAACTAGACTGCGTTTTGGCACCATATTTCACAGATATGTATTTATGACAAATCTACATACTGTGCCTAAGTTTTAAGCACACACGTGAAGTATTTGAAAAGTTATTTTTAATTGAAACTGCCTAAGTGACAGGAAACTCAAAATGCACAATGTCCATTCCATTTCTGAAGAGAGACAGAGGTGAACCACATGGTCTGTGATGCTTCGCACGAAATGACATGAAGCCTAAAAATAATTCTTGAACTGCCCCATGTGAATGAAACATTTCAAAATAGTAGGGGTAATTTTCTAAGAAACGAATATCAATATATCCCCTTTTGTATTTGTTTTGAAAGTTTTTGATCTCATAAATATTCTCCACAACTAAGAAATATACCCGGCATTTATCATACATTCAAGCATGGGCGCAGATCAGAGGTGGGTGGGGGATGACATGTCAACAAAACTTCAAATCAGATCACTTGCCAAGTTGCAAATTGCAGTACGTGTCTAAATAAGTTGTAGCGTTTCACTGAACTATGCATTTTTTTTAAACACTTGGTACCGTTTATGTCCATGTATAAGTCACACATTTTTACCTGGAAAATGTCCGGTTATAAATTACGCACACATGCACCAGGTAAAGTCAGTTTCAATAGCACCACCAATGCTTATGTAGGACAACAATTTTATTTGCGCTGTAACCTGCGCATTTGTTGTATTTTTATTGGTTTTTCCGGAACATTCTCACGTTTAGGAAAAACCAACATGAACACAACAACTGCGCAGGTTACAGTGCAAATGGTGCTGTGATTCTGAAACTATGAAGTTTCAGTCACAAACGAATGTTGGATTTTCTTGACAGGGGTGAAGACATTGGAGTGATAAACAAACAACGAAAAAACAAATAATTTAATCATTTGTCCCACCTCTGCATTTGATTGGTTGAAAGCATACAGCATGAAAGTCGTCAAAATCGTATAAACCAAATCACGTAATGATTTGGAATGTCTACACTCTGGAAGCCCCGCCCACTCAATCCTATTGCCACCGCAAAGGCGTGACGGCAGACTGATAGATGGATAACAAGATTGTAAACAAAGATCAATGATCGATTTTTTGTCGCCTCTAGTCAGCGAGAATGATAATTTCTCAGGAACAATTGAATTTAATAAAATATACCAAAGTGGGTCACAAATAAAGGATCATACATCCAAACATGATTTTTGGGGAACTTAAAAAAAATATTTTTAATGATATTGTTACGTGACTTGCTAAATATCTGTCGTCTGCGAAAATCAAAACAACAAACAATTTGACAATGATTGACGTGACCTGTTTGTGGCACACTTTCCTGAGTTTGACTGTTGTCTTTTGCGAAAATTATAAGTTTTTCGTTCACGTACACATAGTTTTTATATTTTAATATTACAGCCGGATTAAATTATAAGAAATAACTGTTGTTTTCCTACGGTTTATGCGATATAAACCGAAAATTTTCAGCACAAGCTTAATCATAACTCGCTACGCAAGTTATGAAGCTTGTGCTGAAAATTTTCGGTTTATATAGCATAAACCGAAGGAAAACAACAGTTATTTCTTAAATAAATGCGAGTATTTTTTAAATCTTAAATCATAATTTTCCTTTATTCTTTTATCTTATTCAACACATGATAACTTGTGAAAACTATTTCCGTTGCATCCCAAATTGCCCCAAATTGGCAAAACGTAACTTGCAACTAATTCTTGTTGACTGCATATATTTGAAAATGGGTGTGTGACTTATAGTCTTATACATGGGCTTTAGGCAAAAGGGAGGAATTCCAAGTGTGAGTTGGGGGTGCGACTTATACACGGACATATAGGCTTTATGTCATTTCATGCGAAGCGTTGCAGACCATGTGGTTCACCTCTGTCTCTCTTCAGAAATGGAATACCGTGACAAATCAGCGGCCGGACAAAGTGTTATTATATACGGTAAGTAATCTTGTATTTTTGTAGCAAAATGGGCCGACTAGTCGACTTTAAGTCGATTACTACCCACGAATAATCGACTTTCGAAAATATCTAATCATTTCAGCACTAATCAACGTGGGTCACGTTTTCGCGCACGGAAAAGGCAAGATAAGAGCGAAGATAACACAAGCTAAAATGAGCATAAATATAAAGAAAAACACAACAATTTTGAGCTTGAGTAAAGGATACAGTCCTAGAATGCACAAATAACAACAATCATAGCAAGTTAGTCAAGTTGTTCTTGAAGAAACAAGCTGAGCAGCACGAGTCACAAAAATTCCGACCATGCACGGTGGCGGAAAAAAAGGAACTGACATCACGGTTGTTGCGCATGCGCTCGGTAAGTGCAAGAGATGTGCAGAGAGAGAACCTGTAATGTCGATCGCCGGTCTCGCTCGACCCCTTTTCAATCTTTTTTTTCCGTGCTTTTGCACTTTTCCACTTTTCCAACTCATTTGGAAAAGTTATCAGTTTGAGTTAGTTCCAAAGTAGGGCTTGCACTTACGTTACAACCAATTGTAAACAATTGTGAGTAGGTTGAGAAGAAATGTGATTTCTCATAGGGTTTCTATAGTAACTATGAGTCGCAACTGTGGTCATGTTTGTAACTCGATCAACATTAAATGATGACCTTTGGTAGAGGAGGTCAAAGTCATCATTTATGTGAAGTTTCAAAATATTTGGCCTTGCAGATTCAGAAGAGAAAACTGGGAAAACCAAGCTTTAATTGCATCGACATCAATGAATACATCGATTGCTTTGTTTAACATAAAAAGCTTTGCGTGGCCCAAATCGTCCATTCGCTCCTTTTCTTTTCATCCAAAAAATTACAAAGGATAATTTTGAAAATATCACGCCACGCACATTTGTCATGCGATATTCGCCACAACACATTGAAAATATTACATAAATGCTATAGGAATATCGTCATAATAAGGCACTAATATGGTGTCATTAACAACAGAATATTGTCTAATGGTATACTTTGTTATAGGCAGCAATGTCCCCACTAAACATAAGGCGATTCTCATCATTACTTAAAAATTCAGAGCCAAAAAGTAAAGTGGATATGTCTGTTACAAATGGGAGGAGGCTGATCGTGTTGTTTCGATATTTCAAAAACTGTTAGAAGATTTTTACCACTGGGATTTTCTTTTATAAGTCCACAGATTTTCAAAGACTTTCAAGATGCGAGAACCCTGTAAATAGTTGTTTAATATTTGTGTTCGCAAACAGAGCTTTGGCCCTGTCCTGTGAAGGGTCTTCCATTTCATATGACTGGGGCTAGGAACAGTGAATTGTGCAGTCAGCCTATCAATATTTTCTATGTGCAACCTTCAGGCTTCACATTGAAAATATTAAATTTGTCTAACCAAAATAAGGAATATGGACTCTCCCAATTCATGTCACTGAACTGAAATGAAAGATACATGTACCACCCGAGCTCAAAGGGTTAATCATTAGCCTGAGCTTTGATTACTTTCTCCAAACAGATATTTTCTAAATTAGATTCCTAAGTAAGAAACTACCTCAAAGTGAAAATGCTTCTTTCTATCAAAGATGCCAATAACAATCGAATAATAAATCTCTCTCCAATTTCTTTCAAATCAACACATGGATGTTGTAAGGATATAATCTGATTTAAAGCGAAAAAAATACTCTTGTGGAATAATTCGCTGGTCAAATTAATCATCAGAACTTTCATAGCAGAAATGAATGCAGAGAAAGATAACCAGAACAGGCTGACAGAATGACTTGATGGATGACGAATTGATAGAATTCTGAAATTACAACAATACTGGAAAGAGCTAAATCACCGTGAACAACTATTGCCACTATAATAAATCAAAGGTACATTACTATGATCACAAAACCAGTCTCTTCCTTAATTATCAAATCTCAATGGGATTTTGACACCAGTGATTTTTCTGGGTGATTTTGAGCCAAATATGAGCCCCAGCTCCATCAAGGTCTGGGCACGATTTTTGACCAATTCCCAACAACAAAATTCCCAATCCATCTAACTAGTGAAACTTACAAACTTTTCTCAACAAGGGCATAAAAAAATGGGATAACTAAAGCCACTGCATCACAATTTCATAAATATTACAAAATCAAGACAAAATTAAGAAAAAAACAAATGTAAATAACGTCCAAGCTTCAATGTTTTTGCATTTATTTTTTTATGGGTAAAACTCTGTATCAGTGAGGGAAGGTGAGAAGAGAGAGAATTTGACTGGATTGTGAAATCAAGAGCAAATTAAAAAAGCAAACGAAAATAGGATATGAGACTCAATGTTTTTGCATTTACTTTTGAACAGGTAAAATTCCAAGCTTTCAAGCCACCAGTCTAATTCTGTAAGAAATTTGATGTTGTTATGGCCTGGAACCAGTCCAGCCCTCAATTAGGTCACCGCTTATGTTTAGATTCATTCCTATGGAATATTTCAGTTGGCTGGAAAAGAGAACTAACTGTTCATTTTTCTTACCAAATGATATGTTCTGGACTGAATCTGAGAAATATAATAAAGATTCATTTTCTGTGAATTAAAGCTAGAAATATTACTCAATCGCGACTTCATTTGATTGACAGTTTGACAACATTACAATCAGAAATGAAGACTCACCACAGCTGTAATGAAAATGATGCAATCTCTGAAACTAAGTAGCCTTGGGAAAATGTATTGTTTCAATAAACTTCTGAAGCATTCTACTGACATCTTGTTTTATTGTTGAATATTCCAGCTAAATAAAGAGGGTGATTTGATGATTTTGTGACCTAAATAAAAGTGTCAATGACACTGTAGCTCAACTTTACAAACTTGAAATGGTAAATTTGAAGATCATTGGTTACTAATAGCATTGTGTGTGCACAACACCAGAGCAATTCATGTGTTTTTAAATGTATACTGTAAGGCTGGCTAAAGAAAGAATGTTGATACACAAATGCAGTAAGTTCGGAGGTCATTGTAAATGGCAACTTTTTTCACAGGAATGAATCTGCATGTAGATGTTTCGCCTAATGAGCACGCCAAGCCCCAAAACAATCCTACGATAAATGTGCCCTGTAAGTCATGTCAAAAAAGAATGTAAATGCACAAATGCAATAGATTCAAAGATTGTTGCTAACAGCCACAGTTTCTGATAGAAATGAAAAGAAAATCAGTGGCTCCTATCTCTGTCACCCTGAATAAGCATATGAAGTTTCCAAACAACCCGATAATGAAAGCACCCTCTGAGGCATGCCAAAGGAAGATGTTAATGCACAAATGCTCTAAGTTTAACGGTCACTGCTGCTGGCAAAGGTCTTTTTATCTTTTTTTATGGAAATTCATAAATATACCCTGTAGAGAGTGAAAAAGGGATAAGTTGCAACAAAAAGGTACTAAGTCCAAAGGCTGGTGCTAACAACAATCATATTTTACAGAAATGAACAGAAATGAACAGCTAACATCTAGATGGCACCCATAACATGCATACCAAGTTTCAAGCGATCCTATCATAAATGTGCCCTGAGGGCATGCCAGAGGAATATACTGATGACTGACTAAACTAAATTCAAAGGTCGTTGCCAGCAGCAAGATTTTTTACCAGAAATGGAAGAAAATCAATAGCTCCCATCTAGAAGTTACCCCAAACAAGCATACCAAGTTTCAAATTGATCCGATTATAAATGTGCCCTGCAGGGTGTGCCAAAGGGAAATACTGATGCACAGCATAAGTGCACTAAGTTCATCAAAGGTCATTGCCAGTGGCAACATTTTTTTTACTGAAGTGGAAGATAATGGATAGTCCCATCTAGAGGTCACCCCAAACAAGCATACCATGCAAGCTTCAAACCGATCTGATCATAAATGTGCCCTGTAGGGCATGCCAAAGGAATATATTGATGCCTGACTAAACTAAGTTCAAAGGTCGTTGCCAACGGCAACATTTTTTGCCCGAAATGGAAGAAAATTGATAACTCCCATCTAGAGGTCACCCGAAATAAGCACACCAGGTTTCAAAGCAATCCGATCCTAAATGTGCCCTGTAGGCTGTGCCTAAAGGAAATATTGAGATCTGTCTAAATTAAGTTCAAAGGCCGTTGTCAGCGGCAACATTTTTCAACGGAAATGGATGAAAATCGATAGCTCCCATTTAGAGGTCACCACAAACAAGCATACCAAGTTTCAAATTGATCCTATTATAAATGTGTTCTGCAGGGTGTGCCAAAGGGAAATATTGATGCGTAAGTGCACTAAGTTCATCAAAGGTCGTTGCCAGCATCAACATTTTGGGACGGAAATGGAAGATAATCAATAGCTCCCATCTAGAGGTAACCCCAAACAAGCATACCAAGATTCTAACCGATCTGATCATGTGTCCTGGAGGATGTGCCAAAGGAATATATTGATGCCTGACTAAACTAAGTTCAATAGTCGTTGCCAGCTGCAACATTTTTTGCTAAAAATGGAAGAAAATTAAAAGCTCCCATCTAGAGGTCACCTAAATAAGCATACCAGGTTTCATAGAAATCCAATTATAAATGTGCCCTGGAGGGTGTGCCAAAGGGAAGTATTGAGGTCTGACTAAACTAAGTTCAAAGGCCGTTGCCAGCGGCAACATTTTTTGACAGAAATGGAAAAAAATTGATAGCTCCCATCTAGAGGTCACCCCAAACAAGAGTTCCAAGTTTCAAATTGATTCGATTATAAATGTGCCATACAGAGTGTGCCAAAGGGAAATATTGATGCACAAGTGCACTAAGTTCACCAAAGGTCATTGCCAGCGGCAACATTTTTGGATGGAAATGGAAGATAATCGATAGCTCCCATCTAGAGTAACCCCCATCAAGCATATCAAGTTTCAAACCGATCTGATCATAAATGTATCCTGTAAGAGGTGCCAAAAGAATATATTGATGCCTGACTAAACTAAGTTCAAAGGTCATTGCCAGCGGCCACATTTTTTGATGGAAATGGAAGAAAATCAATAGCTTCCATCTAGAGGTCAACCCAAATAAACATACTAGGTTTGAAAGCAATCTGATTATAAATGTGCCCCGTGGGGTGTGCCAAAGGGAAATATTGAGGTCTGACTAAACTAAGTTCAAAGAATGTTGCCAGTGGCAACATCTTTTGCCGGAAATGGAAGAAAATCGATACCTCCCATCTAGAGGTCACCCCAAAGAAGCATACCAAGTTTCAAAGTGATCTGATCATAAATGCGACCTGCACGGTGTGCCAAAGGGAATTGCGGATGTACGTACATACATAGTACGTACATACGTACACTGACGGACGAGAAGTGATGGCAATAGCTCAGCTTGACTTTGTCAAGTTGAGCTAAAAACAAATGACAGATTTGAGTGTGTTTTTATTTGGAATTCCCTGAAAAATATGTGCACATGACCGGTACTTCACTTCCTGACAGTTTTTCTCTCTGATTTGATGCATGACCAGAAAAAGTGACCTGAAGGGCTATACTTGACAAAGATATTTTAATGACAAAATTAAAGTGACACAATATTTTGTTTTGCCTAGACATTATAATGGTATAATAGTCGCCTATTGGAAAATAATTAGTGCTGTGATACCTTAATGATTGCACTGCATATTGTTTCACAAATTACATTTAATATCTTGATGTTTTCAAAGGGAATTAAATACTTTAGTGTTGAAACGACTTTTGAACTAGTCAAGGCTGACGCGATTAGTACTAAACAAATCTATTAACTGATTAGTGAATCACTCTTCGAATAGTCGCCTTGGTGTATTCTCTAAAGCCTTGAAGTTTCCACTTTGTGCTCCTTCAAGAAAATGTCAGTGCTGTTGATTTGTGGAGTGCAATCACACTCACACTTTTAAATTGGAAAAAAGAAGCTCTTTTTTTCGCGCTTCTCTAATTTTCAAGAAAATAGATTAAATTATCAGTAAAAGATTCAAGATTCCATTACATATCAAAACACAAATGAGGTGTGAAGAGCATACCTGCAAACTGTTGTGTCATTTTAATTAATGCTGACAGTGAAAGTACATCTATAGACATTCTTGTTTTGGGTAAATGTTGCAGTAATAAAGTTGGCCAGAAAACAAAACGTCACATAATGATATTTACTATTGAATGAAGTTTTACAATTCGCATTATGTAGTGCACATAATGACCATTTCATCACATGATGTATTTAATATTCAATAAGGCTATTGTTTAGTTTGTCTAGCTTTTCATTGGGGTTGATTAAGTTAAGCAGGTCATGGGACAATTGCATCATCAGAGTACACTTCTTCAGTGACCTGTTTTCTGCTTTCAAAGTTTTTTAGCACAATAACAAAGTGCAGAAATTTCTTATTTGACCACAATATAGAAGTGAATTTTGTGGGAAAGTTTGATTTTGCTTAAAAATATTAGTTGGAACCGAATATTCTGGGCTCTCTCCTCAATTCCCCTTGGAAATAGGAACACCAAAGATTTATTATTAGACCAATTTATTTTATGCAGCACGGTCGGTTGTTTGGTCATAAGGACATGGAGACATCGACTTCTGTAATGGCACACAGTTTGACCCATTAATTGTGTTGTAATTTGGAAGCCACTCCAGCCATTGCACTTAGTTAAAACCATAGTTTTGTAGACTTTATTGCTTAGATTAATACCTGACATTGCATAACCGACTAGTCGATTAACCGTTGACTACCTCCCGGCAATTAGTCGATTAGTAAATATCCAAATGGCATTGATCGTTTCAACAGTAAAATACTTATTCATTTATTTATTTATTGGTGTTTAAGATCACATATTTTTGCACAATAGCTAATTGTGACAATAACATGGTAATTATGTCAAGTCCAGCCAATCACTTAAACAAATGTTACCCATTAGAGAACTAACACTCCAGGCATTGGTTACCGGATCCAATTTAACCAATAAAACTGAGCTTATTTACCACAGTAAACAAGTGTTGCTTCACTTCCATAGGTTCCAGTAGGGATAAATACTTATTGATTGGAATATCTGTAACTGGGGCAAGAAAGAATACCTGTTTACCTTTGTAAGTAAAGGCATATCCAAATTCATCAATGGTCGTCTACTCGCATATTTCCACAAAAAGTGGTTACACAAACAGCCCATAACAGCATCGAATTCGGAATAGAATTAGTCGGGTGGCCTGAGAGTTTCATACAGAATTTGAAAGGATCGCAAAATTAAGACCATATCAAGACAAACAAATAAAAACTAGAAACTGTTTTAGCACACTAAAACATATGTCTCCCCTTCCTTTCTATTTAATGCACTGCAAATTATATATACATGAATAATATTAACAATCATACCAAATATCTATGGTCTAGGTCAAAAGACAAAAAAAAAGTTATGCCCCGGACAAAGTTTCCCTTAAAAAGCACATAAATCTGACCTTCAGGCCAAAGGTCAAGGTCACATGAAGGTCACTATGGTACGCGACACACCAGCTCATGGTGAGACATCCACATGCCAAATATCTAAGGTCTAGGTCAAAAGACAAAAAAGTTATGCCCTGGACAAAGATTCCCTTAAAAAGCACATAAATCTGACTGTCAGGTCAAAGGTCAAGGTCAAATGAAGGTCACTATGGTACGCGACACACTGGCTCATGGTGATACATACGCATGCCAAATATCTAATGTCTGGGTCAAAAGACAAAAAAGTTATGACCCAGACAAAGTTTCCCTTAAAAAGCACATAAATCTGACCTTCAGGTCAAAGGTCAAGGTCACATGAAGGTCACTATGGTACGCAACACACCGGCTCATGGTGATACATCCACATGCCAAATATCTAAGGTCTAGGTCAAAAGACAAACTAGAGGATGGCCACCAAAGGGTGGCTGATTCCCCCAAAAAAAGCCTTGATAGCCATTCCAACCTTATTCGCGACACACCCTCTGGTTGTGGGCAATAATAATACCAAGTATCATTAATATCCTTGAAGGCTGTAAGAAGTTATGGAGCGGACACAAATTCCGTCTACGCCCGGACGGACAGACAGACAGACGGACAGACGGACGACGTCACGGCTAGATTCCCCCGAATTTTTTTCGGAGGAATAAAAAGTTATGCCCGGACAAAGTTTCCCTTAAAAAGCACATAAATCTGACCTTCAGGTCAAAGGTCAAAGTCACATGAAGGTCACTATGGTATGCGACACACCGGCTCATCGTGGTACATCCACATGCCAAATATTTAAGGTCTAGGTCAAAAGACAAGAAAGTTATGCCCCAGACAAAGTTTGTATGAGAAGAAGAAGAAGAAGAAGAAGATGCACTAAAACAATATGTCTCCCTTCTGGGAAGGGGAGACATAACAAGAGGCCCCAGGGGGCCTGAGGGCGCTCACCTGACATGGTAGTCTAAATATCAAACCAGGGACTTGACTTGAATAAAGCTGCATACGCCCCTCCTAAGAAAAGCATATACAAACTAGATGAAGCGGTTGTGCCCACACAATACACAGCATTTTCCTTCCATTTTCAGTTCCTGCACTTTTACGTCCCAAAATTGAAATAAACGCATAAAAAACAGATTTTTTTTTATTTCTGTTTGGAAATTTTCCAACTCCCACCCGTCCCCCAAATTTTCAGTGTAAAAAAAAATTTTTTTGGTCTTAAAATTGACCGAAACGCATAAAAAAACAGAAAAAAAAATTGCCTGGATTTTGTTCCAAAACTTTCCAAGTCCCACCCGGCCCCCAAATTTTCAGTGTAAAAAAAATAAAAAATTTTGTCTTAAAATTGACCGAAAAGCATAAAAAAACAAAAAAAAAGTTTCCGGATTTTAGTCCAAAATTTTCCAAGTCCAACCCGGCCCCCAAATTTTCAGTGCAAAAAAAAAAAAAAATTCCGAAACGCATAAAAAAACAAAACAAAAATTCCGGATTTTGGTCCAAAATTTCTAAGTCCGGAACGGAACCCCAAATTTTCAGCCTAAATATGAACCCAGGGACTTGGCTTGAACCAATTTGAATCTCACCCCCTAAGGATGCCACATACCAAATATCAAAAGATTCTTATTGCTAGATCTGAAGAAGAAGATTTTTAAAGAATATTCCTCATACTGCACTAATTTAAACATTTGGGCTCCCATAGAGAGCCTAAATATGGACCCAGGCAATTGATTTCAATAAACATGTGAAACAATCTTCCAAAGATGTTATATGTGAAATTTGAAAGCTTTTGGAAAGTGGTTTGGGAGAAAAGTTGTCTTAAATGTTTTTCCCATTACCCACAGTGTTAAAACAATGCTGACTCAGCACTTTTTCAAAGTCCCCAAAAAGTACCCCATGATAAAACCGATAGCAATTTTTTTTTACCATTCCATTCTGCTGGTCCTAAGGAAGCTTCACAACAAATAAGAATTCTCAGTGCCGTGTAGTTTTGGAGATATGGGCGTTTTAATTTTTTCTATTTTTAGCTCCTGCGGTTCCCATGGGACGACGGGAAATTTTTTTTTGCATAAATTAAGTACTTGTGACCCAATAACCCCTCATATCAAATTTGGTCCAAATTTGCCTCTCGGTTTGGAAAATAGAAATTTTGGGAGGGGCAAATATTTTTGCCCCTCCCATTACGACGCCAAATATAGCCCCACAAACTTCTCTTGAACAAATCTGAGTCTACACCTCAAAAGGAAGCTGCACACCAAATATCAAGTCTCTGCTACTGCTGGTTCATGAGAAGAAGATTTTTTAAGATTTCAGCACACTTTTTGGGTGTGACCCTACCAATGGGCGAGGCAACTTGATTTGAACAAAATCAAATTGCGATGTCATAACAAACTAATATCTCAAATATCAATTAAATTGGTTCAGCGGTTTGGGAGGAGAAGATGCAAACACCATGTTCACGGACGACAGATGGAGAGTGATCACTATAGCTCTCCTGACTGAAAGTCAGGTGAGCTAAAAATAATGAAAGTGCCAATGGCACTGTAGCTTAACTTCATAGTGTGTTGTGTTTGATGAAAAGGACAATGTTCAATGTTTATGAAAGGCTTATTAAATATGACAAGAATTGTGATAATTGAGAATATGTTAATTTTTTTTCCTTGTATGCGATGTTTTCAATAAAATTAATTTGAGGTATAGACTGTACTCAAGAACTGAGGGGTAGGTTAATGTGGCCCTCACAGTTAATGTCAACCAAAGTTACCAGGTTACAGTGAAATTATTCCAAAATGAGTCATCCTATCAAGTTATAATGAAATCCCTCCATAAATATGGCCTGTAGACAGTATTAAAGGTTTTTGGGCTTTGGGCCTGTGTAGCCATGGCGGTTGATCGATCGTAACCAAAAGGGGACGTCATCATCTAGACATTATACTGAATCATCCTACCAAGATACAATGAAATCCCTTCATAAATAAGACCTGTAGTCCATGCTAAAGGTTTTCGTGTTTTGGGCTTGGCAGCCATCATGGTTGAATGATCGCTAACGAAAAAGGGGACGTTCTCATCTATACATTATCTGGAATCATCCTACCAAGTTACTATGAAATCCCTGTTCATAAATATAATCAGTAGTCTTTGCTAAAGGTTTTCAGGTTTTTGGTTCGGGCAGCCATCACAGCTGAATCATCGCTACCAAAAGGGGACGTTCTCATCTGTACATCTGGAATCATCCTACCAAGTTACTATGAAATCCCTTCATAAATATGACCTGCAGGCCATGCTAAAGGTCTTCAGGCTTCGAGCCCCTGTCGCCATCACAGTTGACCAATCGCGATCAAAAGGGGATGCTCTCATCTAGACATTATATGGAGTCATCCTACCAAGTTACAATGAAATTCCTCTATGAATACGACCTGCAGACTGTGCTAAACGTTTTGGGGTTTTGGGCTTGGGCAGCAGTCGCGGTTGACAGATTGTGGCCACATAGGGAAGTTCTCATCGGGACATCATAGAGTCATACTACCAAGTTACAATGAAATCCCTCAATATTAAATATGACATGTAGACTGTGCTAAAAGTTTTTGGGTTTCGGGCTTGGGCAGCCATCATGGTTAACAGATCATGATCAAAACGGGACGTTCTCATCTAGACATTATACAGAGTGATCCTACCAGGTTACAATGAAACCCCTTCATAAATACAATCTGTAGACTGTGCTAAATATTTTCGGGTTTTGGGCTCGGGCAGCCATCACGGTTGACCGATCGTGACCAAAGGGAATGTTCTCATCTAGACATGACCTCAAACCTGCATATGAAATTGCGTGATGATCGGACAAGAACTACGTGGTGTAGCCTGTGCTAAAGGAAAATGTGAGCAGACTCACAGACTAACACACTCACAGACTTCCGCACGCGTGTTGGCAATGGCTTATCTTGACTTTGTCATGTTAAGCTAAAAGTGACTCAAGTCAGCATCCATTAGTTATTGGACGTAAACCGTGGTACCATATTGAATTGGTTATCTGATCTAAATTCGAAAGGAAGCTTCCTCTGGACACCAATAATGCAAAACTGAAAAAATTATGAAAGTGTCAATGACACTGTAGCTCAACTTGTGTAAGACATGTATATGTAACAAGGTATCAATTGAATATAGAATGTTTTCATTTTTGGAATTCACTGTAAAAAACTAGAAGGACGCCAATGCCCTATAGCTCACCAACATTCCTTTTTGATAGTAACTTTGGCAAACACAAGAACTGTAACATTCCTTTTTGATAGTAACTTTGGCAAACACAAGAACTGTATCAAACAGGCTCATAACATGCGACAAAGCTGACCTAAACACAACCTCTTAAAAGTATAACTGAAAAAATAATAATTTCAACAGCAGAAGGGTTAATGGCCACATTATTAAGTGAGAAGTATTACTCTGAACCAACCAGTCTTCACTGGCAGATGCTTCAGTATACTATGTTTGATTTAAACTTTCAAAAAGCTGTGACTTATCAGATACCTTACAGTACACTACATAGAGAAATGGAATAACCCTCTGTTTTAAAAAAAAAATATGTGGTGATGGAAACTGCCTTTTCCGCGCACTATCATTAGAAATTACTGGTGAAGAAAATCAACATGGCACAATTAGATTATTAATTGTTGATCATACGAGGAACCTCGGAAATGATGTTTTACAAATGGTGTTGCCAGACCTTAACAGAAACTTTAGCACACTGAAAATGTCTAGGTGTGAGCTAAACAGACACTTAACATTAAAAATAGGCCGATTAAATCGTCAGATGTGTACCCATACACGCAACTAGTAGAAAGCTGTTATTATCTCAGGACCAATTTTGGGGTGAATTTTCAATTTGAGGGATAAAGGGTCAATATCTCAGGATCAAATTATCAGATTTACACCAAAAACTATACAGCGCGGCACATCAGTAACCTGAAGATATGTATAAAGTAACATGACAATTGGATTGATATTTTTTGAGTTATCTCATGCCAAAGGGATTGGAAGAATACTCAATTTGAAGGATAATAAAGGATAAAGGGTTAACATCTCAGGATCAAATTATCAGATTTACACCAAAAACTACACAGCTCAGCACATCAGTAACTTGAACACAAATATAAAGTAACATGACAATCCAAGCAATATTTTTCAAGTTATCGAATGCCAAAGAAATGGATATGGACACCGGACGGACAGACAGACGGACAGACAAAGGATGGACGAATGAAGGAAGACCACCCTGGATGCCGACATTATGTATACCATACATGGTATGGGTACACATAATAACTTTGATCAATATTTTTGAGTTATCGCATTCCAAAGAACCTGATTGGAGTAATTCTCAATTTGATGGATAAAGGGTTGATATCAGAGGATCAAAATAACAGATTTACACCCAAAACTATACAGCTCAGCACATCAGTAACCTAAACAGAAATTTAAAGTAACAACACAATCTGATTAATATTATTTGAGGTATTTTCATGTCAAAGAAATAGATTGAAAAATTTTTATTAATTAAGTGGATCAAGGGTTAATACCTCGGGATCAAATGATCAGATTTATATAAAAAACTATACAGCTCGGCAAATCAGTAACTGAACATCCATATGAAGTAACAAGACAATCAGACTGATATTCTTTGAGTTATCGGATGTCAAAGAAATAGATTGGAAAAATGTACTATTTATTGGATAAAGGGTTAAAATCTCAGGATCAAACTACCAGATTTACACCAAACTCTATACAGCTCGGCACATCGGAAACCTGACCACACATATGAAGTAACAAGGCAACCTAATCAATATTGTTTAGGTTACCGCATGCCAAAGAAATGGATTGGAGTAATGCTTAATTTGATGGATAAAGGGCTAGTATCTCAGGATTGAATCATCAGATTTACATCAAAAACTATACAGCTCGGCACATCAGTTACCTGAGTAACATGACAATACGATTGATATTTTTTTAGTTAGCGCATGCCAATGAAATGGATTGGAATAATGCTTAATTGGATGGGTAAAGGGTTAATATCTCAGTATTGAATAATCAGATTAACATCAAAAACTATACCTATACAGCTTGGCGCATTAGTAACTTGAACACAAATATAAAGTACCATGACAATCTAAGAAATAGTTTTCAAGTTATCGAATGCCAAAGAAATGGATACGGATGCCAGGTGGATGGATGGACAGATGGACGGACAGACAGACGGACACACAAAGGATGGTCGAACGACGGAGGGCTACCCTAGATGCCAGCATTATGTGTACCATACATGGTATGGGTACACATAAAAATGTGGAAATAAATTTGAAAAATATTGACTGGATGAGAGTTAAATCATGGTAGAATAATAATGAGGAACATGTATGATTTATATAAAGCCCATGGGAAGAGAAGGAACACAGAAACTGACATAAACACTAAGTTAAACATAAAATTCTGAGCTAAACAGAAAACTAAACGTAAGTAAATAAATAAAGTGTCAATGACACTGTAGCTCAACTTGACAAACTTGAACTTGGTAAGTTATAAGTGAAATGGCAAAATTGAAGATCATTCGTACCAATGTTATTTGGTGAAATTTCAACATTAACAGCATTGTGTGTGTGCAACGTCAAGAGTAATCCATGCATTTTTAAATGTAAACTGCAAGACTGGCTAAAGGAAGAATGTTGATACACAAATGCAGTTAGTTCAGAGGTTATTGTAAATGGAAACTTTTTTCACAGAAAAGAATGCAAATCAATAGCTATTATCTAAAGGTCTCGCCCAATGAGCACACCAAGTTCAAAAACAATCCTATGATAAATGTGGCCTGCAGGCCATGTCAAAGTAGAATGCTGATGCACAAATGCAATAAATTCAAAGATTGTTGCTAACAGCAACAGTTTTTGATGGAAATGAAAAGAAAATCGACAGCTCCTATCTTTGTCACCCTGCATAAGCATACAAAGTTTCAAAACAACCTGATAATGAATGCGCCGTCTGAGGCATACCAAAGGAAGATTTTAATGCACAAATGCACTAAGTTTGAAGGTCATTGCTTGTGGCAATGTTTTTTTCTCTCGTTTTTATGGAAATTCATAAATATACCCTGCAGAGAGTGCAAAAGGGATAAGTTGCTACACAAATGCAGTAAGTTCAAAGCCTGGTGACAACAATAATTTTTTAAAGGAAATGAAATGAAAGTGTCAATGACACTGTAGCTTAACTTGTCTGTGTGTTGTGTTTGATGAAAAGGATAATGTTCAATGTTTATGAAAGGATTATGAAATAAGACAAGAATTGTGATAATTGGGAACATGTTAATTTCTGTTCCATGTATGACTATGTTTTTAATAAAAATAATATGAGGTATACACTGCACTAAAGAGCTGAGGGGTGGGTTAATATGACCTCACAGTTAATGTATGTGGCCCTCACAGTTAACGTATGTCAACGAAAGTTACCAAGTTACAGTGAAATTATTCCAAAATGAGTCATCCTATCAAGTTACATTGAAATCCCTTCATAAATATGGCCTGCAGACTGTGCTAAAGGTTTTCAGGCTTCAGGCCTGTGTAGCCATGATGGTAGACCGATTGCAACTAAAAGGGGACGTCCTCATCTCGACATTATACTGAGTCAATCTACTAAGTTACAACGAAATCCCTTCACAAATACGACCTGTAGTCTGTACTAAAATTTTTTGGGTTTTGGGCTCGGGAAGCCATCATGGTTGAATGATCGCAACCAAAAGGGGGCGTTGTCATCTGGGCATAATCTGGAGTGATCCTACAAAGTTACAATTAAATCCCTTCATATATATGACCTGAAGACTGTGCTCAAGATTTTCGGGCTTCGGGCCCCTGAAGCTGTCACAGTTGACCATTCACGATCAAAAGAGGATATCATCATCTAGGATTACATGGAGTCAACCTAACAAGTTACAATGAAATCCTTCCATAAATACGACCTATAGACTATGCTAAAGGTTTTGGGGTTTTGGGCTTGGGTGGCCATCAAGGCTGAATGATCGTGACCAAAAGGGGACGTTCTCATCTAGACATTATTTGGAGTCATCCTACCAAGTTACAATGAAATCCCTTCATAAATATGACCTCTAGACCGTTGTGCTAAAGGTTTTCGGGCTTCGGGCCCCTGTAACCATCACAGTTGCCCAATTGCGTCCAAAAGGGGATGTTCTCATCTAGTAATATGAAGTCAACCTACCAAGTTACAATGAAATCCCTTCATAAATATGACCTGTAGACTGTGCTAAAGGTTTTTGGGGTTTGGGCTTGGGCTGGTGTTGAAACGATTACCTATTTTTCAAAGTCGACTAGTCGACTGGAGTAATCGATTCAAAATCGACTAGTCGGCTTTTCTGTTGAAAACATAATTGTCTCAGTAAATTAGGTGATAAGAGACTGTTACATGTAAGTTGATAACACTTTCGTTTAATGACTCGTTTGACAGGTGTTTGATGAAGTTTCCTCGTCAAAGTCATGAACGTAGCTGTTCTTTTTTTCAGATTTTTAGTTTTTTAAAACGTCATGCATTTTATAGCTTTAACCATTCAGTAAAAAAATTAGGATACCTGGGAAGTCCGTACAGTGGAAAAAGTACCCAATGATGTTAAAACAGAAGTTTTGCGAATTTGTAAAATGTTTGAAGTGTGCCACTATTCAACCGGTGCAATTAATTAAAAACTCTGGGTCAAATTTTGTAACGGACAGTTTCCTCACCTCCATATCCGGTCTTTGCCAGCTCGCACCCAAACCAGTACAGTCATGTATTTTATTTGTATATCAATTAAAAAGAGTGGGCAATAAAAAGGTTTTCGGGCTTCGAGAACGTTTGCATCAATTAACGGCATCTTTGAAGTTGTACAACAAAGTGTTTTTCTTCAACGTGTGCCAATGATTAGGTTTGATGAAATCAGTGCTTGTAATGCTGCTGAAATCTAAGTTGTAACATTATCGGCATCAACAAACGACAATGATTGCATTGATATCCACTTCTCAATACAATTTGAAATAGGTCCACCACGAAGCATAAACGTCTGATATTTGTAATCATTAACCCCCACTATTGGCATTTTACGACTTCATCTTTGAGTTTCCCAACTAGTCGACTGGTGGATTTCAGAGTCAAGTTTTCTGGAAATCAAATCGACTTCAACTAGTCGACTTAATCATTTCAACACTAGCTTGGGCAGCCATCATGGTTGAATGATCGCAACCAAAGGGGACATTGTCATCTGGGCATCATCTGGAGTGATCCTACGAAGTTACAATGAAATCCCTTCACAAATATGACCTGTAGACTGTGCTCAAGGTTTTCGGGACTTCAGGGCACTGTAGCTGTCACAGTTGACCAATCAAGACCAAAAGGGGATGTCATCATCTAGGCATTATATGGAGTCAACCTAACAAGTTACAATGAAATCCTTCCATAAATATGACCTATCGACTATGCTAAAGGTTTTTGGGCTCGGGCAGCCATCAAGGCTGAATGATCGCAGCCAAAAGGGAATGTTCTCATCTAGACATTATTTGGAGTCATCCTACAAAGGTACAATGAAATCCCTTCATAAATATGACCTGTAGACTGTGGCCATCACAGTTGCCCAATTGTGTCCAAAAGGGGATGTTCTCATCTAGACATGAAGTCAACCTATCAAGTTACAATGAAATCTCTTCATAAATATAAGCTCGGGCAACTATCATGGTTGAATGATCGCAACCAAAAGGGGAATTCCTATCTGGGCATCATCTGGCGTGATCCTACGAAGTTACAATGAAATCCCGTCATAAATATGACCTGTACATTGTGCTCAAGGTTTGTGGGCTTTGTTGACCAATCACGACCAAAAAGGGATGTCATCATCTAGGCATTCAATAGCTCACATCTAGAGGTCACATGGAACACACATACCAAGTTTCAAAGTGATCCAATCATAAATGTGCCCTGAAGGCTGTGTTAAAAGGAAATATTGAGAGGTCTGACTAAGTTCAAAGGTCAGCGGCAACATTTTTTGACAGAAATGGAAGAAAATCAACAGCTCCCATATAGATGTCACCCCACACAAGCTCACCAAGTTTGCAAGCGATCCAATCATAAATGTGCCCTGCAGGGTGTGCCAAAGGGAAATATTGATGCTTAACTGCACAAAGTTTTTACTAAGTTCATTGAATGTCATTGCCAGTGGCAACATTTTTTGACGGAAAACGAAGAAAATTGATAGCTCCCATCTAGAGGTCTCCCCAAACAAGCATGCCAGGTTTCAAAGCAATCCGATCATAAATGTGCCCTGTAGGGTGTGCAAAAGGGAAATATTGAGGTTTGACTAAACTAAGTTCTAAGAACATTGGCAGTGGCAACATTTTTTGACGGAAATGGAAGAAAATCGATAGCTCCCATCTAGAGGTCACCCCAAACAAGCATGCCAGGTTTCAAAGCAATCCGATCATGTGCCCTGTAGGGTGTGCCAAAGGGAAATATTGAGGTCTGACTAAACTAAGTTCTAAGAACGTTGGCTGCAGCAACAATTTTTGATGGAAATGGAAGAATATCGATAGCTCCCATTTAGAGGTCACCCCAAACAAGCATTCCAGGTTTCAAAGCAATCCAATCATAAATGTGCCCTGTAGGGTGTGCCAAAAAGAAATATTGAGGTCTGACTAAACTAAGTTCTAAGAACGTTGGCCGCGGCAACATTCTTTGAGGGAAATTGAAGAAAATTGATAGCTCCCATCTAGAGGTCACCCCAAACAAGCATGCCAGGTTTCAAAGCAATCCAATCATAAGTGTGCCCTGTAGTGTGTGCCAAATGGAAATATTGAGGTTTGACTAAACTAAGTTCTAAGAACGTTGGCAGCGGCAACATTTTTTGACGGAAATTGAAGAAAATCGATAGCTCCCATCTAGAGGTCACCCCAAACAAGCATACCAAATTTCAAAGTATGTACGTACGCCGACGGACGAGAAGTGATGGCAATAGCTCAGCTTTGACTTTATCAAGATGAGATAAAAATCTCTGGAACCCACACTGCAGTCCTGAGAGGGTTAAATTAAAGACATGCATACAGGTATGAGATGTTTTCCAGCATTGAAATGGTTCATTCAACATAAATAAAAATCTTTTGAAAACAAACAAAAATCCCCACAGAATTGACAGATTGGAATAACAAGATAAAATGTTCATAACAGAATTTTTGTTAATTTGAGAACAATGTCAATCAAAATTTAAGAACAATATGTCAATCAAAATTTAAGAACAATATGTCAATCAAAAAGTTCTGTGAATGAAAAATCCTCCAGGATAAAACTACTGCAAAAATGCTGACTCGTCATTTTTTCAATACCCTCTACCGGGCACCCTGATTGGCTGGTGGAATTTTTTTTTAACAAATCCCTTCTTCCGGTCCTAAGAATGTTTCATACCAAATACCAGTTCTCTGTTCCTTCTGGTTTGGGATATATGGGCTTTTGATTTTTTTTTCTGTTTTTAGCCCCTTGGGTTGTCACAGGGCTGTGAAAAAAGTTTTTTAGGCATCAATCAATTACTTAGGACCCACTTAAACTACATGCCAAATTTGGTTGAAGTTGGCCCACCGGTTCTTGAAATAGAAATTTTGGGTAAGGCCAAAAATCTTACCCCTCCCATTACAAAGACAAATATTGCTTCACAAACTTTGTTTGAACAAATTTGATTCTACACCTCAAAAGGAAGCTCCATAGCAAATATCAAGTCATTGTACACACTGGTTCATGAGAAGAAGATTTTAAAAATATTTTGGAGCATTTTCCCCCACTTCCTCCCTATGGGGCTGAGCATGCCGAGTTGAACAAAAATGCAATACCTCTTTGGGACCATCACTCACACAACTTTTCACTTGAATTGGCCCAGTGGCGTTGGGGGAGAAGACCAAAACATGGTGTTGACAGACGATAGACGGAAAGCAATGAGATTAGCTCAGCTTGACTTTGTCAAGATGAGCTAAAAATAAAAAATAACCACAATAGACATGTCAAAGACAAGAATGATTTAATGATACAATTTTGTGTGGGCTCGTATGTGTAAGTCGTGTGTGACCAGTATGACACCCTGACAGGACTGGTTTTCAAATTCATCCAAGACATTCTTGAGTAGAACCCACAGACAAACTTTGGTAATGAAAGTGTCAATAACACTGTAACCTATAACTTAACTTGACTGTGTGTAGTGTTTGATGAAAATGATAATGTTCAGTGTTCTTGAAAGGATTATGAAATAAGACAAGAATTGTGATAATTGAGAATATGTTAATTTCTGTTTCCTATATGCTACGTTTTCAATAAGAATAATTTGAGGTGTAGACTGTACTAAAGAAATGAGGCCTGGGTTAATGTGGCCCTCACAGTTAATGTATGTCAACCAAAGTTACCAACTTACAGTAAAATCATTCCAAAATGAGTCATCCTACCAAGTTAATATAAAATCCCTTCATAAAAATAACTCGTAGACTTTGTTAAAGGAGTCTGGGTCACGTGATTGTTCGGCGGTTACGGTGGACCAATCATGACCAAAATAGGATACTCTCATCTGGATATCCTACCAAGTTATTCTACCAAGCTACAATGAAATCCCTTCATAAAAACAACCTGTAGACTGCTAAAGGAATCTAGGTCACGTGACCAGGTGGTGATAGCGGCTGACCGATCATGATCAAAATAGGACAGTCTCATCTAGACATCATAAGGAGTCATCCTACCAAGTTATAATGAAATCCCTTCATAAATATGATCTGTAGACTGTGCTAAAGGTTTTGGGGTTTCAGGTTCGCGTACCCATCACGGGTGACCGGTCACGACCAAAAGGGGAAGTTCTCATCTAGACATTATTATATGGAGTCATTCTACAAAGTTACAATGAAATCCCTTCATAAATACAACCTGTAGACTGCTTAAGGTTTTGGAGTTTCGGGCTCGCATAGCCACCTCGGTTGACCGACCGTGACCAAAAGGTGACATTCTCCTCTGGACATGACCTTGATCGTGCATATGAAATTTTGTGATGATCGGACAACAACTACAGGGTGTAGGCTGTGCTAAAGAAAATGTGAACTGACTTACAGACTGACTGACTTCCAGACTTGAGAGACTCAATGCAGACTTGATGGAAATAGCTTATCTTGACTTTGACAAGTTATGCTCAATACTGGACAACTTTTGTTCAAGTTATCATGCTGGCAGTGCCTGCAATTCAGAAATTCAATCTAAGGGGCTTAACTCCTGAAAAAAAATTTGGGCAGGACTGGTCTTCGAATGCATCCAAAACATTCTTGAGTAGAACCCACAGACAAAATTTGATAATGAAAGTGTCAATGACACTGTAGCTTAACTTGTGTGTTGTGTTTGATGAAAAGGATAATGTTCAATGTTTATGAAAGGATTATGAAATAAGACAAGAATTGTGATAATTGGGAATATGTTCATTTCTGTTCCCTGTATGCTATGTTTATGATAAAAATAATATGAGGTGTACACTGTTCTAAACAGTTGAGGGGTGGGTTAATATGACCTCACAGTTAATGTATGTGGCCCTCACAGTTAACGTATATCAACAAAAGTTACCAAGTTACAGTGAAATTATTCCAAAATGAGTCATCTTATCAAGTTACATTAAAATCCCTTCATAAATAAATGTAGACTGTGCTAAAGGTTTTCGGGCTTCGGGCACCTGGAGCCGTCAGTTTCCCAATTGCATCCAAAGGGGACTTTCTCATCTAGACATTATATGAAGTCAACCTACCAAGTTACAATGAAATCCCTTAATAAATATGACCTGTAGACTGTGCTAAAGGTTTTTGGGCTTTGGGCTCTGGCAGCCATCATGGTTGAATGATCGCAACCAAAAGGGGACATTCTCATCTGGACATCATCTGGAGTGATCCTACAAAGTTACAATGAAATCCCTTCATAAATATAACCTGTAGAATGTGCTCAATGTTTTTGGGCTTCGGGCCCCTGAAGCCGTCACAGTTGACCAATCATGACCAAAAGGGGATGTCATCATCTAGGCATTATATGGAGTCAAACATACGGGTTACAATGAAGTCCTTCCATAAATATGACCAATAGACTATGCTAAAGGTTTTGGGGTTTTGGGTTCGGGCAGCCATCAAGACTGAATGATCACGACCAAAAGGGGACGTTCTCATTTAGACATTATTTAGAGTCATCCTACCAAGGTACAATGAAATCTCTTCATAAATATCACCTGTAGACTGTGCTAAAGATTTTCGGGCTTTGGGCCCCTGTAGCCAACACAATTGCCTAATGGTGTCCAAAAGGGGCTGTTCTCATCTAGACATTATGAGGTCAAGCTACCAAGTTACAATGAAATCCCTTCATAAATATGATCTGAAGACTGTGCTAAAGGTTTTCGGGCTTTAGGCTTGGGCAGCCATCATGGTTGAATGATCGCAACCAAAAGGGGACATTCTCATCTGGACATCATCTGGAGTGATCCTATGAAGTTACAATGAAATCCCTTCATAAATATGACCTGTAGACTGTGCTCAAGATTTTTGGGCTTCAGGCACCTGTAGCCATCACAGCTGACCAACCACGACCAAAAGAGGATGTCATCATCTAGGCATTATATGGAGTCAACCTAACAAGTTACAATGAAATCCTTCCATAAATACGGCCTACAGACATGCTAAAGGTTTTTGGGCTCGGGCACCCATCAAGGCTGAATGATCACGACCAAAATGGGATGTTCTCATCTAGACATTATATGGAGTCATCCTACCAAGTTACAATGAAATCCCTTCATAAATATGACCTGTAGACTGTGCTAAAGGTTTTCGGGCTTTGGGCCCCTGAAGCCGTCACAGTTGCCCAATCGTGTCCAAAAGGGGACGTTCTCATCTAGACATTATGTGAAGTCAACCTACCAAGTTACAAGGAAATCCCTTCATAAATATGATCTGTAGACTGTGCTAAAGGTTTTCGGGCTTCGGGCTCGGGCAGCCATCATGGTTGAATGATCGCAACCAAAGGGGACAATCTCATCTGGGCATCATCTGGAGTGATCCTAAGAAGTTACAATGAAATCCCTTCATAAATATGATCTGTAGACTGTGCTCAAGGTTTTCGGGCTTCGGGCACCTGTAGCCATCACAGTTGACCAATCACGACCCAAAGGGGATGTCATCATCTAGGCATTATATGGAGTCAATCTAACAGGTTACAATGAAATCCTTCTATAAATATAACCTTTTGCCTATGCTAAAGGTTTTTGGGCTCGGGCACCCATCCAGGCTGAATGATCAAGACCAAAATGGGACGTTCTCATCTAGACATTATTTGGAGTCATCCTACCAAGTTACAATGAAATCCCTTCATAAATATGACCTGTAGACTGTGCTAAAGGTTTTCGGGCTTCGGGCACCTTTAGCCGTCAAAGTTGCCCAATCATGTCCAAAAGGGGACGTTCTCATCTAGACATTATATGAAGTCAACCTACCAAGTTACAATGAAATCCCTTCATAAATATGACCTGTAGACTGTGCTTAAGGTTTTCGGGCTTTGGGCTTGGGCAGCCATCATGGTTGAATGATCACAACCAAAGGGAAAAATCTCATCTGGGCATCATCTGGAGTGATCCTACAAAGTAACAATGAAATCCCTTCATAAATATGACCTGTAGACTGTGCTCAAGGTTTTCGGGCTTCGGGTACTTGTAGCCATCACAGCTGACCTATCAGGACAAAAAGGGGATGTCATCATCTAGGCATTATATGGAGTCAACCTAATAGCTTACAATGAAATCCTTCCATAAATATGACCTTTTACCTATGCTAAAGGTTTTTGGGCTCGGGCAGCCATCAAGGCTGAATGATCGCGATCAAAATGGGACGTTCTCATCTAGACATTATTTGGAGTCATCCTACCAAGTTACAATGAAATCCCCTCATAAATATGACCTGTAGACTGTGCTAAAGGTTTTCGGGCTTCAGGCACCTTTAGCCATCACAGTTGCCCAATCATGTCCAAAAGGGGACATTCTCATCGAGACATTATATGAAGTTAACCTACCAAGTTACAATGCAATCCCTTCATAAATATGACCTGTAGACTGTGCTAAAGGTTTTTGGGCTTCGGGCTCGGGCAGCCATCATGGCTGAATGATCGCAACCATAGGGGACAATCTCATCTGGGCATCATCTGGAGTGATCCTAAGAAGTTACAATGAAATCCCTTCATAAATATGAGCTGTAGACTGTGCTCAAGGTTTTCGGGCTTCGGGCATTTGTAGCCATCACAACTGACCAATCACGACCAAAAGGGGATGTCATCATCTAGGCATTATATGGAGTCAACCTAACAGGTTACAATGAAATCCTTCCACAAATATGACCTTTTGCCTATGCTAAAGGCTTTTGGGCTCGGGCACCCATCAAGGCTGCATGATCGCGATCAAAATAGGACGTTCTCATCTAGACATTATTTGGACTCATCCTACCAAGTTACAATGAAATCCCTTCATAAATATGACCTCTAGACTGTGCTAAAGGTTTTCGGGCTTCGGGCCCCTGTAGCCGTCACAGTTGCCCAATCATGTCCAAAAGGGGACTTTCTCATCTAGATATTGTATGAAGTCAACACACCAAGTTACAATGAAATTCCTCAATAAATATGACCTGTAGACTGTGCTAAAGGTTTTCGGGTTTTGGGATCGGGCAGTCGTCACAGTTAGCAGATCATGCCCAAATGGGGAAATTCTCATCTAGACATCATAAGGAGTCATCCTACCAAGTTACAATGAAATCCCTCCACATTAAACATGACCTGCAGACTGTGCTAAAAGTTTTTGGGGTTCGGGCTTGGGCACCCATCACGGTTGATAGATCATGCCCAAAAGGGGGCGTTCTACATCTAGGCATTATACAGAGGCATCCTACCAAGTTACAATGAAATCCCTTCATAAATACGACCTGTAGACTGTGCTAATAGTTTTCAGGTTTTGGGCTTGGGCAGCCATACCAGTTGCCCGATCGCGACCAAAATGGGACGTTCTCATCTAGACATGACCCCAAACCTACATATGAAATTTCGCGACGATCAGACAAGAACTGCGGGGTGTAGCCCGTGCTAAAGGAAAATGTGAACAGACGTCACAGACTCACAGACTAACAGACTTCCGCACGCGTGATGGTAATAGCTTATCTTGCCTATGTCAAGTAAAGCTAAAAATTGGATCACATTGTACAAGTTATTGTGCTGGCACTGACGGTTCCTCAGAGATTTAATCTAAGGAGCATAACTCCTGAAAACAAATCTGAGTGGGACTAGTTTTCAAATTCATCCAAGGCATTCAGGAGACTTACCACAGAGCAAATCTGGTAAAAATCAGATGTTTGTTCAAGTTATTGCGCTGATACTGCCAGCAAGTCAGAAATTCAAAGAAGATAACAAACTAAGGTGCATAACTGCTGAAAACCAGGGGCTCAAGTGAGCCTAAAATGCTCACCTCGCTCAAATTGTCAAAACAGAAGAGTGTATCGGCATGTGATCAGCAGCAAGGGCAATTTTTTTGATTTGCAATGACACAACCAAAGGCAACTTTTTTGGCCATTCATTTCTGCTGGTCCTAGGAAAGCTTCCTAGCAAACTCTGCTCTGTGAAGAATTAAAAAAAACACCAACTGAAAGAAACTTTTGTTTTGTTTTAAACTACTGTGTTCTCTCTAGCACCCCTCCCCCCCCCCCCCCCCCCCCCCCCGCCCCCCAAAAAAGAAACAAGCGAATCAATTTGAACAACTTGAATTAAACACCCCTAGAGATGTTAAATACCAAATATGAAAGGATTCTCACTCGAGGATCTGAAGAAGAATTTTCAAGTAATTTTCTCATATTGCTCTAAGTTAAACTTTGGGCTTCAATAAAAAGCCCAAATATTAAGGCAGGGACCTGATTTGAACAACCTTCAATCTAACCCTCCCAGAGGTGTTTTACACCAAATATCAAAAGAATCTGCCTGCTGGATCTGAAGGAGATGATTTTAAACGATAATTCCCTATATTGCACTAAGTAAATATTTGGGCTCCCTTGGGAAACCCAAATATTAACCCAGGAACTTGATTTGAACAAATTTGAACCTTACATCTCTAGAGATGTCACATACTCATATTGCACTAAGTTAAAATTTGGGCTCCAATAAAGAGCCCAAATATTTATCCAGGGATCCCATTTGAACAAACTTGAATCTAACCCCCTAAAGGGGCTGCATACTAGGGCTGGGCGGTTTTGAAATTTGCATTTCGGTTCGGTTTCGGTTTTGTACAAAAACTCGGTTTTAGGTTCGGTTTGCGGTTTTTCAAAATATATTGCAGAAATCCACATTTCAGAGGGTAAGGTACACCTAAAATGTGTCTGTATTTGTCATCCAAGTCATGAGGCTCATATAGCATGTTGAGTCATTCGGGTTACTCAGTGTTCACCACTCTTCTCAGCTAATGGACATATTGTGTTGGGCTACTTTTGTCGGCTACAGTGGTGGAGCCATGAGGTATCCAGGGAGACCAGCCTCCCCCCCCCCCTACCCCCACAACTCAAAATCCCACTTGCTTCTCCCATCCCCAAATTTGAAATTTGAAAAGATTCTTTTTGATTACCTGCCCTCAGTACAAGTACAGTACCCTCAGTCCTGAGATTCCCCCCCACCTCCCCCCCCCTCCCAAAAAAAAAACCAACTCTTCACCAGCATGGTCCACAGGATTTCAAACCATGGCTCCACCACTGGTTGGATCTGCCTTGTTCTGTCAGTGAGATTTGGGGCCTTGTCAAGATGCAGAAAGAAAAGCTACATTTTAGCAAAAATCAACATTTCCTTATTTTTTATGGAGTCGTTAAGTTCTCACCCAGGTTTTGGTGGATAATATGCAATTGTTGTGCTTATTTCGGTAATTATCACATCGCTTGAAAATAGACGTGTCCCGTGTTTCTTGATGGTTCCTGCTTCAAATGACAGTGGAATAAGAGCAACACAAATCATATTTCTTGTGATTTTGATAACTATTATTGAAGTAAGTCGTGATATACGAATCACTTTTATTGGTAACTCACCCACTCCAATGCTTTCACAGTATCTCTCCTAATTTCGACTGTAGAGGTTCGTTTTTTACTTTGATTTTGCCCAAACATAGAAATTGGGCGAAATGAGCAGTGCCAAGGCGAAGATATTACCAACTTTACTTTGCCCTCTTGGCTGATCCTGCATTGATTTCATCTCAATCAAGACAGGCGATTGATGTTTTTGAAGGGAGACGGCTGCATAATGGGATTTGAAAGAAAGTTTGCAATATTGCATCTTGGGATTTGTTGTGTTTACAAAATACACAATGGTCATGGGAAAACACGTGTTGATTATAACATCTTTGTATTGGGAATGCATCGTGTGTACCTGACAGACCTGCAGTACTGTGGGATTCCTTAAAGTAAGTTCAAATAGTGTACAAACAATTCCCAACTAGAGGTACTGTGAGCAAACTCACAAAGTGATACCCCCGCGCCTGAAATGTATAAGTTAGATTATCTCCCCTTGGAAATGTCAGAACGGAATTATATTGCTTCATGCACATCTTCATATGGAGTTCGTCCATTGTGTAAAGTTTCATGAAAATTCTTCAAACGGCTTAGGAGGAGTTGCGATTACAAGGATGGACAAACGGTATAAGTTCGATTATCTCCTCTTGGAAATGTCAGAACAGAATTATATTGCTTCATGCACATCTTCATATGGAGTTCTTCCATTGTGTAAAGTTTCATGAAGATTCTTCAAACGGTTTAGGAGGAGTTGCGCTTACAAGGATGGACATACGGTATAAGTTCGATTATCTCCCCTTGGAAATGTCAGTACGGAATTATATTGCTTCATGCACATCTTCATATGGAGTTCTTCCATTGTGTAAAGTTTCATGAAAATTCTTCAAACGGTTTAGGAGGAGTAGCGCTTACAAGGATGGACAATAGGACAGACGACAGACGGATGGACAGACGGACAGGGTGATTCCTCTATACCCCCCCCCCAACTTTGTTTGCAGTATAATAAGTTTAAAAAAACTTTCAATAGTTACCTGCCATCCATTTAACAGGATATGTTCTATTTTAATTTAACCATTTTATTGTTGACAAAACACATAACTGACAATGCGCAGCGTTATCTCTGAGCATGTGACTTCAGAGAACGTGTCAGTAGTCGGTTAATTAACATAATTTACTCATCATTTTTCCCATGTGAACTTTGAGGTTTTAAAACTTTGTTGTCAGTCCTCTCGAAGTAAGCATAAATGGTACAGCATTCTTTGGCGTGCGGAAAGCAAGTGATTGAGTGGTCATAAACTTAACCTATTCTGGGAAATTTGTTGAAACCGAAAGTGTCGGTTTTTTGTTAAGGCGGCGGTTCAATTTTGGTTTAAAAAAGAAAAACCGAACCGAACCGAAAAACCGATTAACCACCCAGCCCTACTGCATACCAAATATCAAAAGAATCTGACTGGTGGATCTGAAGAAGATTTTTAAAGAATATCCCCCCTATTCGACCAAGTTAATAATCAGGCTCCCATAGGAAGCCCAAATATTAACTCAGGAAGTCGATTTCAACAAATTCAAATCTTACACCTCTAGAGATGTCACATTCCAAATATGAAAGGATTCTCACTAGTGGGTCTGAAAAAGAAGATGCTTTATACCAAATATCAAAAGAATCTGACTGGTGGATCTGAAGAAAAAGATTTTTAAAGAATATCCCCCTTATTCCACCAAGTTAATATTCAGGCTTCCACAGGAAGCCCAAATATTAACCCAGGGACTCAATTTGAACAAACTTCAATCTCACCCCTGTAGAAATGCTGTATACCAAGTATCAAAAGAATCTGACTGTATGATCTGAAGAAGATTTTTAAAGCTTATTCCCCATAGCGCCCTAAGTTAATTATTTGGGCTCCTCTGTTGAGCCCAAATATGAACCAAGAGGGTCGTTTTAAACACACTTGTATTTGACCGTCCTATGTATGCTGTATACCAAATATCAAAAAATTCTGATCAGCGGTTCTGAAGAAAATTTTTTTCAATTTTTGCAAATAAGCGGACTAGGCATTTTTTCAAACGCCCTTACAGAACACCCTAACACAAACAATGGCCTTTTTTTTTTTTAAATCCATTCTACCGGTCAAAAGGATGCTTCATACCAAATAACAGTTCTTTGTTCAGTGTAGTTTAGAAAATATGGGCATATGAATTTTTTTCTATTTTTAGCCCCTGGGGTACCAATGGGCCAACAAAAAAAATATTTTCGGGCATCAATCAAGTACTTTTGACTCACTTATGCTACATGCCAAATTTGGTTCAAATCGGCCCATTGGTTCTTGAAATAGAAATTTTGGGAGGAGCCCAAAATGGATATGTGCCCACAGAGAGCCTAAATATTGATCTACCAACTTCTCTTGAACAAACTGTAATCTTCAACACCAAAGAGTGTTACATACCATATATCAAGGCAATCTCTCTGGTGGTTCATGAGAGGAAGGTTTTTCAAGATTTTTAGGCTTTAGCATCATTGCCCAGATCCTGAAGAAGGCAGCCGCTCCATTTGAACAAAATAGAAAGGGTATATCCCAGGGATGGTTTGTACAATATATGTTTGAATTTGGCTGAGTGACTGAAGAAGCCAGGCTTGCAAAAGTTAACGGACAACGGATGCCAAGTGATGGCAATACCTCACACTGACTTGCTGTCAGGTGAGCTAAAAATGTGGGCAGAACTGGTTTTAATTCATCAAAGACATTCTTGAGTAAAACACATAGACGAAAATCCATAAAAAAACAGTTAACTACCTAGTGCTGAAATGATTTTTTGACAGGTCGACGCAGACGTGATTAGTACTAAACAAATCTATTAACCGATTAGTGACTCACTCATCAATTAGAAGGCTGAGTGTATTCTCAGAAGTCTTGAAGTTTCCATTTTGTGTTCCTTTAAGAAATCAATACCCCTCTGTCCTTAGTGAAGTTTTGCTACATTGCCTAAATGCTGTTACGTGCCTCGCAAGATCAAAGGTATCGCACTGCAATACGCAGAATGTGTTGAGAGACGAGATAAATAGGAAAGTGCCTTAATTATTAGTGTTCATAACATAATAAACTGAGCTCAATTAACTTGTTCGGTGTGTTGTTTCTCGGTGAATTTTAGTTCTTCGTTTCAAACCCACACCAGGTGACTTGATTCAAGATGTTCTGTTGGCAGGGGCATTGTGCACGTGGCATCACTTCTTGGATCTTTGGTTCTTCTACAAATAACCTACGTCCCGGTTATTACAGAAGCAAAACAAGTTCCGTTTGAACTCTGACGTCATATGAATGGGGTGGATACACTACAAGATTGACAGATATATACAGTCGCCATTTGCACTTAATTCAACCACAGATAAAATCTAGTCGAACACGATAACAAGCTGTGTCACAACTTGTGTGTGTGACTAATTGGTGGAGGGAATCAATGAAGTGATTTCTGGTCCTGGCAAGTTGGGAAGTGTGAAGAAAGTGACTGTATAGCTAGCACATCAGTATTAACAGCATGTGAAGGAATACGGTTTGATATAGCCATGCATGTATCTAAATTATGTCTGAAGGGTAATTCAGTTCCAATTCAGAATGAAACCAATCATACCTAGTTTGACAGGGCTCATTGAGCCCTGTCAAACAAGGTATGGTTGGATGAATTCTGAACAGCTTTAAGATGGATGTACATGTACACCTAAAACACATTATTTTGAATATTCAGACTCCATTTTATAATATGCCAGATATCATTCTTAAATGACAGTGATGATTCAATTGGTGCCTGACATTTTGTCTGGAAGCGCAATGAAAATTATTTTCAGGCTTGATCATCGACTACTACCCAGCGATTAGTCAATTAGTAAAAATCCTAATTTGCATTAATCATTTCAACAGTACAGTTAACGTTCGCACAAGTTATTGTGCTGACATGGTGGCATAGATGGATAGACAGACTGGCGGATGCCCAATGGCCTGCAAAAATACATAGGTTGAACTATTGACACAACTCGACCAAAAGTACAAGAAAAATTTATTATGTGCTATATATATACTTTGTTCATTAAACTGTCAAGATACGGCTTCCACACATTGTGGACCTAATCAGAGAAAGTTAGTCGGTTGGCTTTGGAGACCATGACACATTGTCATTAAAAAAGAGAGCATGTGGCAGCTAAAAAGACTATCTGACAGGGCTTCAGCAACAGATTTCATCTTTTTTATGCTCACATTCTCTCTAACTTCCCAGTCTTTCTACAGGTTAAAACTTTGAACCATCCTTAAAAATCAAGGGCTTTCAAGGCTAATGTACAAATTTTAACTACTTTCAAGGATTTGAAAATCTATACTTCAATTCAACGACTTTCAAGGTTTCAAGGACCACAATGAACACTATGAAATAAGTTTATGCAAATTTCTAATTTTACAACAAATGTTTAAGTCAAAATAGAATATTTATTTATTTATTTATTGGTATTTAAGGTAATATACTTATGCACAATGGCTAATCATGACCGTGACAGTTTTACGGGGGGAGGAAGGGGGTGTACCCGGAGAGCAATGCCGAGCAGCTGCCAGCTCCCCAACATCGTAACTCCACACTGCAGCACAGGCAGGGTTAGATTGGTTGAAGACATGTGTACCATAGATGTGCAGTACGCCTTAGTACATGGCGTCATCGTGCCCCCAAGTGGACAATCAGGGTTATGTGCCTTGCCCAAGGACACAATGCGGGAGTCCGAATTGATTGCTCAGACGGTCACCCATCCAACAATTAACCGGGCTCGACATTGCTTAACTTCGGAGATCTGACGAGAACCGGTTACCACAATGCTACCACGCCCCCTATGGGTCAAAATAGAACAGGCAGGCCAATGAAGACCCACTCAGAATGAAATGTTATGGAATACTGATTTTATTTACCAAAAATAGAAGGCTGAAAGTCATTTATATGTGGTTAAGTACTCTTATGCTATCATTAAGCATTTCTGAAGTTGTCATTTGTAAAACCAGTGATGGAACTTTTCATGAATACACTTTTAAAATCAATATCTTACACAATGCAAGCAGTTAAATAACCAAATTATGACCAACAACAATTGCATACAGATGAACCTTTCCACTCTGAAGCTTGCAATACATGGAGAGTGCATCACAACTAAAACACCTATGGACTGGTGCTTCCACCAAGGGAACCCTCAACTTCTGTGAAATGAAAATGCATAAAAATCCAAATTTCAGATTGCATCTGAAAGTATTGTGATTGTAAAAGCAAAGAGGAAATCAGACAGATAATTTTGACTGGATCGCAACAGGGTCTCTGTTCGATTTCCTCTGTAAGATTGTACAAACTTAAATGATGAAAATGAAAGTCAAAGAACATTCAATCTAAGACATCACATTTGTTTAAATTTTCTTAATTTGGTCTTAACCCTGAAGGGCCTGATTCTGATTTTGATCGCTTATTACTGCAATAAAACATGTGCCCCTACACGCTGGCTCTGGGGAAACTAGCATGTTATATTCTAAATACCATAGCAGTTGACTTGCACAGAAACAAGTTCCAAGTCATGGGATGTAGACTGCTAAAATGGAGAAAAATACCGACAGGATCACCGATCCAATGTTGAGTTGAGACAGCACAAAAAGTGGGTTTAATCATTATCAACTTATCGTCTGGAAACCAATTGTTTACAATTTCATATGTGAAGGGTTACTGTGACCTTGATCTTTGACCTAGTGATTCCAAAATAAATAGCGCTTTTTCTTGCACCAATGCCAACCCACCTATGATGTTTCATGAACGTAGGTGGAACCATTGTCAAATTATCATCTGGAAACCAATTGTTTATGATTTATTATGTTCAAGGTCACTGTGACCTTGGCCTTTGACCTAGTGAGTCCAAAATAAATAGGTGTCTTCCACTCATCTAGGCCAACCTACCTATGAAGTTTCATGAATGTGGGTCAAGCCATTATCAAGTTATCGTCCAGAAACCAATCATTTACGATTTACTATGTTGAAGGTCACTGTGACCTTGACCTTCACCTAGCAAGTCCAAAATAAATAGGGTTCTTCCTCTCACTGATGCCAACCTACCTATGAAGTTTCATGAACGTGGGTCGAAACAGTATCAAGTTATCATCTGGAAACCAATTGTTTATGATTTACTATTTTGAAGGTCAATGTGACCTTGACCTTTCACCCAGCGAGTCGAAAATAAATAGGGTTCTTCCTCTCACTGATGCCAACCTAACTATGAAGTTTCATGAACATGGGTCGAACCATTATCAAGTTATCATCTGGACACCAATTGTTTTGATTTACTATGTTCAGGGTCAGTGACCTTGACCTTTGACCTGGTGAGTCCAAAATAAATAGGGTTCTTCCTCTCACGAAGGCCAACCTACATATGAAGTTTCATGAATGTGGGTTGAACCGTAGTCAAGTTATCATCCGGAAACCAATTGTTTACTATGTTCAAGGTCACTGTGACCTTGACCTTTGACCAAGCAAGTCCAAAATTAATAGGGTTCTTCCTCTCACCGATACCAACCTACCTATGAAGTTTCATGAACATGGGTTGAACCATTATCAAGTTATCATTCGGAAACCAATTGTTTACGAACGACCTCCTGCCCGCCGCCCACCATTCATCAAACTATAAGTCGAGTTTGACTTCGACACAACCCGACTAAAAATATGTATAAAACTCTCTAGGCACTTAAGGGTTAAAGCACTGAACTTTAAAGTGAAAGGTCAGGCCTTTAGATTACCCCCAAAATATATAAATTCTCTGTGCCTATTCTGCATTTTAGAATAACTTCCATCATAATAGGACTACAGAAACACAAAAAAAGGCATGACAATAAAGGCATGACAATAAAACATAACAGGATAAGACTGTTATTTCTGGTTTCAATGCCCCCAAATTCGGGCAAAGCGGTGTTCCCAAAATAAATGAATTTAGAGGCCCAGAAAGGTTGGCATTTGACCCTTAGACCAGCGGTAACTGCATACCGACTTCCCACATGGGTGCAGAGTTCGGCCCAGAAATTTAATTTCAGACTGCCGATGCTTCATTAACTCTTAGAATCCAGTTGTCGAGTTTTCTTGCCTGTGATGTAACATGGCAGGCTATCTTTGGGCGGGCAGGGAGAATTAAACACTGGGAAGGTGCTTCTAGTCAAGTGTTGTCTGCCTGAAAAGGCAGACGACACTTGACTAGAAGCATCTGCTTTACTGTTAGTTTTTCACGGTATACCATGTTCAATAAATTCATTCTGATTCCCACGGCTTCTAAGAGTTAATTAAAATCTTGCTGATGAAGATTTTTATCACCTGGTAATCGCATGCATGGATTACAACCAATCCATGGCAGCTGTACTGTACATGTAGTGGTAAATGGTCTTGTGTTTGAAAGTTATATGCAATTAAAAGAAATATTTAATCAAGAAATATCCAAATTGGTTCCATTGCAATAGAAAAATACTCACGATTACTGTTGGGTAATTCCTGACTCAGAAAGGGTTGAAATAAATCAATCACATAAAACACAGAGGTACATTTGTAAATATAAATGTATACTACTTAAGGCACAATTGCAACATACTACTTATTACGCATTCACTTGGGTACACACAAAACAATTATTCAGTTCTAACCATTGTAACTGTCACAATGGGTACAAAACACCTGATCGATCTTGTGGCCTTCACAGTTTTTGGTTGCCAGTAACAGTTGATGTTCATTTATTTGTTAGACTAAGGTCAACAATTCCTACACTACATTAGTTATAAATGTGCTTTTCCTTTTCATACACTCATGATAAGAGGTGAGAAAACACTTTTGAGAAAATCGAAGCACTCTTTTGTATTTATTGGTTGTAAGCTCTCATTATTGGTTGTAAGCTCTTATTATATGAATCAATAAACTGTGTGTGTGTGTGTGTGTAGGGGTGGCTGGGGGGGGGGGGGGGGGGGGGGGCGAGGCGAGGGGGATCTTACACAAATACGACACCCTGCGCATGACAATCTCATTGCGGTTCCCAAAAATTGAAATATTGCTTGCAAGTGCAACAGATTGACAGAAGAAAAGTGTGGGACAGTGGGAGCTAAGTTTAAAACCTATGATCACTAGCTCAGAAAACAACTGATTTACCATGAGACCAAGAGATCCAGACCTCTTAAGTCTTGTGATGAATTGATTACTTTTTGAGATAGGGCTTATAGGTTGGGCCTCGGTTCCCTCATTTCTCTCATGATTTGTCACATTGGTTCTGTGACCAACCATCAGCAGTTGGTGACAATGCAGGAGTTGTTTCAACTGTTCGGAGGAGAAAATTACTGACTTTGGGAACTTAGGGTGTCATTCACAGCTGCTGAATCACAAAAAGAATGGGGAAGTAATGCAGTGGTCAAGTAACTGAAGGACCTTTATCAACCAGCCTGGGTGGTCTGGCTCTCTTAGTCTCACAGTAAATCTGTCATTTTATTCCTGGGGTGCATTGGTCCTAACCTCGGCTCCTTTTCTTCTCCCTCAATCTAACTATTCATTTATTTACTGGTGTATAAGGACACATATTTCTGCACAATGGCTAATTGTGACTGCAACACAGTTATAAAGTGAAACCCAGGCAATTGTTTATATTGATGTTGCCCATTTCAGGGAACTTGCACCCTAGGCACTGGTTACCAGGTAATATTTTACCAGTAAACAGATCTTGTTTACCACACTAAGCAAGCACTGCTTCACTTCCCGGGGTTTCCACGCGGGATCTCTCTCAATCTGTTACACAAGTTTGAAATTGCATGAGGTCTAGTACAGCCTACAATACAGTGATTACAAAAACAGTTTCTTTTGCAGTCAGATCGAGAGATCCGATCACAACACAGGGTTCCCACTGATATCAGAGAATATTATTTAAGCACTTTTCAAGGAATTTGCCACCGATTTTCAAGACCTACGAGGGCTGTACAAATTGGGTGAGCGATCATTTCATTCGCATGCTGTTCACCTAAAATGAAATAATGTGACCAATTTATTCATTTGTTAATTCTTTCAGAACCAACACCTACCCTGTAATGATGATAAAATCAACAGTTATGATAACATGGCACTGAAATGCTGTGGTGTAACAAACTGTTGTAAAGGGCTCTCTGAGTCCTTTCCAACAGTGTATTACATCACTGCATATTATCAGCTTACTGTCAGAAATTTAAGAAATAAAGTGCAGTGATTGAGAATTTACATGCCAGACTGAGGAGAGTTATCATGAAGCTTCTTGTCTCCAAGGTGATAGGCACGCATTCAAGTGCTTTTCAAGGGAGGTGGAGGAAAATCAAGTACTTTTCAAGGGTAGAACCAAATTCAAGCACTTCTCAAAGAAGGAGCCAAAATTCAAGGACTTTTTATTTGAGTGGGAACCCTGACAGTTACACAAGTGGATCATGACTGCATTAACAAATGCTGCAAAATCAAAACTGCATCAAGAAATTTGTATCTTAGATTCACTGTTCTCACATTTCTTTTTCAACAGGTGAGATTCTAGATGACTTCTGCCCCAGACAGTGGTGAATGGCCTTATTTTACCAGTAAAACAGAGCTCGTTTACCACAGTAAACAAGCACTGCTTCACTTTGCAGGGTTCCCATGGGGAGTTAGGTAATAGAAATAGCAGTCCTATGATCCATGTGTCATTACCTTCTCTCACTTCCTTGAAGGGAAGTGGGAGGAGAAGGTACTGACTCTCGGGTCCCAGTTATTATGACTATTGAAACAGCACCTCTCGACCTATTAGAGGTGTTTTTTTTTGCACCTCTATGGATTTGAGAATCTAAGAGCTAAGTACTGTAACACAATGTGTGCCATTCAGCAACATTACCATCTAAATAATGTGTGATATTGCCTTGTAATAGCCAGATCACAATTGGACTGACATTGGAATATTTACGCCCTCCAAACCCCTCTTCCTGTCCCCACATAAAACAAACATCATTCATCATTCCTTGGAAAATGACTTTAACGAGACTAACAGTGACCACATGGCCACGGATGCCAATGAACTATGACCTTGATCTGTGACCTTGACCTCCATCAAACAAAGAGATTTTGTGGGCGACACATCGTCTCCCCATTAGCAACATGTATTCAAAGTTGCAACAAAATCCAACAAAGCATCTCAGAGTTATGGAGTGGACATGAAATTCTTCCTGACACATGCTCACATGGAAATGACAAACACTATATGCATCCGAAAATTTTTCGAGGGCATCAAAACATCATTTGCAAGCACATGTACATGTATCCTTCCATGTGAGGTAATTTGTTAACATTAGTGAATTCACACTTTCAACTGTGCATCTCTCACAACATTTCCATAACATGCATTTGTGTATTGCCCTACCATACCAATACAAAATATGTCAACACAATTATTGCTTGTAGGTCCGAGGCCTAGCTCAGGGAGACAAAGTGATGAAGTATGCTTTTAATGATCTATAAAATGGCAGAGGAGCAACAACTAAGAGTTTCCTTCAAAAGACATATTACTTGAATAATAGACATGACTCATGTGGAAACATGAGTTATATTTTACTCAGGCAAATTTTAATAACACAACCTGACTTGTGGCAAAACTATTGATCAATTCAGCATCTTCTTGATCAACGGCATGAGAAAGTTGTGTGAATTAATGTTGCCTCATCATATTTACACATGCTGATGCCACCTTTTGCGTGCAAAAAAGGAATGAATATTCAAATACTTGGATCAGGGATGCACAAATTGAATATTTAGACAACCCCATGTTTTCCCCTACTTTTCTGCAGTGTACACTCCAGCTGGCAGTGTTTCTAAAGTGATACAGCAGTGTCCACTGCAGAAGCACTTCAACCATGATAGTAAATCTGTACACTGCAGAGACACTGCCTGGTCTTTAAAAATTCTTTCAACACACTGCGGAGACACTGCAAGAACTTTAAAAATACCTTGAGTGCACTGCCTCAGCTTAGAAAATATTTAGATACACTGCAGAAACACTGCTGATACTTGAAACAAGAGGTACCAAGGGGCCTAGGCCGCCTTAAACAATTACCTGACAAAGTGGTTCAAAGAAGTATTTGGGGGTCACTATCAGTTAGACATGGTTCATCAACACAACAAAGGAATGAAGTGATGAAAGGCTGATTTTATGGAAAAACATTAAGGAGTGGATTTGCCCAACTTGGACCTAACCTGCCCCCCACCCCCCACCCCCACCCCCCAAAAAGAGCCCAAATATTAAGCCACAGACTCAAATTGAACAAACGTGAATCTGAACCCCCTTGAGATGTTATATACCAAATATGAAAGAACTCGGACTGGTGGATCTGAAGAAGGTTTTTTAAAGAAATGTCCTCACATTGCTCAAAGTTAAAATTTGGGTCCCCATAGAAACCTGAATGAAAGTGTCAATGACACTGTAGCTCAATGTTTATGAAATGATTATGAAATAAGACAAGAATTGTGAAAATTGAGAATAAGTTCATTTCTGTTCCATGACAAATTCCACACATATATATGGGACTTGAAAATTATCTATAACTGCAGTTAAAACTAGAAGTCCTGTCATGAAATGCGCACAAATAGCACGTTGATATGCGCGTTAATGTGCGCGTTATGACCCAATTAAAGCTGTCATATTCTGTACATATGGCCTGTGCACAGGCAATGTTTCAGCCAATGGACCTCCGGGTAACCCGGAGGTCCATTGGCAGAAACATTGCATGTGTTTGCTATGAGTAACCAGGAGAACCTGCCGTGCTTTGGATGCCATTCGATATGGTAATTGCGCGCAATTCCAACGCGCAATTAAGCCTAGATAAGCGCACTACTCGTGACAGGACTTCTAGTTTTAACTGTAGCAGGGTTACCCGGCATTGCTCGGGCTGAGGAGAGTATTCTCCCTTAATCTATACTATATTTTGCTGGACATAACTGCTGGTGCCCCTCTACACCCCCACCCCACCCCGGCACTTTTTTTAAACCTCACCGTTAGATTCCTGCTAAAAAATTACCCCTAGAAGACCCCTTTGAAGACCTATAGGGAGCCCTTATATTAACCCAGGGACTCGATTTGAAAAAAATTGAATCTAACCCCCATAGAGATGTTGTATACCAAATATGAAAGTATTCTGACTGGTGAATCTTGGCACCTACAGAACGCCCTGACTCAGTCAATGGCATTTTTTTTTATTCAATTCTACTGGTCTTAAAGATGTTTCATACCAAATAACAGCGCTCTGTTCTGTGTGGTTTGGCAAATATGGGTGTTTGAAAATATTTTTATTTTTAGCTCCTGGAGTTCCCATGGGGTCACGAGAAAATTTTTTTGTATGAGTCAGGTACTTATGACTCAATAACACCACATACCAAATTTAGTTCAAATCGGACATTGGTTCAGAAAATAGTAATTTTGAGCGGGGCCAGAAATCTTGCCCATCCCATTACAAAGGCAAATAATGCTCCACAAACTTTGAACAAACTTGATTCTACACCTCAAAAGGAAGCTCCATAACAAATATTAAGTCATTGTACCAACTGGTTCATGAGAAGGAAGATTTTACAAAAACATTTGGAGGATTTTCCATCACCCCCTCCCTATGGGGCTGGGGAAGTTAATTTGAAAATCTAAATTTTATAGTAAATTTCCTTTCTTATTATACCTACCACAATTGTTTACTACAGGCTTGCACTACAGTGGAAGTCCCTAACTCGGATAAAATACTCTCTATTTTTGTCTTTCCCAAGCAAGTTGGGAAAGAAAAGTGGTGCAAAAGCACCAATAAAAATAAGCCAAAACTGGGTCGAGTGCAACCGGCGCAGACCCAGTACGGGACGCTCTCTCCCAAGTACAACTCCACGACTTCCGTTGCCAGTGCGCATATACCGTCTCTAAAGACTCATTCTTTTTGAATCCGTAAACGTTAGAGTTATGTGATCAGCGGGGAGGAAAGATTCTTTACCCGTAAAGAAGACGGGAGGGCCTCCATGTAAACAATTGTGGTAGGTATAATAAGAAAGGAAATTTACTATAAAATTTAGATTTCTTATCAACCTACTCACAATTGTTTACTACAGGCTGAATAGACAAAAGGCTGGAGGGAATCGCATAACCAACCCCCACATAACCCTAGTGCACTGGAACCGTGAAGTAGATGGAAGAGGTCCCGAGGCTTATCAACCATAATGTCGCAATCATTGGTAAAGGACAATGAAAAGAGACATATGAGCCTGTGTGACACACAGACAGAAAAAGGGCAGTAACAGCACAAGGCTGAAACTGACCTTCAAGAAGCCTAATGGCTATGGCAGACAACAGCCTGAGCAGAAGAAAGAGGACCCAGGGCAAAAAGGTCCTCCGACTGCTCCTGCAACTGGCGTAAATAAAAGGTGGAGAAAGTAGAAGCATTTCTCCAGTAGGCTGCCTGCATAACATCCGACAACTTGACGGAGTTAGAATAAGCCCAAGAGGTAGACAGTGCCCGCACCTCGTGGGCAGAAATACGATTGGTAATACAATCGCCAGCTGCTAAACGACTATAAGCCGTACGAATAGCAAGACAAATCCATCGAGAAATGGATTGAGGAGAGATCTTCTGTCGACCCGGAATGAGAGACAGAAAAAAAACGTTTTCTGCCTTTCCGTATGAAGCGTGTCCGATCAAGATAAATGCGAATAGCACGGACGGGACAGAGCAAAGGGCAAGTACCCTCAACAGAGGGAAGAGCCCTGATACAGATAGGAGGAGGAGTAGTATCTGGTAACTGATTCTTAGCCAAAAAGGAGCAATCAGTGGTAAAAGTAACACTGTTGGGAGAGCTCCTAAAAAAGGCCGGGTCAACCGAGAGGGCGTGAAGCTCACTAACCCGTCTGGCCGAAGCAAATACCATCAGAAAAGCCGTCTTATATGTGAGAAATTGCATATCCACCTGGGATAAAGGTTCGAACGGCGCCCCCCCCCCCCCCCCCCCCAAGCAAAGCAGCACCCACGAAAGATTCCATCGTGGAGTAAGCTGCAAAGTCCGAGGCCTTTTCAAAGAAAAGTGCCGAACAAGCTTGGAGAGGTAAGGATTAGTGCCGATACGACGCTTCCCCACATAAGAAAAAGTCTCTGAAAGCATAGACCTGTAACCCTTGATGGTAACAGGCTGGAGACCCCGAGAATCAAACAGATATACCAGAAACTCCGCAATCTGTGAAATCGAAGGATTGGCATAATCAACAGAGTGATCAGCACACCATCGACAGAAGACCTTCCATTTAGCTGCATAAGCTAAACCAGTGGAGTGCCTCCTTGAAGAAGAAATGCACTCCACTGCTCGTCTCGAAAAACCTCTACGGAGGAGACAGGACCTGACAAAAGATATGCGTGAAGGCACAATGAAGTCGGGTCGACGTGAAACCTCCTCGGGCGACCTTGACAAAGAAGGTCGCGACGTAGCGGGAGACGTGCCGGAACCGCCGCCATCAGCGAGCGGAGCTGATTGATCCACACCCGCTGAGGCGACAGGGGAGCGATCAGAATGATTCGACAACTGCAGGTTCGAATTTTGGCGAGAACCTGAGGAAGAATCGGAACCGGCGGGAAGGCGTAGCCGACTAGACCGTTCCAATCGAGTGACAGAGCGTCCACGGCAAAAGCCAGAGGATCTGGACACGGGGACACGAAAGTGTCCACCTGATGGTTCCAACGAGTCGCAAAGAGGTCGATGTGGGGACGTCCCCAGAGATCGCAAAGCGACTGGAACACTGCCCTGTGAAGCATCCACTCGGTGGAAATAACCCTGCCCTGTCGGGACAGGGAGTCGGCTAGGACGTTCAGACGACCGGGAATGTGACGAACAACCACTCCGGCGTGAACATCCTGAGCGAGCAGTAAAAGATCCCGAGCTAACTCGTACATCGGAAGCGAGTGCGTGCCGCCCTGGTTCCGAATGTAAGCAACCACTGTCGAATTGTCGGATAGTAGAAGGACCTGGCGATTCGACAGGTGAGGGATCCACTGCCTGAAACTCAGAAGAAGAGCAAGAAGCTCCTTCTGGTTGATGTGTAGAGCTGCTTGATCCTGGTCCCACATCCCGTGTAGGGAAAGACCGAGAGGATCCAACGTCGCACCCCATCCGAGATCGCTGGCATCTGCCGTCAGAACGCGATCGGACGTGGGTAAGTCCAGCAGAACACCCTGCGTAATCCACTGAACATCTGTCCAGGGAAGAAGGTGAGGATACAGAGAGTCCGGAAACGGAAGCACCTGATCCAGAGAATCTACATTCGGTCTCCAACGACTGAGCAGAAAGTGTTGGAGAGGTCTGACACGCAGCCGACCTAAAGGAATGAGATCCGTCACCGAACCGCAGAGACCGATCAGCCGGAGAAAACTCCGAGCGGTCGCGGACCTGGACTGGGACAGAGTCAGGGCAAAAGCTGAGAGAATCACAGCCTTGGCCTGGGGAACAGCCACCAAATTGAATTTGGTTTGGAAAGACATCCCCAGATGACAAAACGACTGAGAAGGGACCAGGTCCGACTTCTCCTCGTTGACTCTGAATCCAAGCGACGTGAGCAAGCTCAACAGAGTGGCGACATCCAATTCCAGTAAGGCAGCATTGGAATGCCTCTGGATGATATCGTCCAGATATGCCGAAGTAGTCACCCTGGACTGTGTGCGATGGAACGCTATCACATGCGACATCAGTCTGGTGAACGTCCAAGGAGCCAGGTTGAGGCCGAAAGGCATGGCCTTGAACTGGTAAACTCGCCCCAGAAAAGCGAACCTGAGATACTTCCGTGACGCCCGATGCATCGGAACGTGGAAGTAAGCGTCTCGCAGGTCGATGCTGGCTGCGAAATCTCCCTGGTGAATGGATTGGCGGACCGACCTGAAAGTCTCCATGCTGAACTTGGGAGCAATGATAGACTGGTTCAGGATACTCAGATCGATAACCGGTCGGAGTCGGCCGTCCTTCTTCGGCACCAAGAACAGGCGGGAATAGAAACCCACTGACTGAACGTTCTTGACGACCTCGATCGCCCCCTTTGCCAGGAGATTGGCAATCTCCGTGGACAAAAGTTCCCGACGTAAAACGTCTGAAGGAACTGTGGTTGGAAGAGGCACCCTTGACAGAGTGGGGTGCCGTCGGAAGGATATGCGCAGCCCGGACCGAACAACATCTAACACCCATGGATCGGATGTGATGGTGGTCCAATGGTCTGCAAACTCTGCTATCCTTCCTCCAACCTGGGACGAGTCGAGGTGAGGACCTTCATTTCGAGCCCCGACGAGGCCCGCGAGAGGAGAAACCACCTCCTCTGCTAAATGAAGAATCCTGAGACTTCCCTCGATTCTGCCGACCCCTACCTTTACCCCGTGAGTAAGAAGTAGAGGCGGCGGCAGAAGGACCAGCCTTTTGCTTCACAGAGGAAGCAGAAGGGTACTTGTTAGGCTTGGAACGGCCCTTGCCTCCCCGAGAAGGCTGATCAAGCTGACGAAACAGCAGCTGATCTTTGGAATGACGTAGGACGTCATCCCGGACCGTCGACACGGAACCATGGAAAAGTTGCAGACCTGCCAAAGAAGCAGATCGAAGAGTAGCACGCTGCTCCTCGGGAAGGGATCGTCCTGTGTCCAGCACAGCGTCCCTTCGAACTAATTCCAAATTGGCCGTGTTACAGGCATGCGTGTGAGTAAGGTGCATAAGCGCCTTGGACAGCACACGCAAAGGAGCCTGTACCTCGTCAAACTTATCTGGAGGCAGATAAGCAGCCAAAGCTGAGACGACGTGATCTGAGAGAGAAAGCATGCCAAGCATCTCTCTAGATAAGCCCAACGTGGACTCCAGAGTCGTCATTGGAATGACGGCAGACTTGGGCTTGGAAATCCCGAGGGAAGTGGAGTCCTGATCCAGAACCGTCAAAGCCTGGCAGACTGACGGATTGGCGGAATCGTAGGAACGATAACGCACAGGAGGCAAAAAGGTGTCAACCCTGGTGAAGAACGAAGTCTTCAAAGCCTTGGAATTCAGCTTGGCATCCAATGCTGAAAAAGCCTCAACCACCTGTACCGACTGGCACGGTCGAAGGCGCCCAGAAGCAGGTTGCTCCATAGGCTGTTGGCGCGCGACCGATGATCGCGGCCAGGCTGACACTGTCGGCTGGTTAGCAGGTTTGAGCTCAGTCAGAAACCCAAACACAAAGTCAAGAGCCGCCCCCAAGTCCGAAGACTGCTGGCCCTCGACCTCAAGCATGTCGGACTCCTCCCCAGAGTCGGAAGACACATAGCCCATCGTGGGCAAACCAGCCGACGCCTCCCATGGTGTCGGGACACCAGAGGAATCGGAAACCAGCCTGTTTCCAATCCCGGGAGGCGGCGCCAAAGGAGGCGCCTGGAAACCACCCATAGCCTCGCTGGAAGCAACAGGAAGGCTCTTAGAAAGGACCTGAGTGAGTAAGGAGAGGGCCTCCCTAAGCTCACTGCCTGTACCAACCGGTTCGACAGGGGAGCGAACCGGCAAAGTGGCTTCACCTCTGACCCTCTTAACCAGCGAAGGGTCACGATCCTCCAAAACACCCGACGCGGGACGACAGGCGGCAGCCGAAACATCTGAAGGCAGACGTGTATAGGGGTACAATGCACCCCGAGGATCAATATTGCGAGAACTCATGAGAGTCACCGCGGACCTCTGCGGGGCAGAAGGTCCAGGCTGCACAAAAGGCGTTGGTCCCCCAAAACTGGTCGTGTGACCAGATTGAGTAGACGGAAACGCCACGGAGTTCATAGTGTTTCCACTACGAACATCCGAATCCAAAGACACAACTGTGGTGCTCGACGGCGAAGAGACCACAGCGATGGGCTCGGCCGGCAGCCCCTTCCGACTTCGCCGAGTTGAAGTCAGGGAAGGCTGAGGCCGATATCCCACGTCTACAGTATCGGACAGTCCTGCAGTCCCCTGCAGCGAAAAGCCGAGGCCGGCTGAAACAGATAACGAAGCAGACGGGCCAGCAGCAGTAGTAGATACGTCGAGAGTCGTTGATGCTGGTGAAATAGTGGAGAGAGCACACCGGCTCGGCTCCGAAGGAGGAGTCACAACCCTAGTGACAGCCTCAGATGTCGACTGGAGGGGGACCGTAGTCCCGGAACCAGGCATCTCTACACCAGAACACTCAACGGCTCCCGCAGTATCCACCACAGGAAAAGACTGCACATCCCCCACAGAGGAGGAATAACTCTCACCAGACAAAGTCGACTCGGGAGGCCCCGAACGACCACGTTCTCCTTTCCCGCGGGAGCGGGAGGCACGGCCACGAGAACGAACGACACGGTTTACTGACGCCCAGAAGGTGGAAGACCATGTTCCACAGACACCACACGGCCGCTCGGCCGAACACCCATTACAGGAGGAACAAGACAAATGTACATCGTCCACATGCTTTGGCAGCAGACATTGCCCACAGGGAATTGTCCTGGGCATGATAGAGGTGAGAGGAGCAGAGAAGTGGAGATGAGAAAACAGAACACCCCCAAAGAAGAGAGAAAGGTGACAGAAACAAAGACCCCAGAAGGTCGACCGGGAACCACCCAACAGGAAGACTACTCTCAAAAGAAAGAAGAAACACTGCAGGAGTGGTACCCCGCTGACACCTAACTCTAAAACAATTAGAAAATTTTGCAAAAAAAGCATTAACAATAATTGTGAAAAAATGCCGCTCAGGATCACAGATCCAATGTCGAGTTGTGACCTTGACCTTTTACCTGGCGAGTCCAAGGTCAATAGGGTTCTTCCTCGCACCAAGGCCAACACACCTATGAAGTTTCATGACTCTAGGTTGAACCACTATCAAGTTCTCATCCGGAAACCAATTGTTGCGATATGCTATGTTCAAGGTCACTGTGACCTTGAACTTTGACCTGGTGAGTCCAACATCAATATGGTTCTTCCTCGCACCAAGGCCAACACGCCTGTAAAGTTTCATGGCTCTAGGTTGAACCACTATCAAGTTATCATCCGGAAACCAATTGTTGCGATATACTATGTTCAAGGACACTGTGACCTTGACCTTTGACCTGGTGAGTCCAAGATCAATAGGGTTCTTCCTCGCACCAAGGCCAACACACCTATAAAGTTTCATGACTCTAGGTTGAACCACTATCAAGTTATCATCCGGAAACCAATTGTTGCGATATACTATGTTCAAGGTCACTGTGACCTTGACCTTTGACCTGGTGAGTCCAAGATCAATAGGGTTCTTCCTCGCACCAAGGCCAACACACCTATGAAGTTTCATGACTCTAGGTTGAACCACTATCAAGTTATCATCCGGAAACCAATTGTTGCGATATACTATGTTAAAGGTCACTGTGACCTTGACCTTTGACGTAGCGAGTCCAAAATCAATAGGGTTCTTCCCCTCACCAAGGCCAATCTACCTATGAAGTTTCATGAATGTGAGTTGAACCATTATCAAGTTATCATCCGGAAACCAATTGTTTAAGATTTACTATGTTCAAGGTCACTGTGACCTTGACCTTCGACGTAGCATGTCCAAAATCAATAGGGTTCTTCCTCCCACCAAGGCCAACCTATGTATGAAGTTTAATGAATGTGAGTTGAACCACTATCAAGTTATCATCCGGAAACCAATTGTTTACGCCCGCCCGCCCGCCCACCCGCCCGCCCGCCCGCCCGCCCGCCATTCACCAAACTATAAGTCGAGTTTGACTTCGTCACAACTCGACTAAAAATCTAAGTCCGAACCGCGTGGCACGCGAAATTCGCGAGCGACTCGAGAGAGAGCAAATAAAAATACATTATGGACATATAATAGAAAAGAGAATATATAAAACACTGTTCCTGAGAATACAAAGGATACACTGTGGTATAATGAATCAGGAATCATCAAACATCGAGCTGGTGGAACACTGATAAGCGTGCAAAAACATCTCGACACGAAGCGGATTTTAAAAAGAATGAGTCTTTAGAGACGGTATATGCGCACTGGCAACGGAAGTCGTGGAGTTGTACTTGGGAGAGAGCGTCCCGTACTGGGTCTGCGCCGGTTGCACTCGACCCAGTTTTGGCTTATTTTTATTGGTGCTTTTGCACCACTTTTCTTTCCCACCTTGCTTGGGAAAGACAAAAATAGAGAGTATTTTATCCGAGTTAGGGACTTCCACTGTAGTGCAAGCCTGTAGTAAACAATTGTGAGTAGGTTGATAAGAAAAAAAAATCCAAAATGCGAACAATCAATCACCTCAAATTTAACTAAAATTGGTTTAGCAGTTTAGGAGGGACAGGTGCAAACTCCATGTTCCAGGATGCCGGATGGTGAGGGATCACTATAGCTCATCCTAACTTTCAGTCAGGTGAGCTAAAAATCAAACACTCCACAAAATCAGTGTTCCTCTACAAGTTCTGCCATGTCAAGGGTTTGTCAGATATGTGCATCGAATTGAGTGGAAATTGATGATCACCACTGAACACAATTTTCCTGTGAGTTGTTTCAAGGAACACTAAATAATTGTCAGATGGAAATCCACCCCACTGAAATTGAGTAGTAATTTAGCCTCCTTATAAGGTAATGCGAATATGTACCAAAATGAATATCAGCTTGCCGGTTGCTGGTGAAATGAAAGTGTCAATGACACTGTAGCTTAAGTTTGAAGGTCATTGCTTGTGGCAATGTTTTTTATCTCTCTTTTTTATGGAAATTCATAAATATACCCTGCAGAGAGTGCAAAAGGGATAAGTTGCTACACAAATGCAGTAAGTTCAAAGCCTGGTGACAACAATAATTTTTTAAAGGAAATGAAATGAAAGTGTCAATGACACTGTAGCTTAACTTGTCTGTGTGTTGTGTTTGATGAAAAGGATAATGTTCAATGTTTATGAAAGGATTATGAAATAAGACAAGAATTGTGATAATTGGGAATATGTTCATTTCTGTTCCCTGTATGCTATGTTTTGATAAAAATAATATGAGGTGTACACTGTACTAAAGAGCTGAAGGGTGGGTTAATATGACCTCACAGTTAATGTATGTGGCCCTCACAGTTAACGTATATCAACAAAAGTTACCAAGTTACAGTGAAATTATTCCAAAACGAGTCATCCTATCAAGTTACATTAAAATCACTTCATAAATATGGCCTGTAGACTGGGCTAAATGTTTTCAGGCTTCGGGCCCCTGTAGCCGTCAGTTTCCCAATTGCGTCCAAAGGGGACGTTCTCATCTAGACATTATATGAAGTCAACCTACCAAGTTACAATGAAATCCCTTAATAAATATGACCTGTAGACTGTGCTAAAGGTTTCTGGGCTTTGGGCGCTGGCAGCCATCATGGTTGAATGATCGCAACCAAAAGGGGACATTCTCATCTGGGCATCATCTGGAGTGATCCAACAAAGTTACAATGAAATCCCTTCATAAATATGACCTGTAGACTGTGCTCACGGTTTTGGGGCTTCGGGCCCCTGAAGCCGTCACAGTTGACCAATCACGACCAAAAGGGGATGTCATCATCTAGGCATTATATGGAGTCAAACTTACGGGTTACAATGAAGTCCTTCCATAAATATGACCAATAGACTATGCTAAAGGTTTTGGGTTCGGGCAGCCATCATGGCTGAATGATCGCGACCAAAAGGGGACATTCTCATCTAGACATTATTTAGAGTGATCCTACCAAGGTACAATGAAATCCCTTCATAAATATCACCTGTAGACTGTGCTAAAGATTTTAGGGCTTTGGGCCCCTGTAGCCAAAACAGTTGCCCAATGGTGTCCAAAAGGGGCTGTTCTCATCTAGACATTACAGGAAGTCAACCTACCAAGTTACAATGAAATCCCTTCATAAATATGATCTGAAGAGTGTGCTAAAGGTTTTCGGGCTTTAGGCTTCGGCAGCCATCATGGTTGAATGATCGCAACCAAAAGGGGACATTCTCATCTGGACATCATCTGGAGTGATCCTACAAAGTTACAATGAAATCCCTTCATAAATATGACCTGTAGACTGTGCTCAAGATTTTCGGGCTTCAGGCACCTGTAGCCATCACAGTTGACCAACGGTGAACCACGACCAAAAGGGGATGTCATCATCTAGGCATTATATGGTGTCAACCTAACAAGTTACAATGAAATCCTTCCATAATTACGACCTACAGACATGCTAAAGGTTTTTGGGCTTGTGCAGCCATCAAGGCTGAATGATCATGACCAAAAGGGGACGTTCTCATCTGGACACCATTCGGAGTCATCCTCCCAAGTTACAATGAAATCCCTTCATAATTATGACCTGTAGACTGTTCTGAAGGTTTTCGGGCTTTGAGCCCCTGAAGCCATCACAGTTGCCCAATCATGTCCAAAAGGGGACGTTCTCATCTAGACATTATATGAAATCAACCTACCAAGTTACAATGAAATCCCTTCATACATATGACATGTAGACTGTGCTAAAGGTTTTCGGGCTTCGGGCTCAGGCAGCCAACATGGCTGAATGATCGCAACCAAAGGGGACAATCTCATCTGGGCATCATCTGGAGTGTTCCTGCGAAGTTACAATGAAATCCCTTCATAAATATGACCTGTAGACTGTGCTCAAGGTTTTCGAGCTTTGGGCACCAGTAGCCATCACAGTTAACCAATCATGACCAAAAGGGGATGTCATCATCTAAGCATTATATGGAGTCAACCTAACAGGTTACAATGAAATCCTTCTATAAATATAACCTTTTGCCTATGCTAAAGGTTTTTGGGCTCGGGGACCCATCAAGGCTGAATGATCACGACCAAAATGGGATGTTCTCATCTAGACATTATTTGGAGTCATCCTACCAAGTTACAATGAAATCCCTTCATAAATATGACGTGTAGACTGTGCTAAAGATTTTCGGGCTTCGGGCACCTTTAGCCGTCAAAGTTGCCCAGTCATGTCCGAAAGGGGACATTCTCATCTAGACATTATATGAAGTCAACCTACCAAGTTACAATGAAATCCCTTCATTAAAATGACCTGTAGACTGTGCTTAAGGTTTTCGGGCTTCGGGCTCGGGCAGCCATCATGGTTGAATGATCGCAACCAAAGGGGACAATCTCAGCTGGGCATCATCTGGAGTGATCCTAAGAAGTTACAATGAAATCCCTTCATAAATATGACCTGTAGACTGTGCTCACCTTTTTCGGGCTTCGGGCACTTGTAGCCATCACAACTGACCAATCACGACCAAAAGGGGATGTCATCATCTAGGCATTATATGGAGTCAACCTAACAGGTTACAATGAAATCCTTCCATAAATATGACCTTTTGCCTATGCTAAATGTTTTTGGGCTCGGGTACTCATCAAGGCTGCATGAGTGCGATCAAAATGGGACGTTCTCATCTAGACATTATTTGGAGTCATCCTACCAAGTTACAATGAAATCTCTTCATAAATATGACCTCTAGACTGTGCTGAAGGTTTTTGGGCTTCGGGCCCCTGTAGCCATCACAGTTGCCCAATTACGTCCAAAAGGGGACTTTCTCATCTAACCATTGTATGAAGTCAACCCACCAAGTTACAATGAAATTCCTCAATAAATATGACCTGTAGACTGTGCTAAAGGTTTTCGGGTTTTGGGCTCGGGCAGTCGTCACGGTTGGCAGATCATGCCCAAATGGGGAAATTCTCATCTAGACATCATGAGTCATCCTACCAAGTTACAATGAAATCTCTCCACATTAAACATGTCCTACAGACTGTGCTAAAAGTTTTGGGGTTTCGGGCTTGGGCAGCCATCACGGTTGATAGATCATGCCCAAAAGGGGACGTTCTCATCTAGGCATTATACAGAGGCATCCTACCAAGTTACAATGAAATCCCTTCATAAATATGACCTATAGACTGTGCTAATGGTTTTCAGGTTTTGGGCTCGGGCAGCCATACTGGTTGCCCGATCGCGACCAAAAGGGGACGTTCTCATCTAGACACGACCCCAAACCTGCATATGAAATTTCGTGATGATCAGACAAGAACTGCGGGGTGTAGCCCATGCTAAAGGAAAATGTGAACAGACCTCACAGACTCACAGACTAACAGACTCAGACTCACAGACTAACAGACTCACAGACTCACAGACTAACAGACTTCCGCACGCGTGATGGCAATAGCTTATCTTGACTATGTCGAGTTAAGCTAAAAACTAGGATCGAGATTGCATGGGTGCAACATTTGTGTGAAACACATGAAGTCCATCTGATGGAATCTCCCAGACTACGCAAACTTGCAATCTATACAAAAATAAATAGCTGGTGGGACTACTAATGCCTTAATAATGCATATTTATTTTATTTTATTTATTCGTGCTTAAGGTCACATACTTTTCAGCACAATGGCTTATCATCAATATCATGACCACAACCCAAGTAAAAATTAGGGCTGCCACGATTATCGGTTTTCAGAGTCAACTAGTCAGTTGTGATAGTCAACGGTTAGTAGATTAGTTGTTCAAATATTACTTCCATGTTGTGCTGACATACACTGATATAAAATTCAAATGTCTTTAAATTCCAACACTATTTTGCGGTTTCTGTTAACACAATGGTTAAACAGAAAGAGCTGAACAGGCTAATAGAAATGGTAAACACCACATGAACACAATTTATTTAAAAAAAAAAAAACACTTGGGACTGTCTTCGAGTCAGTTTGTTGGTCAATGAGATTTCTGTGTAAAAATGGACAAGAAGCTTGAAGTTAATCATGTTAATGCCTGCGTAACTTTGTGTGACAAGTTAGTCAACTTAGGCTTTGTGTAGGTACGTGATAGACATTATTCACACTACAATTTCTTACCACTAAATTTCAAACTTTTAAGTATATACAGTGGAAGGTTTAGCGAGGCGGTGGCATTGTGGTAACCAGTTCTCGTCAGATCACCGATGTTAAGCAACCTCGAGCCCAGTTAGTCCTCAGATGGGTGACCGTCTGAGCGATTGATTTGGACTCCCGCGTATTGTCCCTGGGCAAGGCACTTAACCCCGATTGTCCACATGGGGGCACGATGACGCCATGTACCGAGGCGTACTGCAAGTCAATGGAGCACATGTCTTCAACCAATCAAACCCTGCCTGAGCTGCAGTGTGGAGTTACGATGTTGGGGAGCTGGCAGCTGCTCGTTGGTGCTCAGTGGTTCTCTCTGGGTACTCCGGCTTCCTCCGCCCATAAAACTGTCACGGTCATGATTAGCCATTGTGCATAAGTATGTGACCTTAAACACCAATAAATAAATATTTAGCAAGGCACAAGTAAATGCAACAGTCAATGACAACACAAGTGAAAATCAAAGCACCGTCTGGACTATGAAGTTTTCATTTGGGCCATTTTGGGGATCTAGAAACTGACGCTTGATGAAACTTGCCGGGAGTACAGCACACAGTGTTTATTCAAGCCAATAGGATCATCTCAATACAAGGGTTTACTGGGAATTCCTTATTAACGAAATCAACTTTGTGTTACATGATGCTAACACTTTAAAGTATGGACATTCATTCAGTAGTTTTAATAGTGTTAATAAATTCCATTTGGATATTAAAATTATTGGATTTAAAAATGAGTTTTAGAGGACCTCCCATAGACCATTCCTCCCGAGTTTGGTTCACAGCAGCTCAGCAGTTTCAGAGAAGAAGATAAAAATGTGAAAAGTTCACTGACATCGACAGACAACAGACACCAGATGACAGATACCGGATGATGATGGACGTCAAATGATGGCAATAGCTCACATGGCCCTTTGGGCTGGGTGAGCTAAAACTTAGATGTGAGTCTTCCGTGGAAGACGTGTGTCGCCTGCACTATATTTTAATATTTCAGACAGAATTCTAAGTGGAAAAGGGGCATAACTCTGGAAAAAATACAGCGGATCAAAAAATAAAATAGGAGGTGCACAATGCCATTATGTGATAAAGAATCACTGAAAGTTTCATCAAAATCCATTCATAGGTTAAAGAGGAGTGGCGGATAAGAGAAAGTGTGATGTGGACAACGACGCAGATGATGCGGACGACGCAAGACGACAAAAGTAATCCCTATATGTCGCTCCCCACTTCGTGGGGCGGCGACACAAAGATAAAGCTCATACATCAAAGCAAACTGGAGTTATCAATTGGAAACCATTAATTTTACTATTTTGCAGCTTTTTACGGGGCATAACTCTGGAAGAACAAATTAGGGCTGTTGCCATTAATCGACTAACCATCGATTGTTGCGGTAGTCAGAGGTTTTTATTTTTAGTCGATCATCGTTCATTTTTAAAGTGGTACAAGTTGGATTTAAATTCTGCTGTGTAACAAGGTAAATTAGCAGACTGTTACCTTTGAAATGTCTTGCCATAGTTACTTGTAATATCTCATGGCCTTTATTTCAGCATTATTGTTGTGCAACAACGTAATTTTGAAAACACTGAGCCTTGCCGTTTGATCAATTCCTGTTCTCTGCAGTATTAATCAGCACTCATTGATCAGTACTAAAGAGTATCATCTTCAAACGGTGTATCTTTTAATAATTGCTGTTTGGGAAGTCATTGGAGAGTAAAGAATCTTCGGTTTTGTACACTCGAACAACCCTCTTTGGAATAATTAGAAATGCGAAAGTGAGAAAATTGTCACAAGACCCACCGCGGTAACTTCACTTGTAGAACTAAATTGTAACTTGTATTGGAATGGATGGGGCTTTGTATTCGAAATTTCTGAATATTAGTTACAGAAAAGAAACATGTGCACAGATGTTCTTCTGTTTAAATTCTTCAAATCAATCGGAGTCTGCCAGAGGTATTTCGGTATTTTTATTTTATCTCGATGAAGAAAGGTACATATTCAAACATTGTCAGTTTTAAATTATTTTGTAAGTATATTAGAGATTGTTGAATTCACGGGAAATGACTATTAATCGACTAACCACCGACTAATGCTGGCGATTAGTCGACTACGAAAATTGATAGTCGTGACAGCCCATGGGCGAATGCCATAACAATGAAAAAAGAACTTGGTAGGCGGGTGGGTGGGCGGGCTGGTGGGCTTTCAGGCAGACAAAGTGGAGACTTTTAATGCTCCCACAAACTTTTTCAGGGAGCCCACAAACATGCGCAGATTGGGAGTTCAGAAGTTATCATGTAGTTCCAATGCACAAAACACAATGAATGAACTTTCATGTTATCGGCTCATCATTATGCACATGGTAACAAAGGCCTCCTATTCACTCTTAAGCTACAAAATATTGGCTCAATGCAAGTTTCACATAACGTAAAGCTCCCAAATGGTCTCCAATATAGGCCTGCACATGCTACAAAAGCCTTGGATTCACTCATAGAGTAGTGAATTTTGCAAAATTTTCACTCCTAGGATCCCCACAATGGCTATCTGCATGTCATGCTGCCCACAACCTCCCCCATAATAACTTGGCACACCCTCCTATAGAATCCTAACAACTGCTTGTTCTTAGTTGCACTATGGGAAAATTAGCATTGTGATATTCTGGTATTTTGACATCAGTGTGAAAAGAGTTAATATCAAAGTATACATGCAAACGTACAAGCATTCTTTTCATTCTTTTTCATAGACCATACAAAAATATTTTACTGAGAGAAACCATTAGAAAGAGGAAGTCTTATTATATAAAAAGGAAATTTTTCTTCAACATTTTAATGTATCAGTGCGTATCCTGTTTTCTTTAAATTGCTCATGCATTGATTTTATACAAACCCAAGACATGAATACAAGTAACAGCTAAATATTCAGTCCTGAAAATTGAATAAAACAGAGACCCTTGCCCAAACAATAGAGATCAGACAATGTATCAAATTACTAATCAAATTTAGTTGTCAGGTAAAATTTAATTCTCCTTGTACATGGTTCCTGGAGGCAAGGACTGATAAAATTCAAGGCTCTTCAAGGCTGTTTCGCAGTGTATTTCATCATTATTCAAAGCCCAACAATAGCCAAATTCAAGATTTTCAAGGCCCTGCCTTCACTAGTCATAGGACCCTCCGGGCATTACCCCTCCTCCCACTTCCCCATAAGGGAAGTGGGAGGAGAGGTAATGATTGGAGGGTCCAAGTTAGGACTGTGCCATCATGAACTCTGGCATATAAAACTATTTAGTTATGATTATGTACTTGCTCAGCATTTTTATTTCATAAATATTCAAGGCTTCACAGGGCCTCCTGACACATTTTACAGGATATAAATACCTTAAATGACCCTAAGTCAAATTCAAGGCCATTCCTTGAATTCAAGGCCCCACAGGAACCCTGCTGTATTAACTTAAACTTACAACATTCTATTGCCCACTCAAAAAATTTATCACAAAATTCAAAAATGTTGGAAGCCTGTAAACCGTTTACCTGACACAAAAGGCAGACGACACTTGCAAACAAAATTCTTAAATAACTGTCAATGACACTGCAGCTCAACTTGTTCAAGAAGGGACTGAACTGAAAAGCTACATATGAAATTTGAAAAAGATCAGGTGAGAGGTGCAGCCTGTATGGTCTGCTAATGGAATTGCTGACAATTTGTATGCCAAATCCAAGATGACCACTGACGGCCATGTTTTTCAACGAAATTCAGAAAAATTTGAAAGCTCCCATTTAGACATCACACCAAAGGTACATATGAAATTTCAAACAAGCAAATTCAGTGAATTCATGTCTCCCGCTGGGCAGCAGTTTCAAGGGGAATTAATGCATCCAGTGGAATAAAGTTGAGTTGCAAGTGGAAGTTATTTAGAAGAGAAGTTTCTCTTCTATGAAGAAAAGAACTCATACAGAGCATTTTATGTCAGGATTCCAAAACTGAATTGAAGCAACTGAAAAACACTGCATGTTGTTTTTCATTATTTTATGTCTTCTCTATATATACAAAACGAGTTGGCACAATGGGCACCAAAAATCTTTAGTGGAAGCAATTTTGTTATTCTGAATTACACATGAGGATACTCACCAATCAAATCGAGTTGTTCAGCATTATCATCATATTCAAGAAGATCGCCATCTTAAAAATTAGTTGATTTGAAAAGAGTCCAGAAACTGTCTGCCTATCAGGTTGAAGCAACCGAATTTAATATGCGCGAAAACTTCCCACATTCAAACCTGGTCTAGGTGTTGATGATAGAAGTAATCCATATAAATTTCAGCAACGTAATTAAATATGCGTGGAAAATGCCCATATTCGAACTTGGACCCACAATTGATGAGAGTGATCTACTACCCAAATTTCATCGAAATCGACTGCCTATAAGGAAAGTTAGAGTCTGGAGACGAAAAATACGGAAGGTGTGCACTTACCATGTATTAGTAGTAGCACTGAATAAATCAAAGTTTCCCTAATTTGCTTAATTTTTGCATGAGAACAAAACCCATATTATATGTGATGTATTGCATGTTACTAAACATTCATACAAAAATTTATTTAAATCCAACCTTTCATATAGAAGTTCTGTGCAAAAAACTGATTGCACCCAATTTCTGAATAAAATGGCTGCTGGCGGCCACCTGGAATTTTGGACCAAACCCCAAAACACATATTCTGGTCTCACAATGATAACAAAGATACTCGAGACGTTTCGTGAAGATTGGTTCATAAATACGGCTTTTAGTCCAAGGTGCGTTGACGCACGGAGCAGACGGACAGGCAGATGGACAGATTTTCGGTACAAAATCTCCCACATTCAAACTTGACCTAGGTATTGATAAAAATAATCCATATATGAAATTTCATCGAAATCGGTTGATTTTCAGGAAAGTTAAAGTCTGGAACCTGTCAGCCAATCAAATTTCAGCAACCTAATTAAATATGCGCAGAAAATGCCCATATTCGAACTTGGACCCACAATTGATGAAAGTGATCTACTAACCAAATTTCATCAAAATCCGGTCACTCTGAGGAAAGTTAGAGTCTGGAAACGAAAAACACGGAAGGACAGAAGGATGGAAGGACGGAAGGATGGAAGGAAGGATGGAAGGACACCCGAATTTAATATTCAGGAGACAAAAATTCAACGGCTCCCAAAGCATTGCTCCAAAGCTACATGTGAAATTTGGAGCTGCAGCCTGTAAGGTGTGCTAAAGCATTTGTGGAAGAACGTACATACAGACATACACATACAGACAGACGATGGGTCGCAACCCATCCCAATAGCTCATACTTGATGTCAAGTTGAGCTCTTAAAATGATGAGATTTTAATGGTGAATTTTGTGAATAATGCTGGCCAGTTTAAGCTGTTATGTTGGGTAAAGGGTTAATTCATCGTCACTCTACCAGCAAAAAAATTCAATTGACAGGTTTAATTAATAGAAGTTTAGTCATTTTCCAGTATGGTCGTGTAACCAGAAAGAGAGAGAAGTGCAGAAGCCAAAGCTCAACCCCACGACCGCCATAATACAAAACAACAGATTTACCACAAGAGTAAAAGATATAAACCAACACAGCTGGTAAATGGCCTTTATACCTTGATCACTACACAACTCTCCAATTTTTTTGGCAATTTACCACCTGTGAATGCGAGGTTTCTCCTCAGAGCAGTCAAAACAGTGCCCGCATTGAACTACTTTGGATCAGACAAGCCCTCAATGTAACAGGAAGGAGAGAGAAGTGTGAGAGCCAAGTCTTGCATTCATGACCCCTATCATACAAAGGGACAATTGAGACTATTGAGCTTGTTCCAATGAGGCATCATATGATATGGTTTTGATGAAACTTTTGGAATATTTTCAACTGCTTAATTTGTAAATTTAAGTGGATGATGCAGGCGATTTGTTACGTAAAGGGTTAACTGCTGGAACATCAAGTCAACTTTGATACATTTTGTGACACAAGAACACATGATGAAAATCATGATAGCGGCTTTCAGCCTTTGAGACAATCAAATTCTACTGCCCTGGTTGCATGAGTCAAGTCTTCGCTACAGGTAGGAAAGATTTGACCAGAAATCACCACCCAATGGACCAAACCTTCCGACTCACTAGCTGTGATACAGTGACAATTCAACAGAAAAAAACTTGGGCCTTAATGGTTAACTAAGAAGAAAAACTCCAAAGAATGAGCTGAGATTGGCTTCGCCAGAAGAAATAATTTATTTATTATTTATTGATATTTAAGGTCATTTACAAGAAATTAAAATTGCTGTCAATGCAAGAAATGAATGCCACAGATGGGTTAACAAATTTTCTAAGACAATTTTCCATCAATTCGGTGAAGTCATTGTAAACACAAGGTTTACTTAGCACTCTTGCCCATGTACATGCGTCTGAGAATTAAGACATTTTGGTGTGTAAGTGAGTGATTGGAAATCCATTGAATATTGATCCATGTATTATATATGCTTTCTTGTTCATAGTATACTCAACACAGAAAAAGGACTCACTTAATAACAGCTGACTACTTGACACTGCCACAGAGTATATTAATTAAGTCAACCTCAGTTAATCTTTTTCACAGATTTAATTAACTCTATAACTGCTGCAAGACTACTATCACTGTAGATGCTCTCAATTTACAGGAAACTGTAAATTTATTTCTTAACTCTTTACCTGCCGAGTAATTTTAAAATATTCTTTTTCCAAATCTAGTCCAGTTCCTGTGAATGGGCTATGACTAGATTTGATGAAAAATTCATGAAAATTTGACTCAACAAATCTTTGGTTAAAATCATCTATAGAATTTACAGGGAAAATTTTGTGAAATATCCTCTACTTTTCCTAATTTTAATTACAAGGGAATTCCTGTCCTGGGCACCTGCAGCATTTAAGGGGTTAAGTCACTTTCAACTGTTTTAGTGGAACCTGTGAGCAGATAATTAACCCTCTGCACATCAATGTGGTAATATACAAATTTCAAACTGCAATGTTTTTACCTAATACAAATAGGACCAATTCAATCATGTTTGACAGAGCTGCTGAGTTCAGTAAAATAACTGGTTAAATTACCAGTTGCATTATGGGGAAAATTTGGTGCTTGGAATTTTAGTATTTTGACAATGTTCAGTATACAGAGAGTTGAAGTCCACTGTGCTGCTACTCATATCACTCCCCTTCCTGTAGGCCTGGAATAGAGTGGGGGACATATTTAAGTTTACTGGTTAGTTTCCAGTTTTGCAGCCAACTGGAAAACTGAACTGCTAGGCCCAGCAAAAACTGACCGAGTGATTTTACTGTGATTGTTCATAAACTGATCAAACTATCATTTTGGGAGAGAACTAGGCTAGTGACCCATATGGACTCTCATCACTTTGTCTATCGGGCAAAGGGTTGCTTACATCATGTTCTCACTGTCACATTTTCTCCCTTATTGACTTGCCCACCTGACTAGTCAATAAGGGAGAAAATGTGACATGGAGAACACAATATAGAGTAGACAAACTTTAATGTCCTTATATCCCGATAAATTCAGTCTTTTGATTGGTCAGAACGCCTTGGACAAATAGCCATAGCAAAGAATACACCCAACATCCAAGGTATATGAGAGCGTGCAACATCCAGGGTATAAGTGCACATTGGGGGTATATGGTTTAAACGAAAGCTTTCTGCTTTTGCTCGCCTCGAAATAAAAATTGAACCAAAAAAACAGAAAATTAAAAATAAAATAAGTGCAAATAATTCGTCCCCTGAGTACCAATGTGTTCTACGTGCCAGTTGGCACATAGAACACATTGGAACTCAGGGGACGATATGTCAACAAAATACTGTTTACTCGTTTCCTTCATGACCCAAGGGATGTAACTCTATCTGTTGTCTTCTGTGATTATAGAAACAAAATAATTATCACGAATTTGGTCCAAGTGATTGTGGAGCTGAGAAATGCATCCACAAAGTTATTTCCACTGTGCTTGTATTGTGTTTCAAATGGGACAAAAACGTTATCTCCGCCAACATGTATGGTATATGGAGATTTAATACCTGAATGTCTCATTTAAACACCTTGCCTGCGGCTTGGGTTTAAAAACCGACATCTAGGTATTAAATCTCCATATACCATACATGTTGACAGAGATAACTTATATTACATATAGTTGTTACCCGAATTCAGTTTTTTTTGGACTCAGTAGGCTCAGCAACTGATCCCCTAGAACCTGTAAGAAGGATTAATGGCAAGTTAGACTGAACCACATTGAGATACTTACAGACAGGACTTTTGGTGGTGAGTAGAGTCATATAAACTACTGTGGAGCCTGAAATGTTGTTTACTGTATGTTTTTACACATAGAAAAACTGAACCAAAATAAAGGTTTTTTTCCTGAAGCCTAACCAAAACCAAATCTGAAGAATCAAAACTGCCCACCTCCACCTAGAAATAGCCCTCAAACAATTGTTTAGGTAACATGGGGGTTACATCCATTGAAAAATACTCAATCGAATTGCAGGTTACGCCAAAATAATAAAACATCAATTAAATTCCTTATCTTGAATGTTTGCCAGTCAGAGCAGACAATCTCTCAGTACTACCACAACTTAAAGGATGTGCAGGCCTTAAAATTTGTACCAATTTGCAAGAATCAGTTTTGTTTCTTGCAAACTACTGCTCTGAGAATCAAGTTTCAACTAGAAAGTGTTTTAGCACACTAAAACATATGTCTCCCCTTCCTTTCTATTTTATTGCACTACAAATGATATATACATCAAAATATTGACAACCATACCAGATATGTAAGGTCAAGCTCTAAAGAGAAAATATAGAACCTTAGTGAGCACGCTCACATACCCCACGTGCAACGATATTTCAAGCTCTAATCATTTTTTAAAAATAAACATAGATTCTAGGAATACTGCAGAAAACAGTGTTCTGTAGTTTCAATGGTATTGAAAGAATTCAAGCAGAGAAAAAGCCCGGAAACCTGTAATTTTGATGAACTTTTCAAAGTCTATGGGGCCGTAATTTTGGTAAAAATCAGTGGAGCGGAACAAAACCCAAACTTGTTCTGTAGGCCACCATGTTAGACTAACATATAAAAAATCAGCTCAATATCTGGAAGCGTGTAGGAAAAAAGTCCAGAAAGCTGTAATTTTGATGAACTTTTCAAAGTTCAAGGGCCATAATTTCGGTAAAAATCAGTGGAGCGGAACAAAATGCAAACATGATCTGTAGGCCACCATGTCAGACTAACATACCAAACATCAGCTCAATATCTGGAAGCGTGTAGAAAAAAGTCCGGAAAACTGTAATTTTAATGCATTTTTCAGAGTCCAAGGGTCGGAATTTCAGTAAAAATCAGTGGAGCGGAACAAAATGTAAACTTGTTCTGTAGGCCACCATGTTAGACTAACATACCAAAAATCAGCTCAATATCTGGAAGCATGTAGGAAAAAAGTCTGCAAAACTGTAATTTTGATGAACTTTTCAAAGTTCAAGGGCCGTAATTTCGGTAAAAATCAGTGGAGCGGAACAAAATGCAAACTTGATCTGTAGGCCACCATGTTAGACTAACATACCCAAAAACAGCTCAATATCTGGAAGCGTGTAGAAAAAAAGTCCGGAAAACTGTAATTTTGATGAACTTTTCAAAGTTCAAGGGCCGTAATTTCGGTAAAAATCAGTGGAACGGAACAAAATGCAAACTTGATCTGTAGGCCACCATGTTAGACTAACATACCCAAAAACAGCTCAATATCTGGAAGCGTGTAGAAAAAAAGTCCGGAAAACTGTAATTTTGATGAACTTTTCAAAGTTCAAGGGCCATAATTTCGGTAAAAATCAGTGGAGCGGAACAAAATGCAAACTTGATCTGTAGGCCACCATGTTAGACTAACATACCAAAAATCAGCTCAATATCTGGAAGCTTATAGAAAAAAAGTCCGGAAAGCTGTAATTTTGATGAATTTTTCAGAGTCCAAGAGCCGTAATTTCGGTAAAAATCAGTGGAGCGGAAAAAAATGCAAACTTGATCTGTAGGCCACCATGTTGGACTCACATACCAAAAATCAGCTCAATATCTGGAAGCGTGTAGAAAAAAAAGTCCGGAAAACTGTAATTTTGATGAATTTTTCAGAGTCCAAGGGCCGTAATTTTGGTAAAAATCAGTGGAGCAAAAAAAAAATGCAAACTTGATCTGTAGGCCACCATGTTAGACTTACATACCAAAAATCAGCTCAATATCTGGAAGCGTGTAGAAAAAAAATACGGAAAACAAGTAGGACTGACTGACGTACAGACGGACTGACGGACGGACCAGTCAAAAACATTATACCCCTGCAACTTCGTTGGGGTATAATAAGTTATGTTCTTTTTTTTACTTGAGTAAAATGTTCTGGTCCAGACAACTGTCTACCGCAGCATTGACATGAAAATGTGAGCTCTCGGGCTGCACGTATTTTTACTTTATGATATTTATAAAAAAGGGGGTACAAGTAAATACCGTGAACCACATACATGGAACTTTAAGCAGATAGTTGTACCTTCGACTTTTCAAAATACCTGGGCAAGGGTAAAATAAATGCAGTCACTTTAAGAGCGATGACAAATTTTGTTACAGACGAACACACATCCCACAACAATATGACATATATGAAGCATTTATTAAAATATCAAATTGCTGGGATTAAAAGTTGCTGAGAAAAATGTGAAGAAGAAGAAGAAGAAGAAGAAGAAGAAGAAGAAGAAGAAGAAGAAGAAGAAGAAGAAGAAGAAGAAGAAGAATATGCACTAAAACAATATGTCTCCCTTCTGGGAAGGAGAGACATAATTCTAGAGAGTGGTAGCCGAGTGGATAAGTGCACTGGTCTGTCATGCCAGAGGTCCCGGGATCGATCCCCAGTCAGGGAAAGTTCTTGAAGTGTCTGAACACTCTCTGTCAGCATCAATTGTGGGGTTGATGCTGTCACAATGTACCATCCTATCAGGTGGGGCAGGTCACCCAAACACCTGTGCCAATGAGCGAAGAAGAGGCATTAATATAAGCTGCATAACTTGTTCGCCAATTCTTGTAAAACAAATAAGATTAAAAAAAGTTTCATTTCTTAAATAATTTAGCAATTGAGAGAGGTTTTATACCCTTGTAAATTCAACGAGTACATATTCCACAGCCAAAAAAAAAACAAGAGGCTCCACAGGGCTGATGCGCTCACCTTGCACAGAACATGATATAAACAGAGTCCAAGAATGAGTCTACATTAAGCAATCCATCTCCACAGGATACATTGTCAATCCTTGAGTCCCTCAGGAGTGACAAAAATAGTCCGAGCATCATGCCTTTTCTCCAGTTGATCATAATGTAAAATGTGGAGCTCCCCTTTGAAGCCCCTTGATACAACCTATGTGGATTAGTCTTAGTTACAGACCTCTAGAGGGTACTGAACACAAAATTTCTAATTTTTCAGCTACATGGTCAATTCTGGCTCCCATGGGGAGCCCAAATATTAACCCAGGCTCTCAATTTGAACAAAGTTGAATCTGACCTCCCTAGAGATGTTGTGTACCAAATATGAAAGCATTCTCAGTGTTGGATCTGAAGAAGAGAAATTTTAAAGAAATGTTTTCATATAGCACCATGTTCAAATTTGGGCTACCATAGCAAGCCCAAATTTAACCTATGAATCCAATTTGAACAAACTTGAATCTGACCCCCCTAGAGATGTTGTGTACCAAATATGAAAGCATCCTGACAGGTGAATCTGAAGAAGATTTTTGAAGAAATTCCCTCATATTGTACTAAGTTAAATTTCAGGTTCCCATATGGAGCCCAATATTAATCCAGACACTTGAATTGAACCAACTTGAATCAGCCCACCCTGTCCCTGTCCCCCCCCCCCCCCCCCCCCCCCCCCCCCCCCCGAGATGTATACCAAATATGAAAGCATTCCGACTGATGGATCCAAAGAAGAGGATTTGTAAAGAAATTTCCTCATATTCAGCTACATTAAAATTTGGGTTACCATAGCAAGCCTAAATATATACCTAGGGATCCGATTTGAACAAACTTGAATCTGACCTCCCTAGAAATGTTGTATACTAAATAGGAAAGCATTCTGACCAGTGGATCTGAAGAAGAAGATAATTAAAAATTATCCCCCATATTGCACTAAGTTGAAAGAGCACCAAGTTCAAATTTGGGCTACCGTAGCAAGTCCAAATATTAACCTATGAATCCAATTTGAACAAACTTAAATCTGACCCCCCTAGAGATGTTGTGTACCAAATATGAAAGCATCCTGACAGGTGACTCTGAAGAAGATTTTTGAAGAAATTCCCTCATATTGTACTAAGTTAAATTTCAGGTTCGAAGAAGAGGATTTGTAAAGAAATTTCCTCATATTCAGCTATGTTAAAATTTGGGTTACCATAGCGAGCCCAAATATATACCTAGGGATCCGATTTTAACAAACTTGAATCTGACCTCCCAAGAAATGTTGTATACTAAATAGGAAAGCATTCTGACCAGTGGATCTGAAGAAGATTTTTAAAAATGATCTCCCATACTGCACTAAGTTGAAATCGGGCTACCATAGGGAGACGAAATATTAACCCAGGGCACCGATTTGAACAAACTTGAATCTGACTCCCCTAGAGATGTTGTAAACCAAATATGAAAGGATTCTGACAGATGAATCTGAAGAAGATTCTTGAAGAAATTCCCTCATATTGTACAAAGAAAAATTTCAGGTTCCCATATGGAGCCCAAATATTAATCCAGGCACTTGAATTGAACAAACTTGAATCTGACCCCCCCTCCCCCCCCCCCCCCCATCCCCCCCAGAGATGTTGTATACCAAATATGAAAGCATTCCGACTGGTGGATCTGAAGAAGAAGATTTTTAAAGAAATTTCCTCATATTCAACGGTGTTAAAATTTGGGTTACCCTAGTGAGCCCAATTATATACCTAGGGACCCGATTTGAACAAACTTGAATCTGACCACCCCAGAAATCATGTATTCCACTAGGAAAGTATTCTGACTGGTGGATATGTAGAAGATTTTTAAAAATTATACCCCATATTGAAATAAGTTAAAAATTGGGCTTCCATAGGAAGCCCAAATATTAACCTAGGGACTTGGTTTGAACAACCTTGAATCTGCCCCTCATAACAATGATGTATACCAAACATTAAAAGATTCTGATTGGCGGTTCTGAAGAAGATTTTTAAAGAATATTCCCCGCATTGCCCTAACATAAAAATTTGGGCTCCTGTATTGGGACCAAATATGAACTAATGGGCTTTATTTTAACATACTTGTATCTGCCCCCCCCCCCCCCCCCAACCTCTATGGATGCTGTATACTACATATCAAAAGATTCTGACCACTGGTTATGGAGAAAAGATTTTTTTTAATTTTTGCAAATATTTTTTTGATGCCCTCTCCAGAACACCCTAACATAACCGAAGGCAATTTTTCTTTACCACTCCATTCTACTGGTCTTAAGGATGCTTCATAACATATAACAGTTCTCTGTTCCGTGTCGTTTGGGAAATATGGGCATTTGAACATATTTCTATTTTTAGCTCCTGGGGTTCCCATGGGGATGCAGGAATTCTTTTTGGCATGAGTCAAGTTCTTATCACCCAATAATTCCACATACTGAATTTCATTCAAATTGGACCATCGGTTCATAAAATAGAAATTTTGGGCGGAGCCAAAAATCATACCCCTCCCATTACAAAGCCAAATATTGCTTCACGAACTTCATTTGAACAAACTTGAATCTACACTCAAAAGGAAGCTCCATAACAAATATCAAGTCACTGTACCTAAGATTTTTAAAATATTTTGGAGCATTTTCTCTCACCCCCTCCCTATGGGGCTGGGCATGTTGAGTTGAACAAAAATGCAATGCCCCTTCGGGAGCATCACTCACATAAACTTTCACTTGAATTGGCCTTGTGGTTTTGGAGGAGAAGACCAAAACATGGTGTTGACAGACGACAGACGGATAGAGATGGGATTAGCTCAGCTAGACTTTGTCAAGGTGAGCTAAAAAAAAACCCTCATATTTATATATTTACTACAGTTTAACTCTTAAGGGCCTAATTCCACTTTTGATGAGGTTCTTGTGCTAGATGTACATGTAGAACACATATTCCAACATTCAAGCTGGTGGTCTTTCTTATGGAAGTTATAGTAGTTAGCCAGTGGTGTCTAAAGACGTCTTGGCTGCCTATGCATGCAGCCAAGACTTCTCTAGACACCACTGCAAAGTCAAATTTTTATCATATTATGAGGTTGGCAAGAGAAAGGAGAATTCTCCAAACCTTTAAGGGCACTTTCAGAATCAACAAGAATCAACTGAACATTTTGCGAGAATCAAAGATGATTCTCATTGTCGTACTTGAAAGAATCATTTGCAGGAATCGATTCCGATTCATGCCTAAATTTTAAGCCCTGTTGTGTAGTGCATCCACATAAGAATAGAGTAGCATGTCATTCATATCTTAACAGAATTTTTGCCAAAATAAAAAAAAAAAAAACAACCTACAATCTCGCAAGCGAGATAGTGTATTAGTTGTTGACATTCATTTTGGCAAAAATTCTGTCAAGACATATTAACAGCATGGCTGCCGCTGTAAAAACCGAGAAGGCAAAATGCATTACAACACATTTTTTCTGTATGTTACCACAATGTTGTATAGCGTAACCTGCTAAAGGGTTACAATGTAAGCTCTTTATTTCAAGGCCCGTTCAAGCAACCACTTACCTTAATTTTCAAGGGCCAATAATGGTAACTACATAATGAAGTATACAAAAAGTCTATTATAACTAAAGATGACAAATGTAAAAAAAATTGTTGAATAACTAAAAAAATTTCAATTTCTCTCTCTTTATAACTTGGGTCGTACCAATATTGGATATTCAAAAACAATTTGATCTGGAATGCTTCAAATGCAGAGAATAAAAATGCTCGAATTTTGAGAAAACTTATTTACCGTTCATCTGGATACAATAAAGAGGACCGATTACAGTACAGCCATCATGGACGCATCAAAATCTATGTGAGGGCATTTTTCCATGCATACATGTACAATTCGGAGATGATCCACTATGGCACCTAGCAGGTGTAATAGCGGATCATCTCTGAATTGTATGCGTGGAAACAATGACAACACATGCATTCTGACCCGTCCAGGATGGCCCTACTGTATGACAGTCAGAGATTTCGAAAGCATCTGTGACAAGCACAAGGAGCGTCAGCTGTCTTAGGGAGTTTGAGCACTGAAGAGAGGGGTCTTCCCACAGGAAGATTTTAAAACAGTGCTATCAAATAAGGTGAAGAGACACAACATTTTTAGAAAATGTGTGTAGTTCCAGAAGAACAACTTTTTGGTTATCTGTTTTTTCATTTAGATAACCATCAGAGGAACGATAAAATCATTCCTATCAGATTTTATGGCCTGCAAATACGTAGTAGTACCAGCAATGCAATTCTGTTCAAATGCAATGAAAAGATTCTGCTTCACACCAAGGGAACCAACTACACAATGTATACGTGCTATTCACACATCATTGTATTTACTATATCACTGTCATGAAAGGTGTCACAGATTTGGAATTGAGCACCAGACTTTTCAAGCTCATAGTAGGGACAAACAATAATTTCCTGAATCAATTCCTTACTTGACTAATGGTGAGAGACATTACAGCAGAATCCAGTGATCCTATCCATCAAAACTTGGGCATTGTCACTTAAAGGTACAGACAATAGAGTCAAGAGATTTTCATAATAATGTACTTGGTAACCAGTATGATGAAAATGAAATCACGCAGTAACAAGGATTATGCATCACCGATGCAGGGTCTTGTTTTTTGCATCTGTAAGGCTTGTCACCACAAGAAAATCAAATCCATTGATATTTGTTCAAGTTACCCCACTAACGAGCTGAGAATAGTCAAAAATTAACTAATTAAGAGTCATAAGTCTGTTCAGTATGATTGAATGACACTGGTTTGTTTAGAAAGTCTCACATATCAAATACTGACCAAATCCATTGATATCCATTCAAGTTATTGAGCCAACAATCAGAAAACAGACAAAAATTAATGAATTAAGGGCCATAACTTCACTCACTATGGCTGAGTCATACCATTTTTCAAACTCATTCATGACATTAAGAAAGTCTCGCATACCAAATATTGACCAAATCCATTGATATTTGTTGAAGTTATCACACTAACATGCTGAAAACAAACAAAATTTAATGAATTAAGGGCCATAACTCTGCTCAGTATGGTCAAACCGTACCAGTTTTCAAACTCAGTCAAGACATTGTTAAGAAAGTCTCACATACCAAATACTGAGCAAATCCATTGACATTTGTTCAAGTTAATGAGCTAACAAGCCGATAACCACACCCACTTGCCTTCCTGCCTGCCTGCTTGCACCCGCCCACCCCCCCCCCCCCCCCCCCCCCCCGAACCCAAACACACACACTAACACAAAAGTCAAAGCTACATGTAAGTCATGGTGTTTGTGCTCAACATTCCACAAAAGATGTGTTTTCTTGGCTATGACCATCCGACCATACGTTGTAATGTATGAGGTGACAGACAAGCATTTCAACTTTGGAAAGCTTATTCTTTGAGAAAAAGCTTTGAACCCAGCAGCTGCAACAAGTGGCATGAGCCTTTTATCTTCGGATTAATTTTATGATCATAATTTTCGTATCTAGTGACAATGTACATAGCTGCAGATGAATTAACAGCAACATCATCGTTGGCTGCCTATACAGACAGTAAACAATGATGTAAAAACAATGTCATGATAAATGCAGCCTACCATTAAAGTTCTTAAGGAAGAATACACTTGGGGCAACCTTTTCAATGCATTAGAAAAGGGGCAGATTGTGACTGTCTGTGGACCAAAGGGTTAATATGCTGCATGGGTCAAAAGTGGAGAAATGTATGATGGTCCATGTTATATGGAAGTGGAAGAGCCATACAGTGGGGCACACTTAATTGGATATTTCTTAGCCAAATAACCCTGTTAATTGAATATAATTTCCCAACACAAAACTATTTGAAAAACCTTCTGCATAAATTAGACCTGTTGAGTAAATATAGGTTATAGAGTAAACTCATTTTAATAGAATTGAATAAAAAATCTTGTAACCTGTCAAGAAATTACCCTGACTCTCCCCAGTTTTTCTTTGTTTTTAGACTTATTTGGCCTCAGTACATCCAATACAGGCATTTAATCTATTATATCTTGTTTGACAGAGCTCATGGAGCTGATAATAATAATAAAAATGTTAACGCCTAGAATCCACACACGGTGCTCAATAGCTGTACATGTACCATAATTGCACACATACAGGTACATTCTCTAACAGATACACTGATACATACACTTGTCAAACAAGATATAAGAGAATAAAATTATCTCTTGAATAGAGGAACATGACACGATCCCTGTTATTGAATACTCCTGGTAACTGAACAATTTTCATTTCACTGTACTTGCGGGGACCCTCCTTATGACCAATCATTGGTATGGGGGATCACAAGCTTTGTTTCTGAGACAAAGGAAAGATAATAAAATTTGATTGACAACTTTTGGAAATAGCACTGGCAGGAAGTCGATACACTAGGTAAAACAAAATAACTCTTTACCTAATGAATCGGCCACATCAGCTCACAAATTGGGTTGTTGAAAAAAATATATTTTCCAAAAAATTTCAACCAAACCATATTTGACAACCCCACCCCCTCATTGGAACAGGTTTGCTGAGCTCATTCCAATGAGGGGTTGATTGATGTGTTTTTGCTGAATTGTTTTGAAAATTTTAGGGCACACATTAATTTTGTGGGTGTTGGGGATAAAAGGTTAACTGAATGTCTACTTTGCCTGTCAAAAATATTCCATTAATAGGAACAGTCAATTAACCAGAATCTGAACAATTTCTAATATCACAGACAGGTGAATGGTGAGAAAAAGTTAAGTATTCAATCAATTATATTAAAATTGTTTGACAGACCATTGAGAGTTCTGACATGTTCGATATAAGAGGCCTTTCACCCTAGGCATTGATTACCGGATCATATTTACCAGTAAAACAAAACTTGCTAACTCCTGTAATCAAGCATTGTCCCATTAGGTCCAAAAAAGTTAAAAACCCGTTTCTCAGGCCCTCCCGCATAGCTCTTTTGGCTGCCGCATGCTCTCTTTTTATAACCAATGCAATCTTTAAAAAATAAAAATGCCGCTCAGGATCACAGATCCAATGTCGAGTTGTGACCTTGACCTTTGACCTGGCGAGTCCAAGGTCAATAGGGTTCTTCCTCGCACCAAGGCCAACACACCTATGAAGTTTCATGACTCTAGGTTGAACCACTATCAAGTTCTCATCCGGAAACCAATTGTTGCGATATGCTATGTTCAAGGTCACTGTGACCTTGACCTTTGACCTGGTGAGTCCAACATCAATAGGGTTCTTCCTCGCACCAAGGCCAACACACCTGTAAAGTTTCATGGCTCTAGGTTGAACCACTATCAAGTTATCATCCGGAAACCAATTGTTGGGATATACTATGTTCAAGGTCACTGTGACCTTGACCTTTGACCTGGTGAGTCCAAGATCAATAGGGTTCTTCCTCGCACCAAGGCCAACATACCTATGAAGTTTCATGACTCTAGGTTGAACCACTATCAAGTTATCATCCGGAAACCAATTGTTGCGATATACTATGTTCAAGGTCACTGTGACCTTGACCTTTGACCTGGTGAGTCCAAGATCAATAGGGTTCTTCCTCGCACCAAGGCCAACACACCTATAAAGTTTCATGACTCTAGGTTGAACCACTATCAAGTTATCATCCGGAAACCAATTGTTGCGATATACTATGTTCAAGGTCACTGTGACCTTGACCTTTGACCTGGTGAGTCCAAGATCAATAGGGTTCTTCCTCGCACCAAGGCCAACACACCTATGAAGTTTCATGACTCTAGGTTGAACCACTATCAAGTTATCATCCGGAAACCAATTGTTGCGATATACTATGTTAAAGGTCACTGTGACCTTGACCTTTGACGTAGCGAGTCCAAAATCAATAGGGTTCTTCCCCTCACCAAGGCCAATCTACCTATGAAGTTTCATGAATGTGAGTTGAACCATTATCAAGTTATCATCCGGAAACCAATTGTTTAAGATTTACTATGTTCAAGGTCACTGTGACCTTGACCTTCGACGTAGCATGTCCAAAATCAATAGGGTTCTTCCTCCCACCAAGACCAACCTATGTATGAAGTTTAATGAATGTGAGTTGAACCACTATCAAGTTATCATCCGGAAACCAATTGTTTACGCCCGCCCGCCCGCCCGCCCGCCCGCCCGCCCGCCCGCCATTCACCAAACTATAAGTCGAGTTTGACTTCGTCACAACTCGACTAAAAATTAAATGGTTTATTAGTCGAGTATTTATATCCGATATTTTACCCAAGTTAATAAAATTGATAAATTTAGCCTCTTGAGTGCAACAAGGCTTTGCAATGCTTTACCATTGCAAAGCCTTCTTGCTCTCAAGGGACAAAATACACCATTACCCATGCTATTCTGTAGATTATGAGGACTAAAACAAACAAGCCGAGACCAATACCGGGTCTGGACCTGCATCGCTGCATGCAATTGAATCGGCAAACATGAAGTGGCTGCACGGCAGATCTGAAAATTGCATACACGATAGAACTGATCATTATCAGGCTCCAGATAAAATATAAAATCAATCCCTTGCATAGAAGCCGAGAAAAGTTTGACGAAAAATTTCAATGTTCAGTGGGTACAGTAAAATTTCAAAGTATCGGTAAACAGGAAGTGGCTGCACGGCCGATCTGAAAATTACATACACGATACAACTCATTATTATGAAGCAGCAGACCAAATATAAAATCAATCCCTTGCATAGAAGCTGAGAAAACCTTGACGGAAAATTTCAATGTTCAGTGGGTACAGTAAAATTTCAAAGTATCGGCAAACAGGAAGTGGCTGCACGGCAGATCTGAAAATTGCTTGCATGATACAACTCATCATTATGAAGCAGCAGACCAAATATAAAATCATTCCCTTGCATAGAAGCCGAGAAAACCTTGACGGAAAATTTCAATGTTCAGTGGGTACAGTAAAATTTCAAAGTATCGGCAAACAGGAAGTGGCTGCACGGCAGATCTGAAAATTGCTTATATGATACAACTCATCACTATGAAGCCGCAGACCAAATATAAAATCATTCCCTTGCATAGAAGCTGAGAAAACCTTGACGGAAAATTTCAATGTTCAGTGGGTACAGTAAAATTTCAAAGTATCGGCAAACAGGAAGTGGCTGCACGGCAAATCGGAAAATTGCTTACACGATACAACTAATCATTATGAAGCAGCAGACCAAATATAAAATCATTCCCTTTCATAGAAGCCAAGAAAACTTTGACGGAAGAAGTGTTTCGGACAGACTGACGGACTGACAGATGGACGGACGGAGTCGAGCGGTTACTAGACCTGCTCTGCCGCTGGCGACGCAGGTAAAAACAAACCAAGAACATGAACTTTTGAGACAAAGAAATAATTACAAAAATAAAATAGAAAACCACCCTCCCACATGCAATTTTACAAAAAATGGCCAGAGAAATAGAAGATTTGCTTTTTGGGGCCTTACATAGGATTCAAAGCAAGCCACTGTTTCAGGGTTGAGGTGAATACTTTGTAAACGTATTTGAATATAAATACAAATACTTTGAATTAATATGAATACAAATACGCTATTTTCACATATATTCAAATATATATATATGTGAATACCTTGAAATGAATTTGAGAATACAAGATACATACAAGAGCAACTTGAAATAAATTAAAAACCATCACCATATAATATCAATAAATATTAATATTATATATAATTTTGTCAAATAGCCGTCATGCTTGAGAGATTACTCCCTTCTAAGTGGTTTTCACTTTTGACTAATTCATATTCCATTACGTAAGTGCCGTATCAATGTATACGTCATGGGAAGTTGGGAACATGAAAATTAAGCATCACACTTATCCTAATTGTTAGATGAGAATTAACTAGAGGTGTGACTGTCCCAGATGGGCCTGTCCATCCATCCCCCCTTCCCTCGCTGCCAATATTCTAAGACGAAAAGGAGCATAACTCTAGTCAAAAAAGTCTGATTACAACTATAATCACAGGTGCAGAGGTTCCCATGTTAGTGAACATCCATACCAAGTTTCAAAGGAATCAACCTGTAAACCTCTGAGAAAATCGCCTGACAAAATTCATGCATCCTATGATGAAAAGGAGCAGAACTTTGGCAAGAAAAGGTCTGATAAAAACTATAATCGCAAGTGCATAGGTTCCCATGGTAGTAAACATCCATACCAGGTTTCAAAGGAATAGACCAATAAACATCTAAGAAAATCTCCGGACAAAATTTGCGCATTCTAAGATGAAAACGGGCATAAGTCTGGCAAAAAAAGTCAGATTAAAACTATAATCACAGGTTCACAGGTTCCCATGGTAGTAAACATCCATACTAAGTTTCGAAGGAATCGACCAATAAATGTCGGAGAAAAATCTCCGGACAAAATTCTTGGCAATGCAGGCATTCTAAAATGAAAGGAAAGGGGGCATAACTCTGTCAAAAAAAGTCCACTTAAAACTATAATCGCAGGTGCACGGGATCCCATGGTAGTAAATATCGATACCAAGTTTCAAAGGAATCGACCCATAAACATCTCAGAAACTCACCAGATAATATTTGCACATTCTAAGATGAAAAATTGCATAACTCTGGACAAAAACGGTCCAATCAAAACTATAATCGCAGGTGCACAGGTTCCCATGGTAGTCAACATCCATACCAAGTTTCAAAGGAATCAACCCATAAACATCTGAGAAAATCTTTGGGCAAAATTCTAGGCCTGCTATATCAAGTTGAAAAGGGGCATAATTCTGGAAAAAATAATCCAACCGGAACTATAATGACAGGTGCACAGGTTCCCGTGGTAGTGAACATTCATACCATGTTACAAGCAGATTAGTCCATGAACGTCTGAGAAAATCTGCAGACAAAATTATGTCCACAGACAGAGAGAAGATGGACAGACGGACGGATGGGTGGGGACAGACGGGTGGACGGATGGATGGACGGACGGATGGACAGATGGACAGATGGACGGACGGAAGGACGGACGGATGGATGGACGGACGGATGGACGGACGGACGGACGGACGGACGGACGGACGGACGGACGGACGGACGGACAGACAGACAGACAGACAGACAGACAGACAGACAGGGTGATTCCATAATACCATACCCCCCTCCCCACAACTCGTTGCAGGGGGTATAAAAAATACCTAGTATTCCCTAAACACTTTCTCGAGTCACTCTTATATCCATCCATTCTCTTACGTAAATTGTTAGTCTGTCCAACGTACTGCAATTTGCAAGAAGCGCAGAAAATGGCATATATAAGCCATTTAGCATTACAGTCAGTATCTGCATTCTTGCAGTGAAAAAATCTTCCATTGGTAGTGCTAACAATTTTATTGTCTGTTATAATCAAACAACACAACTGACACCAGGTAGATTTGCATGGTTGACAAGGTACCTCCCCATCAGTGGTAGATGCGCCCCACACTTTAGCTCTGACCAGTATTTTCACCTAATTGGGAGGCTGTCTAAAGCTAATGACGGAAGCACATGGAACCGCCTCCTGCATTCTTTCAGACTGGTGCAGAATGGGAAGATATTTACTTAAAATATTCTTGATATCAGGTAGTCCAGGATGAAACTCCACAGTAAAGTAAACCCTGCGGGAAGCCTCAGAAATAGGCTTAGTCTGTGGATGTTGAAAAGTGATGATGACCCTTTCAACATGAACCTTAACTTTCCTCCTACTGTATCCCCGGCGGGCCAGATAATTTGTGAGTTTATCACAATGAATCTTTGCAGTGGTGAGATTTGAACAAATACGCAAGATCCTGAGTGACTGGCTGTATGGAATGCTATGTTTAGTATGATTAGGATGACAACTAGTTGAAGAGCAGATATTGATGAGTATCAGTGGGTTTGGTATATAAATCTATACAAATGTCACAGTTGTCTTGAAGAGTAACAGAAACATCAAGAAGTTTATAGTGTTCCGCAAATAATCACTGGTGAATTGTATAGGAGGGTTCTATATTGTTCAAAAAGCTAAGAAACTCCAGATGTTTGTCCTCCCCTGCGGTCCAAACCAAGAAAATATCTATAAACAGAAGCCAAACATCCGGCGACACTGGACAAGACAACAGGAGATTTCTTTCAAAAATGCCCATGAAAATATTAGCATAAGATGGTGCCATATTCGTCCCAATGGCAGTGCCCGAAATCTGCAGAAAATATTCTGTGTTAAATTCAAACACATTGAGTGTGAGCATGATCTCAGCCATTCTACAGACTCCATCCTCAGTCTCGGGAGGAAAATGGTGCTCAGGCAAAAAGGTCCTGAGGGCTATCAGGCCATCTGTATGCGGTATACTTGGATACAAAGCCACTACATCCACCGTCGCAAGGATTGCTCCTGGAGGCAAGGGTCCCAAGGCCCTGATCTTGTAAATAAAGTCATCAGTATCAAGAGGTTGTATAATATGGTCCACTAATTCGGAAATCCCTTCTGTAGGAGAGCCACAAGCCAACACAACGGGCCGTCCAGGTACTCCCAGCTTGTGAATTTAGGAAGTAGGTAGAAACGAGCAGGCTTTGTATCCCTTGGGCAGGCGTAGTCATGCATATCCTCAGAGATAATGTTCTCTTGGTATATCTCATCAAGTATGGTACATTATGTAGTAACTTCCTGTTCAATATCACAAATTAATATCATGATCTGTGCACTTATAGACTGACTGATCATTAAGTTGTCGGTATTCCTCAGCCAACAACTTAACGATATTTTTATATATATTTTACAAATATCCTTCTAACATGAGTATTTAAAAAGTTTTATTGGACATGTATTCAACAATTTAACTGGTTGAGCACAATAAGCCACTATCAGGGCTTTCAAAAAATGAGGGTACCAGAACAAAAGCAAACATTTTCCATGCTTATGTTTCATATTCAGCCAAACGCACATAAATATTTTGTTCATATAAATTAGTTTTATTGCATATTATTGCCCATGGGCACTCTCTAATAATTTGTAATAAATCAATTTTACTGAACAAATTCAGCCCACAAAAAATAATCTAGCCATCCACCAGTTCAAAGCCATATTATAACCACATTTGGTCTTTGCTAAATAGGAAGGGTACATGCTGATAAACTCACTGATAATTAAGTCTACTGTCTGTATTTAATGCATAAATGACAGACATGATGGTATTTAATAATGCAAATATTATGGATTGGTAAGTCTTTATAATTGAAATGAGGTGTGAATTTGTCTGGTGCCCATGCATTACAAAGAAGATCTGTGAAAACATTTTATGATGAATTCTCACTTTGCCAGCAGGCTGGTGTAAGACATTTTCACACCTCTGCTATAGTCTGTATTAGTATTAGTGACAGATATTCACAGTCGATGGTATTCTGTTTGTTAGCCGTGTTTCTTATACGAATAGCAGGTAACTGGTAATGAGATGACAATCACAAATAACTTACTTGGTAGTCATCAACTTCCAAGCACAAATCAGAACAAGAGGCCCCAAGGGGCCTGAGGGCGCTCACCTGACATGGTAGTCTAAATATCAACCCAGAGAATTGATTTCAACAAGTTGCATCTGCTCCACCTAAGAAAAGCTTATACCAAATATCCAAAGATTCTGACCAGTGGATCTAAAAAAAAAAAGATTTTCAAAGAAAATTCCTCATATTGAACTAAGTTACAATTCGGGCTCCCATAGGGAGCCCATATATGAACCCAGGGACTTGGCTTTAACAAATTTGAATCTCACCCCACTAAGGATGCTGCACACCAAATATCAAAACATTCCGAACTGCTGGATCTGAAGAAGAAGATTTTTAAAGAAAATTCCTCATTTTGAACTAAGTTGCAATTCAAGCTCCCACAATGAGTCCAAATATGGACCTAGGGACATGGCTTGAACAAACATGAATCTCACCTCCCTAAGGATGCTGCATATCAAATATCAAAACATTTCAACTGCTGGATCTGAAGAAGATTTTTAAAGAAAACTCCTCATTTTGAACTAAGTTATAATTCGGGCTACCACAATGAGCCCAAATATGAACCCAGGGACTTGGCTTGAACAACCCCCCCCCCCCCCCCCCCCCCAAGCATGGTGCATACCCAATATCAAAAGATTCTGCCTGCTGGATCTTGAGAAGAAGATTTTTTAAGAAATTTGCCTGAAATGCACTAAGTTCGAATTCGAGCTTCTATAGTGAGCCCAAATATGAATCCAGGGGGTCGATTTGAACAAACTTGAATCAGATCCACCCTACAATGTTGCATACCAAATATGAAAAGATTCTGCCTGCTGGATCTGGAGAAGAAGATTTTTAAAGAAATTTGCCTGAAATGCACTAAGTTCGAATTCGAGCTTCTATAGTGAGCCCAAATATGAACCCAGGGGGCCGATTTGAACAAACTTGAATCAGATCCACCCTACAATGTTGCATACCAAGTATCAAAAGATTCTGCCTGCTGGATCTGGAGAAGATGTTTTAATGTTTTTCCCATTGCCTACAGTGTTAAAAACTGCTGACTCAGCACTTTTTCAAAGTACCGAAACTGTACCCTATGATAAAACCGATAGCAATTTTTATTTACCAATCCCTTCTGTTGGTCCTAAGGAAGCTTCACACCAAATAAAAATTCTCGGTGCCATGCAGTTTTGGAGATATGGGCGTTTTAATTTTTTCTATTTTTAGCTCCTGCGGTTCCCACGGGGTTGCAGGAAAAAAATTTTTGATATCAATCAACTACTTATGACCCATTATCATCTCATATCAAATTTGGTTCAACTCAAACTCACGGTTCGGAAAACAGAAATTTTAGGCATGGCCAAAATTTTTGCCCCTCCCATAACGAAGGCAAATAATGCCCGACAATCTTATGTTGAACAAACTTGATTCTAAACCTCAAAAGGACTCTGTATACCATATATCAAGTCTCTGCTACTGGTGGTTCATTAGAAGAAGATTTGCAAAAAATTTGGCTCTTTTTCCCCACTCCTCTGCTCAATATGAGCCGAAACCTAATTTGCATAAAAATCAAAATGCCCCTATATAACCACTACTTACATGAAATTTAATTAAAATGTGGCCAGTGGTTTAGGAGAAAGAGTCTCAAACACCATCTTCACGCAGGACGACGGACGACAGACAAAGGACGGACAGATGGAGGCACGACGGACGAAGAAATCAGAAAAGCTCACCCTGACTTTCAGTCAGGTGAGCTAAAAAGAACATTAAAATTTATTATAATAATGCCTTACCTTCTTAGAACCTGTATTTCATTTTCTAATGTTTCCTCTTTCCCTCGTAAACCATGTTTGTCTATACATTTTATTGCAGTAAAAAGTCCACGTTCTAATTTATCCTCAGCTAGGACAACTTCAGAAAAAGCACCCCTGAAAGAAAAATATTTTAAAATTGATCCATGAAGCTATTACACAGTGAAAGCCTGTTAACTGAATAGCCACTTTGCCAATGAAAATTATTCAATTAACACGAGTATTCAATTAACAGGGATTGTGTCACTTTCCTGAATTCTGGAGATAAACTTTGCATTTATTCTATTATATCTCGTTTGACAGAGCTCCATGAGCTCTGTCAAACAAGATATAATAGATTGAATAACTGAATTGGATGCACTGAGGCCAAATAGATCTACAAACAAAGTAAACTCCTGTTAACTGAATAAAAAATGTTGTAATCTGTCGAGAAATTACCTTAACTCCCCAGTTTTTCTTTGTTTATTTTTTAATTAAACTTATTTGTTTTACAAGGATTGGCAAACAAGTTTAGCAACATATATTAACGTCTCTGCTTGGCCCAATGGCACAGATGTGTGGGATGACCATCGAATCGGCAACTTTGTGGCCTCGCTCTTCTCAGGATCTTCAGTCTGCACGGAGTGTGTCTCTCTCTGCACAGAGGACAGCCATTCATTCTTGGCCATATGAAAAATCGAGAGTGGCAACAAATCGCTTGCCTGAAAACCAGTTAGGTGTGCAAATCACTTGCCTAAAAAGTTTTTTTTCTGTAAAAACATACTGACTCATTGGAGAATTAACTTATAATTGTTACCTACTGTACATGTGATACTATCTCATAATGCACAAACTGTCAGCCAGGGTTTCCGCTAGAGATAAAATGGCAGGTCCAGTATGAGGGAAACCAAGACTGTCGGCACAACCATGGTTCACGTCGGACAGAGAAAATGTTTTAAATTACAACTGCAGGAAGGCCATTTTCTTGCATCTTTCACCGCCCAGTTAGAAAAATGGGTAACCAATTTTGTTTCAGTCGGTACATTAGTGTTGGGAGGTTATGAAATTTTTCCATGGTTTCGGTTTCTACTCGTTTTTTTCAAAAAAGAGTTGAGTCCGGTTTGGGTTTTGGTTTTTTTAGAGAAAAATATTTAAGTATTAAACACTATAAAAACTTGGATTTTTTCCCAAATATTAGTTTTAATAAAAGTTCAAAGTGCAAGTACCTTCTCGTCTCTCTAAAATTATGAGATTATATATAGCGCAGCACATGTATAGTGAACAATTAATCCAGAAGACAATGAAGATTGTTCACAGAGCCCTGGATATACAGTTGAATAGCAGGCCAGGACTTTTAAAAAATCCAGGGGAGCTACTACGGCTCCCCTAAACCTGTGCCAGGAGAGCTATTCTGTGCTTAGTTGGTTATCAATAACAGAATTGAAGGTTTTAGGAGAGCAATCACAGCTGTTAAGGAGAGCCATTACGGCTCTCCATAAATTGATTTTGCAGGAGACATGGAGGGCAGGAGCTACAGCTCCCCTCAAAAGACCAGGCCTGCGAATAGCATTGGCAGCCCCCCCCCCCCCCCCACCCTCACCAAGACAAGAGGAAAAATGCTGTACCAATGCACAACTTGGGTAAAAAATGCTGAAGATGTAATGTTATGAAATGTCAGGCCAAAGAAAAGAAATCCCTTTGTTTGGGGCACCCCCACCAACTAAACAATTATGCCGACTCTAAAAATTTTACAAAGTAAAAGTCGCTCATTTAGGTCATTGTAATCCTAATTTTTATTGGATTCAACTGTGAATTTGAAACCTATTTTGAGGTTAAATCTTTCAAAAATACATGTAGAAATAAATATATAGGACAGTATAAATGCGGAGCAAGTCGTAATTTCCAGTTCAGCAAAGGAAATCGCTTTGATAAATTGATCATTTTATAGATACAGTGTTTTACCATTGGTGTTGAAGGTCATGAACATTAATGAATATGATTTTTTGTTATTAGGGTTTAACGACCAATTTACTGACAGAGTCATATCATGTCGGTGGCAGATTTACAGGTGGAGGAAGCCGGAGTACCCGGAGAGAACCACCGAGCAATGACGAGCAGCTGTCAGCTCTCCAACATCCTAACTCTGCACAATGGCACAGGCAGGGTTAGATTGGTTGAAGACATGCGCACCTTCGACGAGCACTATGCCTCAGTTCACAGCATCATCGTGCCCCCATGTTGGCAATCGGGGTTAAATGCCTTGCCCAGATATAAGGACAAAATGCGTGAGTCGTGTATTGATACTGAAAGCCCTGAATCTTGGCCTGCAGTCTTATATTTATTTATTTATTGGTGTTTAAGGTCACATATTTATGCACAATGGCTAACCATGACCATGACAGTTTTACGGGTGGAGGAAGCTGGAGTACCCGGAGAGAACCACCGAGCAACGGTGAGCAACTGTCAGCTCCCCAACATACCAACTCCACACAAGCAGGGTTAGCAGTGGTTGAAGACAGGTGCACCATCGACGTGCAGTACGTCTTAGTACACAGCGTCACCGTGCCCCCATGTGGGCAATGGGGGTGAAGTGTCTTGCCCAAGGACACAACGCGGTTGCCGCAGGTGGGGCCTGCAGTCTTAAAAATGTTATTGGGGCAAGTATGTAAGAGAGTTGTAAATAGTAATGGGTTAATGCTTCGGTTATTTTTTTAACAGAAGTTCTGTTGTGTGTCCGTGATAACTCATCAGGACTGTTCACTTAACTTGTTAACAACCATGACTTGAAGGCAATATCCACGCAACAGCTCAGTAATTTTCATGAATAATCGCGTGATTAGTTTTCGTTGACCGGCGCAATAAATCACTTATTCATTCTTGGTCGAACAGACAGCACGACATGACTTTAGTCACCTTGGGAAATTGGAGATATTTCAATTTGAACTTGGAAAGCTTTGATCCCATAGATCAGGTAATGCATTATTTAGTTATTAATTATTTAATGAACATTAGATATTGCTAACGTGATTATTACTTTTGTGTAAAGTATGTTGTGCGATGTTTTGTCAAGTCAAACTTCTGTTTGACTTGGCAGAGCAGCGCACAGCTCGTTTCAATAAGTCATAACCGACATTTCGCGAACATATCTTGTTGACGTTCTGTCCGCAATGCGATCTCGCATAAAGTTCAGCCAGAACAAGCTCTACGCGCTTCATACATTGTGGTCTTTTTAATTGTTGTATTTCTGTTCACTATAATTTTAGTTTTGATGGCAGGCAGATGTTTTGCTTGCTTTACCCCTTAAGTGTCGCTGAAGAAATGATTTTGTATGAGACACTGCCAAGGCGAGCTCTTGGAGCTTGACTTGGCCGTGATTCATGCAAACTAATTATTGGTATACATGTAGTTTTGACGACAGGTAGATGTTTTGATTGCTTCGTCCCGCAAGTGTCACTGAAGAAATGATTTTGTATGAGACACTGCCAAGGCGAGCTCTTGGAGCTCGACTTGGACGTGACTCATGCAAACTAACTATTGGTATAGTTTTGACGGTAAACAGTTTGGTCAGTCGTTGTTTATGCGACACTTAATTTAACGTGAGCCATTTGTAATTACCACACTTTTAAATTCACACTGACGGGCACGTGTTAGGGGTGCAGGTTACTTGTAAATCTGTGCAACTGTTTACGTATCTGTGAATACGTCAGTGCATGTATCTGAGCGTATGAGAATCGCGTCATGTAACATGAGAATGAGAGGAAGTGTGATTCTGTATACATTACGGCAGTGTGATTGAAATATTTCATTGTTGATATTTTAGAGTTGATTATGAAAGAACTGGAATAAAAATACTTGGTTGGAAACAGAGTTCCAGATTATTTTTCAACCCTGTTACAATGGCAAGGCTACCTTTTGAGTGATATTTTATGACTGATATTGTTGTTGTATTGACACCACCGAGGACAGGTAATATTGTTTCATTTATTTCCCAAAGACCCAAGGACAGTACAAGTGATGGATGACCGAAAATGTTACCTCTTTCCAGACAGAATTCCACTATAATTCATTTTTATTGACAATCACTCCACAATGGTTCCACTTTAATTATAGTGACAATAGTTACATGGAGAAGCGCTGACTTTTATCATGGGCTACCAATTGTTGACTCAAATAAACTTTGAATGCCGTGTCAACAAGACCTATAATGACATTTTCTTGTGAATTTTTTTTTTTTTTTTTTTTCTTTCGAAATTTATGTCTTCATTAACTTAGAAATTTAAAATGTTGTGTATTATGTAAGAGCCCTGAGCCTTGACGCATTCCCATCGATGTGACATTTACTTATTCAATGATTAGATTACAAATGATAAATTTTTCATGGGTGAAAATAAGCTTATCAAATATCTTGAGAAACCTTGAGTACATTTTCAAGAAGATAATGTTTCTCATATTCTCTTAAGTACAAGTAAGGGAAAGTATTTACAACGCGTCTTAGATAGAGACTTGCCCATTCTGTGGTGGTGTAAGAGCGGTGCAACAACGCCTGATCAGTTATCTTTTGCCAAAAGAAAACTTCCTGAATTGGCTAAGAAAGTTCCAAAAATTACACTTTACATATGGTTGGGAACTTGTGATTTAACGTTTAAAGAGGAAAAATTTATTTATTTACAGCACAGTAATATTGATGAGTCAGTTAACTTTGTTATTACTCATTTTGTAGAATTTGTAGACTTTGTCAAGTCATTCTCCAATATTGATGTTGTTTTTCTTGGAATTCCGCCAATTTCAATAGTAGAATGGAATAAATCGAGGGGTCATTCTGCACCGGAACAATTTACCCAGGCTGATCTCGAGGTACAAAGGGGTGTTAACAAGTTTAAATGATTGGTTATATTCATTTAATGACTCAAAAGGATTTTATTCCCCAAGTTTCCACGTGGATATTCAAAATAACCGTAAACGGGCCAATCAAAAGAGTATTTATAGTTTAAATTTCAATTTATTTTTGGATGGTGTTCACCCCAAACCAATCTTAGCACATGTATGGTTAAAGCATCTAGTAGAATGTATGGTGAAATATAATTCAACTCTTTGAGCGTCTACTCAATAAAATTTAGTTTGAAATCTTATATTTACATTTGACCTCTGCCATTTGCAACTTATATTATTAAAGAGACAATATGGCTGAAGAAATGTCAAAAGAGGAAGTTCAAGATTTGCTTCATGCATTTCAAGAACTTGGAGTCAAACCTAAAGCCACGTCAGCTGAAGAGTTAAAAACCTGGATAGCCTCATTTGTGGCTTCAGGAGATCCAAAAATTAAAACTGAGAAAGTCTCCCCTAAAAAGGTGTATATTTCCCAGCCTCCGCATCTACCCACTTTTTTGCGGTCATTCAAAGGGGGAGGTCGCTTTTGATCTTTGGCAATATGAGGTTAACTGCCTACTTTCAGAAAAATATTCCACTGATAGTGTAACACAAGCTATCAGGAGGTCTCTAAAGGAGGAAGTGGGTCATACAGCAATGCGCCTAGGCCCAAGGAAATTTTAACCAAATTGAATAGTGTTTATGGTACAGCTGACGTTAAGGAAACAATTTTGGCTCAGTTTTATAGCGCCAAGCAAACAGACAATGAAACTATCTCGCATTGGAGTTGTCGGTTGGAGGATATCTTTAACAAGGCAGTGCAAATGAAGCAGGTTGATCCGAAAGATACAAACAACATGCTTCGCACTATGTTTTGGACAGGCCTCAAACTGGAACAGCGAGAAATCAGCGGTCATAAATATGACACAATTGATAACTATGATGAATTGGTTGCTCTCAGAAAAATTGAGCAGGATCATCAAAATTGTTCTGCTGCAAATTCAAAGAAAACACTCCCTTCTAATCAAGTGCCGCCGAGCACCTCTGATGATATCCGTGAATTAAAATCAATGGTCGCTTCCTTGGCAAAAGACGTATCAACACTCAAACAACAACGCCATGAACCATTCGATAACAGTCAGAACTATAATTTTCAAAATGAAAAATCGCAACAGTGGAAGAAAAATAATTCTCAGGCAAAACATTTTGAGTCAAATCATTTTCAAACTAAACAGCGGAATGCACGCTTCCAAGAGACTGGAATAACATGTCATAGGTGCGGGCAACAAGGGCACATTGCTATCGGTTGTCGTGTGCGCACCGATCATTATCGGAAAAATTTAAACACAAACAAACCTATGGGGAGGGGTCGGCCATAGGTTTCAATGATCAGCCCCACTCACCCGGATTACTGGGAACTGCAGCTGAAATGAATGTCATTTTTTTTTTTTTTTTTTTTTATTTTGGGTTTAACGACACATTAACAGCCAGGGTCATATCATGTCGGTGACAGTTTTACGGGTGGAGGAAGCCGGAGTACCCGGAGAGAACCACCGAGCAACGACGAGCAGCTGCCAGCTCCCCAACATCATAACTCTGAACTCTGCACCGCGGCACAGGCAGGGTTAGATTGGTTGAAGACATGCGCACCATTGACGTGCAGTACGCCTTAGTACACAGCGTCATCGTGCCCCCATGTAGGCAAGCGGGGTGAAGTGTCTTGCCCAAGGACACAACGCGGTTGCCGCAGGGGGGATTCGAACCGAGGACCTCTCGGCTTGCAGCCTGCACCTCTACCTACTGAGCCACCGTGCTCCCGAGTGAATGTCATTTTATCAGGTGTAATGGCAAAAGCTTTACTTGATACTGGATCAACAGAATCCACTGTGAGTCATTCATTTTATGCTTCAAATTTGATTAATATACCTATCCAGTCCCTTAATGAAGTACTAAATATAGAATGTGCAGACGGGCAACAACTACCTTATTTGGGTTTCGTAGAGGCTCAAGTAGAAATTGAGGGCTTACAATCTCCCCAAAATTGTGTATTTCTCATAGTACCAGACAGCTCATACAACGCCCAAACACCGGTGTTACTTGGCACTAATGTGTTGATGAAACTTATGGACAAATGTCGTACTGTAAGGGGACCTACATTTTTACAATCAATGCCTTTGCAAACTCCGATGTATTACACTCAGAGAAAAAGAGTTAGCTAAAAACAGTTATCGTTTAGCGATTGTGAAGAGTGTGGAAAGTAAAAACCAAATAATACCTCCAAATTCACAAATGGTTTTGCGTGGTTATGTTGATAAGAAATTACCTTATAACCCGTCTTGTTCCATTACTCAGCCATCAACACTTTCAACACTGAGTAATGATTTGGACATAACACCTGGTATTTTCAATTACCGTTATGGCGACCGGGACATTATCAACATCCACGTTTCGAATGTATCCACAAAAACAATTGTTGTACGACCTCGAGCAATTATCTGTGAAATACAACCAGTTACCATAACAAATTCTCCTGAACAAACATCAGTAATTGATAAGAAAGGTGGTATTGATAACATAGATTTTTCATCTGCAAATTTAACAGACACTCAATATGAAGAGGGGCGAAAGAGAGTTGAACAGTTTGAGGATGTTTTCTCAAAGAATGAAAACAATATTGGGTTTTCATCTTGGTAAAGCATAGAATCGAACTCACTGATAATTTACCCTTCAAGCAAGGGCATAGATGCCTAGAGCCCTCCATGTTTGAGGAGGTCAGAAACCATTTACATCAGTTATTGGTATCTGGAATTATTAGACGATCGCACAGCCCTTGGTCATCAAATGTAGTTTTGGTGAGAAAGAAAAATGGCGATCTTCATCTGTAAGTTGATTTCCGAGAAATGAACAAAAGAACTATTAAGGACTCATATGCTCTTCCCAGAATTGAGGAAATTTTAGATTGTCTTGGTGGCTCAAAGTACTTCAGTGTACTTGATATGAAGTCAGGTTACCATCAGATTGAAATTGAGGAATCCCACAAGGAACGAACTGCTTTCACAGTGGGACCTTTGGGATTTTTCGAGTTCAATCGGATGGCCATGGGTCTTTCAACAGCTCCCGCGACATATCAAGGACTAATGGAGGAGTGTCTGGGAGATTTACATTTAAATGAGTGTTTAATATACCTTGAAGATTTGACTGTATTCTCAAAAACATTCGAAGAGCATCTGGATCATTTAACTCACGTATTTCAAAGGCTCCGTGAGACTGGATTAAAATTAGCTCCTTCGAAATGTAAACTTTTTAAGGAGAAAGTTTCTTACGTAGGTCACGTGGTCTCTGCCAATGGTGTTGAAGCCGATCCCAGAAAGATTGAAAAAATAGTTTCTTGGCCAACACTTAAGACCCCAGAGCAGATAAGACAATTTCTTGGTTTTGCTGGCTATTACAGAAAATATGTTAACAATTTTTCAAAGATAGCAAAATCACTTTTCATACTAATGCCAAATCAACAAGGGCGTAAGAGAAAAGGCAAGAGACAACGAACTAAGACCTCAGTGTCTTGGAAATGGAGCGAGGAACAAGAAACGGCTTTTCAAACATTAAAAAGCATTCTTTCCAAGCCTCCTATTCTTGGTTATGCGGATTATTCCAGTCCATTTGAATTGCACACAGACGCATGTCAAAGTGGACTGGGTGCTGTGCTTTACCAAGAACAAAATGGAATAAAGCAAGTCATAAGTTATACTAGTAGAGGGCTAAATAAAGCTGAGCAGAATTATCCTGCTCACAAACTTGAATTTTTAGCAGTCAAATGGGCTGTCACAGAAAAATTTCATGACTATTTGTATGGTCATAAATTTAAAGCTTATACTGATAATAATCCGTTGACATATGTTTTGACGTCAGCCAAACTAGATACCACTGGGCATCGTTGGCTGTCAGCTTGACATCACATATCATTCAGGAAAACATAATACTGATGCTGATATTTTATCTAGATTGCCCACATTTGAAGAGAGAAATCCAAATGATTCTGAAACGGTAAATACCGATTCAGTGAAAGCAATATGCAATATCATTCAGGCAGACCCCTATGTTGAAAGTCTTTGCCTGTCGGCATCTGTAGTTTGTAATGATAATGCAGCGCAGGATATCAGCACTATGACAGATGTGGAATAGAGACGTTTTCAAGCTGCAGATCCTATTATATGTTTTTGGATGTCTGCAGTAAGAAATCAGAACAAACCTAAGTACCACAAATTACCCAGTGATAGGAGACATGCAGCATTTTATCGATTGTATGATTCTTTAAAATTGCAACGTGGTGTATTATATAAACAAAACACAACAGATGGTGAGATTACAAAACAACTTGTAATCCGTCAGCTTTCATTAACAAAACGACTGAATGTTTACATGATGACATCGGCCATCCCGGTCGGGATCGTACAGTTTCGTTATTAAAAGAAAGATTTTATTGGCCCTTCATGGACTCACAGGTGGAAAATTGGATCCAAAATTGTGAGAGATGTATTAAAAGAAAATCTCCGACAAATACTAGGGCCCCATTAGTTAGCATTTCAACATCATACGCATTAGAGCTAGTATGCACTGATTACCTGACAGTGGTAACATCCAAGGGTGGTTATCAGTACATACTGGTTATCACAGATCATTTTACTAGATATTCACTTGCAGTTCCCACTAAAAACATGACTGCAAAAACAACTGCTGAAGCCTTATTTCATAACTTCTTTATCCATTATGGATTTCAAAAAAAAGCTTCATTCGGATCAGGGCGCTAACTTCGAGAGTAAGATTATTAAGGAATTGTGCTAAATCTAAAACTACTCCTTATCATCCAATGGGTAATGGAATGTGTGAAAGATTCAATAGAACTTTATTAGGCATGTTAGGTACGCTCGATGTTGAAAAGAAGAAAGATTGGAAAAGTTTCATTTCTCCTTTAGTTCATGCCTACAACTGCACATGCCATGAGAGTACAAAACAGTCTCCATTCTCTCTCAAGTTTGGTCGACATTCTAGACTTCCAGTGGACTTAGCATTTGGGATAGAACGTTCAGAATCAAAGAAATCAGTTTCTGTCTATTCGCAGGAATTACGGGAACGGTTACAAAAGTCATATGAGGCAGCATCAAAAGCTTCCAAAGAGGCGCAAGCTCGCCAGAAGAAAAATAACGATCTGAAACTTCGAGGAGCTTCGCTTGATGTAGGCGACAGAGTACTTGTAAAGGTATTAGCATTCGAGGGAAGGCACAAGTTAGCGGATCGATGGGAGGAGGATGTGCACATAATAATTGATCATCCAAACCCTGAAATTCCTGTTTTTGTAATTGAGAATGAAAATACAAAGCAGAAACGCACTTTACATAGAAATCATTTGCTTCCAATAAGTTCTCTTCCAAAGGAAGATTTTGCTCCCGTGCCAGCTCCCAGATACCTTAAAAACAGTACATCGCCCAATTCTATTCCAAAGTTGCTTCACAGTAATAGTCCTCCAAGGCCCAAACCAAGGACTAAATCCCATATGGAGAAATCTCGGCCATCTAAATCAGAGTTACCAACCACTGATTTAGACTAAACATGAAATTCTGTCGGTCAGCTCTGAAAATACTGACTTTAATAATTACTACTTCTTAGAAGAATCTGTGTTGCAAGGCGAGCCGGGGGACTCAACGAGAAATCCTCCTGTTACCCAGGAATTGGATCGCCAAGTTTCGGAACATGGCTTCGGCGACGATCGAAGCGATGTTGTCAAAAAAGGGAATATTGTTTCTGGTGGTGACGGCCACCTATCCAATTGAGTAAACACTGGAAAGGAAACAAGTATTCATGATGCACAGGAAATAGTGCCGGGGAATTCTCTTGCACCAGCAATGAACAGAAGTAGTGATGGTGTTGATTTATCACCTTCTCATTCAAGGTCAAACACAATCCCAAGAAGGAGTAACCGTGAAAGGAAACCTCCTGCTTGGGCCAGACCAGGCGAATACGTCATGTCACAAAATACCAGATCACCGTGGCATGAGAAGGCTTCACTTTTAGAAGCCCTGGCAAAATGCTTGGTTTTTACATCAGTATCTGAAGAAGTATCTAACACAATCTTATCTACTATTCTATGATATAATTACATGGATACAACAGGATAAGCATAGAAACCTAGTACTTTATTAACATTTCTTTGATAAAGATTGATGTCTTAGACTCACATGCTTCACTCAGTAATGTTGGCTTCAGATTTTGTTAAAATCAACAGAACTGTTCAATTTCTGTGGCTGGCACTCCCAGTCAGTGAGGATTGCAACGCTACTATTCAGTGCTAGCCAACAGAAACAGGAACAGTGTTAAGTTGGAACATTACTCAGTCAGTGAGGATTGCCTCGCTACTACCTTAAGTAATGTGCCTACATGAAAGTCAAGTGAAGCCAGTCAGTGAGGGTTGCCTCGCTACGGCGCTTTACTTGACAGTTGCCAACATTATTTCTTTGAACTATCTATTAATTTCTTTTTTTTGTCACAGCTCGTTAATGTGTCTGGGACGCCACTTCTTTTTAAGGGAGGAGAGTGTAAGAGAGTTGTAAATAGTAATGGGTTAATGCTTTGGTTGTTATTTTAACTGAAGTTCTGTTATGTGTCTGTGATAACTGATCAGGACTGTTCACTTAATGCAACATGACTTGAAGGCAATATCCACGCAACAGCTCAGTAATTTTTATGAATAATCGCGTGATTAGTTTTCGTTGACCGGCGCAATAAATCACTTATTCATTCTTTGTCGAACAGACAGCATGACATGACTTTAGTTCAGGTAATGCATTATTTAGTTATTAATTATTTAATGAACATTAGATATTGCTAACGTGTTTATTACTTTTGTGTAAAGTATATTGTGCGATGCTTTGTCAAGTCAAACTTTTGTTTGACTTGGCAGAGCAGCGCACAGCTCGTTTCAATAAGTCATAACCGATGTTTCGCGAACATATCTTGTTGACATTCTGTCCGCAGTGCGATCTCGCATAAAGTTCGGCCAGAACAAGCTCTACGCGCTTCATACATTGTGGTCTTTTTAATTGTTGTATTTCTGTTCACTATAATTTTAGTTTTGACGGCAAGCAGATGTTTTGCTTGCTTTACCCCTTAAGTGTCGCTGAAGAAATGATTTTGTATGAGACACTGCCAAGGCGAGTTCTTGGAGCTCGACTTGGCCGTCACTCATGCAAACTAATTATTGGTATACATGTAGTTTTGAAGACAGGTAGATGTTTTGCTTGCTTCGTCCCGCAAGTGTCGCTGAAGAAATGATTTTGTATGAGACACTGCCAAGGCGAGCTCTTGGAGCTCGACTTGGACGTGACTCATGCAAACTAACTATTGGTATAGTTTTGACGGTAAACAGTTTGGTCAGTCGTTGTTTATGCGACACTTAATTTAACGTGAGCCATTTGTAATTACCAAACTTTTAAATTCACACTGACGGGCACGTGTTAGGGGTGCAGGTTACTTGTAAATCTGTGCAACTGTTTACATGTCTGTGAATACGTCAGTGCGTGTATCTGAGCGTATGAGAATCGCGTCATGTAACATGAGAATGAGAGAAAGTGTGATTCTGTATACGTTATGGCAGTGTGATTGAAATATTTTATTGTTGATATTTTAGAGTTGATTATGAAAGAACCGGAATAAAAATACTTGGTTGGAAACAGAGTTCCAGATTATTTTTCAACCCTGTTACAAGTATATTGTACAACTGTATTTTTTTTAATTCCATTCAAACATATACATAGAAATTACTGACAGCGGCCAGCAGATGCATGAATATTGTATTCAAGTGAAGTGTGTGGTCATTTTGGGAATTTGATGTTTGTTTTATTTTTGTCCAAAGCCAGGTGGTGCTTTCAATCTCACACTGAATGGGGTGGTTTTTACCATTTCATTCATTTGTCATTCGAAAGTGTTACGGTGTGGAAATATTATTGATATTGGTAACAGAAAGAAATCTGAGAATCAGCAACAATAACTATGAATTTAACTATTCTAAAATTTAATTAAAAAAAATTAATATAAAAAAATGATACAACGATCTTTTTACACTAATTGGTTTACAGAAAATAAAAACAGTGGTACTTATCAATTATTGAGTTAGTCCAAAGTACAGTTGGACAGAATCCAGTAATCCAGTGGTGAAGAATCTTGTGAAGAAAGTTACCAGCTGGTAGTATTAAATCCAAGAATGTGTCTTCAGAAATAGTATCCCGTAGATTTATAATAAAATTTTCACTTAGAAATTTCAGCAGTCTCCAATAAAATATAATAAAATGCTCTGCAAAATTCAAATGGAGTAAAAATCCAAGAAGTATTGGTGCCACAGGTAATTTCCAAATAATCAAGTAGAATCCTGGCTTTTCACAAAATAATATTATTCTGTTTCACAGAAAGTATAAATTCTCTTTTCCAAGATGAACAAATTCTCTTCAAAATTCTCTTTTGGAATCAATCTTCCAAATTCACAAAGAAGGACTGCTTCTATAATAAATGTACTGTTCTGAAACAATAATAATCTCCAATGGAAACAACTGAAGTGAGACTTTCTGAAATGGCTTTCTAAAAAATGAGTTTCTGAATTCTGTTGACAAACCTTTATATTGTTACCAGATAGAATGTCCTAGAAGATGAAATGTCTACAAAGTTCTATCAGTTTCTAGGTGATTCTGTTGTCATTCAAGTAAACAAGCTCCTTGACCTACTTAAACAATCAACAGGTATATGTACAACAGATTAGTGTAAGAAAGATGTAAACAAAGGTCACTCAGTGCAAATGAGTCAGACCAGTCAGAAAATGCAAAAAAAATATCAACCTCAGTATAATATGGGTGCTATATAACAGAAAGAAAGTTTATTTAATACGCAACTACAATTATATTAAGGGACCAAAAAAGTTATTAATTAGGCCCACCTTTTTATTTAACACATTACACAAAGTGACAGCATTCAAGATTGTGCAGTAAAATAACCGTGCGTGTCCCGACTGACGGTTATTTCACATTCAGGTCGGTCGGTGTTTCAAAATAACCGAAACCGAGTTGAATTTTTGGTTAACCTCCCAGCACTGAATCAATTCACATGATGTTAGACTCATACTTGCTTCCAAAATTACCGGGACCTACAATGCATTCAAATACTTACTGGGATTGGCTCTTGGATTAATTCACTTCTCAAAATAAAATGAAACAGTTTAGGAGAGAGACTGCTGATTCTGAGGCCAGACAACTGACCTACATCAGACGTTGTCAATTTCAAATCACATGCATGCGGACAAAGTGAAATCAGACATTAGAATTAGACAGTGTTCGGAGCCTGGGTACATGTCACTGTTCTGTCAAGGAAGTGCTATTTATGAATTCTTTGAAGTCACATTCATTTGCCATTGGTAGTGCACTCGTTGATTTCAAAACATACATATATTATAACACAATGTCTGGACGGTATGCTGGATGATTTAACCACTTGAGGGCTGTTCAAAATATTTCCGTCTTTGGTAAGATTGAAGCGTCTGTACTGTGTAGTCAAAGTTAAAGATAGTTGTGCAGAAAACCACATGCGTGAAATAAGATTTACGCTAGCGGTAGACGCGTGATAAAATCGTGTGTGCAATATTTCCAAGACTGACCATTTTATGCCCCCACCCAATAGGACAGTACGCTATGACATCAACACCCCATTTGATGCTGAAAGAGAGTGTTCGGACACCTCGAGAACTTTACCCGCCGTGGATCAATCCTCGGACCTCTGGCATAAGAGACCAGAGCACTTATCCACTCAGCCAACACTCTCCAGCGAGAGTTAGGGTAATTTCTCAACAGGTTTATCTCTACATGAAAGTAACACAAGCCCCATTAATTAAATACTCCTGTTAATTCAATAATTTTCACTGGCAAAGTGGCTATTCAATTAACAGGGTTCCACTGTAATTGTACACAAATTAATCAGAAATTTTTTGGAAAAGTTTGCTGCAATACAGTTAAAACTAGAAGTCCTGTCATGAAATGCGCACAAATAGCACGTTAATATGCGCATTAATGTATGCGTTATGGCTCCAGTAAAGCTATCAAATTCTGTACATATGGCCTGTGCACAAGCAATGTTTCAGCCAATGGACCTCCAGGTCACCCGGAGGTCCATTGGCAGAAACATTGCATGTGTTTGATATGAGTAACCAAGAGAACCTGCCGTGCTTTGGATGCCATTCGATATGGCAATTGCGCGCAATTCCAACGCGCAATCAAGTCTAGAAAAGCGCACTATTCGTGACAGGACTTCTAGTTTTAACTGTATTCCGGCTATATATACATGTAGTTTGGTTAAGTTTCAAACAAGTTTGGTTAAGTCTCAAACAATGCAACAGATAAATAAGTTTGAAAAACCACAGAGTTCATCAATGAAAAGTAACTGACAGTGTCATATACAACACTGATGATTCAGATTGCTTTTCACTGGCAAGCTCGGTATGAGCATGCATGTACTCAAAGCATGAGATCCAGTCCTGGAAATGAGACGGGTGCGAGTGCAATTACTCCCGTCAGCTCCCATGATTTATATGTTACAGGAGCAAAAAAATGCAGTCGTTGAAAAATATTGTGGAGCACTAATATACTGTGAGAGTATATCAATGTGTGATGTTTTGAGAAAGCAGTACACTGTGGCCAGCGGCAAGTTACTGTCATAATTCAGCAATTTCTTATACATTTAACCTTTGGACATTAGTGGTATCTGCCATGCAGTTCAATGACAGCAATTAGAAGAGGCCATATTCATTATTTGGGGTAGACCAATCAATATTTTCAAAGTGCCGCCTTGAAAATACTGATTGGTCTGCCCCTCACATTTACTGAACAGCCATCCTATTTAATGACGTTATGACATATCATGTTTCTGGCTGGAAAAGCATCCACTAAGGTTCAAAGGGTTAAGGTTTCTGGTGATTGGTGACAGTATTCCCTCGAAAATTCATATATTAACATTTTACGGGTGCAAAATACTCTCGTCTCTGATTTCATGGGAGTTAAAACTGCACCCGTCAACTTTGTTAATTTCCAGCAATGGAGATCTCATATAATTAAATTTGAGGTGTTTCCAATTACATGTAAATGTCAAGCATAATTTAGTTTAAATAGGATTTTGACTTGACATACATGTAAAAATGAAAGTGTCAATGACACTGTAGCTCAACTTGTCAAGACAAAGACATGTACATGTATAGTATGTGACACAGCAATGACAAACATCTAGGTAATGACCTGATAACAAAGGTACATATAAAGTAGTGTAATGGTCTGTACATAAATACTGAGCGTTGCCTGTAACAAATGTATATAGGTAAAGTATTGTAAAGGTGGGTGACAGTCAGATGCTAAACTCGAAAAGAAATCTTTGAGTCCCAGACTGGGTCTGACTGAACCCCAAAATATTTGTTCTCATAGCACAGTGATAACAAAGGCACCCCAAAACACACTCATTCCTGTCCCAAGGTGAAAACAAAGGTACCCAAGAAGTTTCGTGAAGATCAGTTCACAAATATGAGCTGTGTAGAAGTTGTGACAAAAAACTGATTGGACATAATTTCGGTACAAAATGGCCACTGGCAGCCATCTTGAATTTTGGACCGCGCCCAGAAACACTCGTTCTCGTCCCAAGGTGATAACAAAGGTACCCAAGACGTTTTGTGAAGATCGGTTCATACATACAGCCTCTAGCCCGAGCCGTATTGACATGTGCACTTACAGAGTATAAGTAGCACTGAATAAATCAAAGTTCGTCTAATTTGCATAATTTCTGCACGAGAAAAAAACCTGTACTATATGTGATGTATTCCATGTTACTAAACATTCATACAAAAATTTATTCAAATCAGAACTTTCATACAGAAGTTCTGTACAAAAGACTGATTGCACTAATTTTGGTACAAAATGGCTGCTGGTGGCCATCTTGAATTTCGGACCACACCCAAAAACACTCGTTCTCATCCCACGGTAATAACAAAGGTACCCAAGAAGTTTCGTAAAGATCGGTTCGTAAATACGGCATCTAGCCTGAGCCGTATAGAAGTTGTGTACAAAAAACTGATTAGACCTAATTTCGATACAAAATGGCCACTGGCAGCCATCTTGAATTTTGGACCGCACCCAGAAACACTCGTTCCTGTCCCAAGGTGATAACAAAGGTACCCAAGACGTTTCGTGAAGATCGGTTCATAAATACAGACTCTAGCCCGAGCCGTATTGACATGTGTACTTACTGTGTGTAAGCAGCACTGAAAAAATCAAAGTTCATCTAATTTGCATAATTTCTGCACGAGAAAAAAACCCGTATTATAAGTGATGTATCCCATGGTACTAAACATTCACACAAAAAATTATTCAAATCAGCGCTTTCATATGGAAGTTCTGTGCAAAAATCTGATTGCACCAAATTTCGTACAAAATGGCTGCCATCGGCCATCTTGAATTTCGGACCGGACCCCAAAACACTCGTTCTCGTCCCACGGTGATAACAAAGGTACCCAAGAAGTTTTGTAAAGATCGGTTCATAAATACGGCCTCTAGCCCGAGCCGTATTGGCATTTGCACTTACAGTAAGTGCTGAAAGTAACACCAAAAAACATCAAAGTTAGTCTAATTTGCATAATTTACGCACGAGAAAAAAACCCGTATTATATGTGATGTATCCCATGGTACTAAACATTCATACAAAAAATTATTCAAATCAGAGCTTTCATATGGAAGTTATGTACAAAAAACAGATTTCTGCATCGTCGGTACAAAATGGCAGCTGGCAGCCATCTTGAATTTCGGACCGCACCCAAAAACACTCGTTCTCATCCCACAGTCATAACAAAGGTACCCAAGAAGTTCCGTAAAGATCGGTTCATAAATACGGCCTCTAGCCCGAGCCATAGCAGCTTGGCACTTACAGCTCTGAAAGTAACACTAAATAAATCAAAGTCAGTCTAATTTGCATAATATACGCACGAGAAAAAAAACCGTATTATATGTGATGTATCCCATGGTACTAAACATTTATACAAAACTTTATTCAAATCAGAACTTTCATACAGAAGTTCTGTACAAAAAACTGATTTTTGCATCATCGGTACAAAATGGACACTGGCAGCCATCTTGAATTTCGGACCACACCTAAAAACACTCGTTCCCGTCCCAGGGTCATAACAAAGGTACACAAGAAGTTTTGTAAAGATCGGTTCATAAATACGACCTCTAGCCCGAGCCATAGCCAATTGTTGACAGACGGACAGACGGCGACGGACGACGGGCCATGACAATAGCTCAAATTTGACTTCGTCAAAGTTGAGCTAAAAACTAAGAAACCTTCTTGAGTAAACTTTAGTACAAGGATGGAATCAAACTTACATGGCTAATGATTCTGAGGGGAAAAAAAGTTTTCACCTTAAGCTGTGAGGGATGGTAATGAAAGAGTCAATGACACTGAAGCTTGACTATGTGCAGTGTTTGAGGAAAAGGATAATGTTCAATGTTTATGAAAGGATTATGAAATAAGTCAAGAATCGTGATAATTGAGAATTTAATAATAATAATAATAATAATCAATTTTATATAGCGTAAAACCACCAAAGGTGCTCTAAAGCGCTTTACAACAAAAAAAATCAATTCAATTTTAATTTATATTTTCTGGAAAGATTAAATGAAAGTGTCAATGACACTGTAGCTCAACTTGACAAACTTGAACTTGGTAAGTTATAAATGAGATGGCAAAATTGAAGATCATTGGGACCAATGTCAGTTTTTTTGCCAGTGGCAACATTTTTTGACAGAAACCGAAGAAAATCGATAGCTCCCATCTAGAGGCCTCCCCAAAAAGTATGCCAGGTTTCAAAGCAATCCGATCATAAATGTGCCCTGTAGGGTGTACAAAAGGGAAATATTGTGGTCTGACTAGACTAAATTCTAAGAACGTTGGCCATGGCAACATTTTTTGACGGAAATGGAAGAAAATCAATAGCACCCATCTAGAGGTCACCATAAATAAGCATACCAGGTTTCAAAGCAATCTAATCATATATGAGCCCTGTAGGGTGAGCCAAAGGGAAATATTGTGGTCTGCGGCAACATTTTTTGATGGAAATTGAAGAAAATCGATAGCTCCCATCTAGAGGTCACCCCAAACAAGCATGAAAGGTTTCAAAGCAATCCGATCATAAATGTGCCCTGTAGGGTGTGCCAAAGGGAAATATTAAGTCTTCTGACTAAACCAAGTTCTAAGAACGTTGGCCGTGGCAATATTTTTTGATGGAAATTGAAGAAAATTGATAGCTCCCATCTAGAGGTCTCCCCAAACAAGCATACCAGGTTTCAAAGCAATCAAGTCATAAATGTGCCCTGTAGGGTGTGCCAAAGGGAAATATTGTGGTCTGACTAAACTGAGTTCTAAAAACGTTGGCCGCGGCAACATTTTTTGACGGAAATTGAAGAAAATCGATAGCTCCCATCTAGATGTCACCCCAAACAAGCATGCCAGGTTTGAAAGCAATCCGATCATAAATGTACCCTATAGGGTGTGCCAAAGGGATATATTGAGTCTTCTGACTAAACTAAGTTCTAAGAACGTTGGCCGCGGCAACATTTTTTGACAGAAATTGAAGAAAATCTAGCTCCCATCTAGAGGTCTCCCCAAACAAGCATACCAGGTTTCAAAGCAATCTGATCATAAATGGGCCCTGTAGGGTGTGCCAAAGTGAAATACTGAGGTCTGACTGAACTAAGTTCTACGAACGTTGGCCGTGGCAACATTTTTTGCCGGAAATTGAAGAAAATCGATAGCTCCCATCTAGAGGTCACCCTAAATAAGCATACCAGGTTTCAAAGCAATCAAATCATAAATGTGCCCTGTAGGGTGTGCCAAAGGGAAATATTGTGGTTTGACTAAACTAAGTTCTAAGAACGTTGGCCGCGGCAACATTTTTTGACAGAAATTGAAGAAAATCGATAGCTCCCATCTAGAGGTCACCCCAAACAAGCATGCCAGGTTTCAAAGCAATCCGATCATAAATGTGCCCTGTAGGGTGTGCCAAAGGGAAATATTGAGTCTTCTGACTAAACTAAGTTCTAAGAACGTTGGCCGCGGCAACATTTTTTTGACAGAAATTGAAGAAAATCGATAGCTCCCATCTAGAGGTCTCCCCAAACAAGCATACCAGGTTTTAAAGCAATCTGATCGTAAATGTACCCTGTAGGGTGTGCCAAAGGGAAATATTGAGGTCTGACTAAACTAAGTTCTACGAACGTTGGCCGTGGCAACATTGTTTGCCGGAAATTGAAGAAAATCGATAGCTCCCATCTAGAGGTCACCCTAAATAAGTGTATCAGGTTTCAAAGCAATCAAATCATAAATGTGCCCTGTAGGGTGTGCCAAAGGGAAATATTGAGGTCTGACTGAACTTAGTTCTACGAACGTTGGCCGTGGCAACATTTTTTGCCGGAAATTGAAGAAAATCGATAGCTCCCATCTAGAGGTCACCCTAAATAAGCATACCAGGTTTCAAAGCAATCAAATCATAAATGTGCCCTGTAGGGTGTGCCAAAGGGAAATATTGTGGTTTGACTAAACTAAGTTCTAAGAACGTTGGCCGCGGCAACATTTTTTGACAGAAATTGAAGAAAATCGATAGCTCCCATCTAGAGGTCTCCCCAAACAAGCATACCAGGTTTTAAAGCAATCTGATCGTAAATGTACCCTGTAGGGTGTGCCAAAGGGAAATATTGAGGTCTGACTAAACTAAGTTCTACGAACGTTGGCCGTGGCAACATTTTTTGCCGGAAATTGAAGAAAATCGATAGCTCCCATCTAGAGGTCACCCTAAATAAGCGTATCAGGTTTCAAAGCAATCAAATCATAAATGTGCCCTGTAGGGTGTGCCAAATGGAAATATTGTGGTTTGACTAAACTGAGTTCTAAGAACGTTGGCCGCGGCAACATTTTTTGACGGAAATTGAAGAAAATCGATAGCTCCCATCTAGAGGTCAACCCAAACAAGCATAAGAAGTTTCAAAGTAATCTGATCATAAATGCGACCTGTGAGGTGTGCCAAAGGAAATTGTGGACGTACGTACTAACGTACGTACGTACGCCGACGGACGAGAAGTGATGGCAATAGTTCAGCTTGACTTTGTCAAGTTGAGCTAAAAAGCTTTGTTGAATAAATGAGTTAATTTCTGTTCCCTATAAGCAATGCTTTCAACAAAAATAATTTGAGGTGTGTACTAAAGAACTGAGGCTTGGGTTAATGTGGCTCTCACAATTAATGTATGTCAACCAACGTTACCAAGTTACAGTAAAAGCATTCCAAAACGAGTTATCCTACCAAGTTAAAATGAAATGCCTTCATAAATATAATTTGCAGACTTTGTTAAAGGAATCTAGGTCACGTGACAGTTCGCGGTCGCTGTTGACCGATCATGGAGTCTCATCTAGATATCATACCAAGTTATCCTAACAAGTTACAATGAAATCCCTTCATAAAACAAGAGGCCCCAAGGGGCCTGAGGGCACTCACCTGACATGGTAGCCTAAATATCAACCCAGAGAATTGATTTCAACAAGTTGCATCTGCTCCTCCTAAGAAAAGCTTATACCAAATATCCAAAGATTCTGACCAGAGGATCTAAAAAAAAAAGAAGATTTTTAAAGAATATTCCTCATATTGAACTAAGTTATAATTCAGGCTCCCACAGGGAGCCCATATATGAACTCAGGGACTTGGCTTTAACAAACTTGAATCTCACCCCACTAAGAATGCTGCACACCAAATATCAAAACATTCCGACTGCTGGATCTGAAGAAGATGATTTTTTAAAGAAAATTCCTCATTTTGAACTAAGTTATAATTCGGGCTACCACAGTGAACCCAAATATGAACCCAGGGACTTGGCTTGAACAAACTTGAATCTCACCTCCCTAAGCATGGTGCATACCCAATATCAAAAGATTCTGTCTGCTGGATCTTGAGAAGATTTTCAAAGAAATTTGCCTGAAATGCACTAAGTTCAAATTTGGGCTCCTATACTGAGCCCAAATATAAACCCAGGGGGCCGATTTGAACAAACTTGAATCAGATCCACCCCACAATGTTGCATACCAAATATCAAAAGATTCTGCCTGCTGGATCTGGAGAAGAAGATTTTTTAAGAAATTTGCCTGAAATGCACTAAGTTCAAATTTGGGCTCCTATACTGAGCCCAAATATACACCCAGGGGGGCCGATTTGAACAAACTTGAATCAGATCCACCCCACAATGTTGCTTACCAAATATGAAAAGATTCTGCCTGCTGGATCTGGAGAAGATTTTTTAAGAAATTTGCCTAAAATGCACTAAGTTCGAATTCGAGCTTCTATAGTGAGCCCAAATATGAATCTAGGGTGAATCTAGGGAGCCGATTTGAACAAACTTGAATCAGATCCACCCCACAATGTTGCATACCAAATATCAAAAGATTCTGCCTGCTGGATCTGGAGAAGAAGATTTTTTAAGAAATTTACCTGACATGCACTAAGTTCGAATTCGGGCTTATATAGTGAGCCCAAATATGAATCAAGGGGGCTGATTTGAACAAATTTGAATCAGATCCACCCCACAATGTTGCACACCAAATATGAAAAGATTCTGCCTGCTGGATCTGGAGAAGAAGATTTTTGAAGAAATTTGCCTGAAATGCACGAAGTTCGAATTCGAGCTTCTATAGTGAGACCAAATATGAATCTAGGAAGCCGATTTGAACAAACTTGAATCAGATCCACCCCACAATGTTGCATACCAAATATCAAAAGATTCTGCCTGCTGGATCTGGAGAAGAAGATTTTTGAAGAAATTTGCCTGAAATGCACTAATTCTGCCTGCTGGATCTGGAGAAGATTTTTGAAGAAATTTGCCTGAAATGCACTAAGTTTGAATTCGAGCTTCTATAGTGAGCCCAAATATGAATCTAGGGAGCCGATTTGAACAAACTTGAATCAGATCAACCCCACAATGTTGCATACCAAATATCAAAAGATTCTGCCTGCTGGATCTGGAGAAGAAGACTTTTTAAGAAATTTGTTTGAAATGCACTAAGTTCAAAATCGGGCTCCTACACTGAGCCCAAATATGAACCCTGGGTCCGATTTGAACAAACTTGAATCAGATCCACGCTACAATGTTGCATACCAAATATCAAAAGATTCTGCCTGCTGGATCTGGAGAAGAAGATTTTTTAATGTTTTTCCCATTGCCTACAGTGTTAAAAAGAGCTGAGCACTTTTTCAAAGTCCTGAAAAAAGTACCTTGTGATCAAACCGATAGGGATTTTTTTTAACCATTCTATTCTACTGGATAAAAGTAAGATTAATACAAAATAAGAATGATCTCTGCTGTGTAGTTTTGGAGATATGGCAGTTTTAAGGTTTTTCCTATTTTTAGCTCCCGAGGTTCCCACGGGGCAATGAGAAAATTTTTTTTTTTGCATCAATCAACTTCTTATGACCCATTATCATCTCATATCAAATTTGGTTCAAATCTACCTCACGGTTCAGAAAATAGAAATTTCAGGCGTGGCCAAAATTTTTGCCCCTCCCATAACGAAGGCAAATAATGCCCGACAAACTTCTCTTGAACAAACTTGATTCTAAACCTCAAAAGGACTCTGTATACCACATATCAAGTCTCTGCCACTGGTGGTTCATTACAAGAAGATTTTCAAAAAATTTGGCCATTTTTTCCCCACACCTCTGCTCAATATGAGCCGAAACCTAATTTGGATAAAAATCAAAATGCCCCTATATAACCACTACTTACATGAAATTTAATTAAAATGTGGCCAGTGGTTTAGGAGAAAGAGGCTCAAACACCACCTTCACGACAGACGATAGACAACGGATGACGGACGAAGAGTGACAAGAAAAGCTCACCATGACTTTCAGTCAGGTGAGCTAACAACCTGTAGACAGTGCTAAAGGAATCGAGGTCACGTGACCAGGTGGCGGTAACAGCTGACCGATCGTGACCAAAACAGGACAGTCTCATCTAGACATCATACCGAGTTATCCTTCCAAGCTACAATGAAATTGCTTCATAAATATGACGAACTGTATGTAGACTGTGCTAAAGAAACCTAGGCCACGTGCCTGTGCAGCCATTACAGACAGTGGATGGATCATGGTCAAAATATGACGTTCTCATCTAGACATTATTCTGAGTCAACCTACAAATTTGCAATGAAATCCCTTCACAAATGCAAGCTGTGACTGTGTTTAAGAAATCTCGGTAACATGCTCCTGTGGCCATCACAGTTGACTGAAATACAACATTCTCATCTGCACCTTACATGGAGTCATCCTGCCACGTAACAATGAAATCCCTTCATAAATACAACCTGCAGACTGTGCTAAAGGTTTTCAGGTTTCGGGCTCACATACCCATCATGGTTGACCAATCGCAACCAGGAGGGGACGTTCTCATCTAGACATTATACAGAGTCATTCTACCAAGTTGCAATGAAATCCCTTCATAAACACAACCTGTAGACTGTGCTAAAGGTTTTCTGGTTTTGGGCTCGCATAGCCATCACGGTTGATCGATCGTGACCAAAAGGGAACATTCTCCTCTAGACATGACCTCGAACCTGCGCCTGAAATTTTGTGATGATCGGACAAGAAGTATGGGGGCTAAAGAAAATCACCGACTTCCGCATGAGTGATGGCAACAGCTTATCTTGACTTTGTCAAGTTAAGCAAAAAATGAAACAAATTCCAAGTCTATAAAGGGCAAAAACTCTGTCAAAAGTATTCTGAATATTACATGTACCTGCAGTGAACACAGAAGACATTAATAACATACATGTAGGCTTGCATATCAAATATGATGTCATTCCACCAAGTAATTTAGGAGTACAGTGGAGCCCACTCAACTGGATATAACTGAATAACCCTGTTAATTGAATATAATTTCCAAACACAAAAACATTTACCATACCTCCAGTACAAATTTGACCTGTTAATTGAATACAGGTTATAGAGTAAACTCCTGCTAATTGAATAAAAAATCTTATAACCTGTCAAGAAATTACCTTGACTGTCCCCAGTTTTCCTTTATTTGGCCTCAGGACATCCAATACAGGCATTTAATCTATTATATCTTGTTTGACAGAGCTCATGGAGCTCTGTCAAACAAGATATAAGAGATTAAATGCTAAGTTTATCTCCAGAATACAGGAAAGTGACAAAAACCCTGTTAATTGAATACTCCTGTTAACTGAATAATTTTCATTGGCAAAGTGGCTATTCAATTAACAGGGTTCCACTGTAAATGAGTTTAAAAACTTGTTGGTCACAGACACACCAATCGGTATTGCCATATATAGAGCTGCTTGACGCAGCTGAAATATGAAAAGTATATGAAACAGATAAAGAGAAGGTGAATTAACCTCTCTTCCACCAGGCCACAGTATGGTGTTGCCCAAATTCAACTAATTCAAAACCTTTGAACACAAACAGTGCTTAGAGTTTGAGGTGTGTGATCTAGCGCACATTCATCTACTCATCATACGAAGTCTCCCTGCCGAGTTTCAAGAAAACCGATTCATAAATGTGACCTGTAGCCAGCACTGAGGGCATCCAAGATGGCTGTTGTGGTGGCTATTGCAGGCTTCCGACTGTGACCATAACGGGCAGTTCACATCATGGCATGAACCTGATTATGTATATGAAGTTTGGTGACAATCAGAAAAGAACTGCAGTCTATAACCTGTGCTGAACAAGTTGTGGACAGACGAACATACTCAGACAGCCATGTGTGGCATGTCAATAGCTTAGCTTACATGTACTGTGCCAAGTTCAGTTAAAAAATAAATGAAAATAGAATTTCACATGCAATGGTCTCACTTTTCTTTTCCAGGAGGCAATTTTCTACAGTGAAGCAGGAAGAAAAGCATGAACGAGAGTGAGGAGAAAATTTAAGCCAGATCATGACCCAGCAGTGGTTCAGTTGGAATTCTCCGTACCCTTTGGATATCACAGTACTGTATACATGTAGCAAAACTTATTGATAAATTTACCCTGTTTCTTTCCAATATGTGGTTATCTCAGGCCTTAAAATTTGTCCTTATTAGCACTAATTAGTTTTGATTCTTGCGAACAGTTCTTAATAATTAAGAAATTGAGAGTACTGTTATTATACTCTTGTGAGCGCAACCAGTACATATTCCATAGTAAAAAACAAATCTCATATTTATACTAGAGTTTAACCCGTGGGGCCTCAATCCAATTTTGATGAGTTTCTTTTCCTACATGTACATATAAAATCAATCTAGTAACATCCAGGCTTTTGGTGATATTGCTGAAAGAAGTTACAGACAACAGGGACCATCTGTGACGGCAACTAGGGTGATTATGTCGTCCTTCTAAGCCCAATATCACCTAGAAATATAGTTGGGGCGATTACAAGTCGCCCTCTAAAAATTGGCCAGACTGAGGAAAGGCTGAACTGAGTGATCCAAGGTTTACATAAAAACAATTATTCTCAGGAATCGAATGTGCTTGAGTGTGATAAATGGACATTTTCATTCGTCAAATAAGCGACCATTTATTGGAAATCACATGAGAATCAATTGTCTATTGTCGCTTTTTGCAGATTTTTTTATTTCTATTTTCTTCTGTTTCAGTCTGAGCTTCAAGTGTCGAAGCGAAAATAGGTGACGTACGCGACTCAACAGAATAACCCAGTTTAAAGCAGGTTACGTCGCTTTGGATGCCGAAAATTCTCTGCTGAAAATGTATACATTGTACTCAACGGACGTATTTTCTAACACTGTATTTTTATCCTATGAGGTTACAATGAAATCCCTTCATAAATATGACCTGTAGACTGTGCTCAAGATTTTCGGGCTTCAGGCACCTGTAGCCATCACAGTTGACCAACCACGACCAAAAGGGGATGTCATCATCTAGGCATTATATGGAGTCAACCTAACAAGTTACAATGAAATCCTTCCATAAATTGGACCTACAGACATGCTAAAGGTTTTTGGGCTTGGGCACCCATCAAGGCTGAATGATCATGACCAAAATGGGACGTTCTCATCTAGACATTATTTGGAGTCATCCTACCAAGTTACAATGAAATCCCTTCATAAATATGACCTGTAGACTGTGATAAAGGTTTTCGGGCTTTGGGCCCCTGAAGCCGTCACAGTTGCCCGTGTCCAAAAGGGGACGTTCTCATCTAGACATTATATGAAGTCAACCTACCAAGTTACAATGAAATCCCTTCATAAATATGACCTTAGACTGTGCTTAAGGTCTTCGGGCTTCGGGCAGCCATCATGGTTGAATTATCGCAACCAAAGGGGACAATCTCATCTGGGCATCATCTGGAGTGATCCTACGAAGTTACAATGAAATCCCTTCATAAATATGACCAGTAGACTGTGCTCAAGGTTTTCGGGCTTCGGGCACCTGTAGCCATCACATTTGACCAATCACGGCCAAAAGGGGATGTCATCATCTAGGCATTATATGGAGTCAATGAAATCCTTCTATAAATATAACCTTTTGCCTATGCTAAAGGTTTTTGGGCTCGGGCGTCCATCAAGGCTGAATGATCATGACCAAAATGGGACGTTCTCATCTAGACATTATTTGGAGTCATCCTACCAAGTTACAATGAAATCCCTTCATAAATATGACCTGTAGACTGTGCTAAAGGTTTTCGGGCTTCGGGCTCCTTTAGCCATCAAAATTGCCCAATCGTGTGCAAAAGGGGACGTTCTCATCTAGACATTATATGAAGTCAACCTACCAAGTTACAATAAAATCCCTTCATAAATATGACCTGTAGACTGTGCTAAAGGTTTTCAGGCTTCAGGCTCGGGCAGCCATCATGGTTGAATGATCACAACCAAAGGGGACAATCTCATCTGGGCATCATCTGGAGTGATCCTACGAAGTTATAATGAAATCCCTTCATAAATATGACCTGTAGACTGTGCTCAAGGTTTTCAGGCTTCGGGCACTTGTAGCCATCACAGCTGACCAATCACGACAAAAAGGGTATGTCATCATCTACGCATTATATGGAGTCAACCTAATAGGTTACAATGAAATCCTTCCATAAATATGACCTTTTACCTATGCTAAAGGTTTTTGGGCTCGGGCACCCATCAAGGCTGAATGATCGCAATCAAAATGGGACGTTCTCATCTAGACATTATTTGGAGTCATCCTACCAAGTTATAATGAAATCCCCTCATAAATATGACCTATAGACTGTGCTAAAGGTTTTTGGGCTTTGGGCACCTTTAGCCGTCACAGTTGCCCAATCATGTCCAAAAGGGGACATTCTCATCTAGACATTATATGAAGTTAACCTACCAAGTTACAATGAAATCCCTTCATAAATATGACCTGTAGATTGTGCTAAAGGTTTTCGGGCTTCAGGCTCGGGCAGCCATCATGGCTGAATGATCGCAACCATAGGGGACAATCTCATCTGGGCATCATCTGGAGTGATCCTAAGAAGTTACAATGAAATCCCTTCATAAATATGACCTATAGACTGTGCTAAATGTTTTCGGGCTTCGGGCTCGGGCAGCCATCATGGTTGAATGATCGCAACCATAGAGGACAATCTCATCTGGGCATCATCTGGAGTGATCCTAAGAAGTTACAATGAAATCCCTTCATAAATATGACCTGTGGACTGTGCTCAAGGTTTTCGGGCTTCGGGCACTTGTAGCCATCACAGCTGACCAATCACGACCAAAAGGGGATGTCATCATCTAGGCAATATATGGAGTCAACCTTACAGGTTACAATGAAATCTTTCCATAAATATGACCTTTTGCCTATGCTAAAGGTTTTTGGGCTCGGACACCCATCAAGGCTGCATAATCACGATCAAAATGGAACGTTCTCATCTAGACATTATTTGGAGTCATCCTACCAAGTTACAATGAAATCCCTTCATAAATATGACCTCTAGACTGTGCTAAAGGTTTTCGGGCTTCGGGCCCCTGTAGCCGTCACAGTTGCCCAATCACGTCCAAAAGGTGACTTTCTCATCTAGACATTGTATGAAGTCAACCCACCAAGTTACAATGAAATTCCTCAATAAATATGACCTGTAGACTGTGCTAAAGGTTTTCGGGTTTTGGGCTCGGGCAGTCGTCACGGTTGGCAGATCATGCCCAAATGGGGAAATTCTCTTCTAGACATCATAAGGAGTCATCCTACCAAGTTACAATGAAATCCCTCCACATTAAACATGACCTGCAGTCTGTGCTAAAAGTTTTTGGGTTTCAGGCTTGGGCAGCCATCACGGTTGATAGATCAAGCCCAAAAGGGGACGTTCTCATCTAGGCATTATACAGAGGCATCCTACCAAGTTACAATGAAATCCATTCATAAATACAACCTGTAGACTGTGCTAATGGTTTTCGGGTTTTGGGCTCGGGCAGCCATACCGGTTGCCCGATTGCAACCAAAAGGAGACGTTCTCATCTAGACATGACCCCAAACCTGCATATGAAATTTTGTGACGATCAGACAAGAACTTTAGCCCGTGCTAAAGGAAAATGTGAACAGACGTCACAGACTCAGACTAATAGACTTCCGTATGCGTGATGGCAATAGCTTATCTTGACTAGGTCAAGTTAAGCTAAAAATCAAGGGGTGCAAAAAATTGTCCTCCTCAATTTTTTCTAGGCATGTGGTAGGCGTGCAGCACTCCTGCACTCCTGCACTCCTAAAGAATGCCAGGCCTGTCTTACAGCAGAAGAATGAAGTAGTCTGAACTACACAAGAGCGTTTGTGCTGTGCATTGCAAAATATAATATGCTTTTAGCGAGGTCAGTAGTGAAAGCACAAACTAAACCAATCAAACAGAAAGAAAATATTGCAACGACAGTATATGTAAGGATTACTATACTACTCAAAGTTTGCTAAGCACCACATTTTTGACACATCATTGTGAAATTTTCTTGAGACACATTTGCATATGATTGAAGAATGTATTGAGATGGTCCCCAGTGTTTACATTGGCTCTCTTGACAGGCAGACTTTTTGTGACAGTCATGGAAAGCATGTACCCTTGATTTCCATGATGTTTTCGTGTACGGTCTACATGTACATGAGATGTGTACAGTTAAAACTAGAAGTCCTGTCACGAACTATGCACTTATCTAGGCTTAATTGCGCGTAGGAATTGCGCAATTTCCACATTGAATGGCATCCAAAGCACGGCAGATTCTCCAGGTTACTCATAGCAAACGCAGGCAATGTTTCTGCCAATGGACCTCCGGGTTACCCAGAGGTCCATTGGCTGAAACATTGCTTGTGCACAGGCCATATGTACAGAATTTGATAGCCTTACTATGGTCATAACGTGTAGATTAACGCGCAGATCGACGTTCTGTTTGTGCGCATTTCATGACAGGACTTCTAGTTTTAACTGTAGGGTATTCAGTCTTGAGTCTTCATTTCAACACAACTCCTTGTGATTTAACGATTGAATATGGCGATTGCAAATGTAAGAAGACATTTGTCTGAAGCAGAAATGTGGTGGGCTGTAGGGATAGTGGAACAAGGGGCTACCCATCGTCAGGTTGGTGAAGCTCTTGGTGTGCACCATACTGTGATCACTAGAGCCTGGGCAAGATTTCAGCAGTATGGCACACCAGTCAGATGACATGGTGGTGGCAGAGACAGGGCAATATCTGCAGCTGAAGACCGTTTTTTTTATCATTCAGGCCCATAGGAATCGCTTTGACACAGCAACCCAGCTTCACAGTGACCTTCAGAATGCATCCGGAGTAAATGTTTCGACGCAGACTATCCAGGCAAGGTTGCATGAGGAACAAGCTATTAATTGAAAATAGAATATATTTTCATTTTTGAAGTTCACTTTAAAAAATATTTCCACAATTCAATACAAGTATTCCCATTAGTTCCTTGAATCCTGCATCTTATGTAATATGTAATCAACTAACCCTGTGCATTTTTGCAACTTTAGTCAGTATATATTTAATTATTTTCATGTGTGATATGACATTACCAATTTTTTTATAACCAGAAAGTGTGACTACATGCAACCCTGTGCATCGCACAGGGTTAGTCACATTTTCTGGTCATAAAAAATTGTCATTATTAACTGAGTAGCTACTTCCTGCGCTCTGTATTGACTTAGTGTAAATCTCATCTATCAACTCTTTACTCAACGTAATGACCAAAACCAGGCCAGTACTTTTCTCAAAAAGCATTCACACTCAACTTAATACCCATCAGTGGAATGGATTGTGTTTTTTCAGTGAATTCTAAAAATGAAAGTGTCAATGACACTGTAGCTCAACTTGTTAAGACATGTACATGTATAGTATGTGACACAGCAATGACAAACATCTAGGTAATGACCTGTTAACAAAGGTACATATAAAGTATTGTATCTGTACATAAATACTGACCGTAGCCTGTAACAAATGTATAGGTAAAGCAGGGACCAGCCGTGAGAGCGACTAGGGCGATTAAGTCGCCCTTCTAAGCCCAAAGTCGCCTAGAAAAATAGTCGGGGCGATTACAAGTCGCCCTCTAAAAATTGGCCAAAATGAGAAAAGGCTGAACTGAGTGTAGCTCCAATTTGGAGCCCAGGTGCTCTGATTTTTATAATCGGATATTTATTTGTCGCACACTGGGCTCCACATCTGGACCTTGTATTCATTATATACCACGAAACGAGAAACAAGTTTAGATAATTGGTCCTTGTTAAATACATGCTGGTCGTTCGGTCCAAACAAAACATTGCATGTGCTCGCTAAACAACACTGAAAAAGAATAGGATATTTATTGACATGGATAACACCTACCGCATTAAAAAAATGTTTTTCTTCCCGTTCATGCGACAATCAGTGCATGTTTCGGGGGGAACACTTTTGGGGTAATTGAAAATTGGCAATGGACACTCAGCCGAAACGAAGTCAAGTAACACGTTTAAAAGAAGATTCTTCAACAAAAACGCCAATACAAGCTGATACGAGCGTCTTAATATCAAAACATTTAACAGTTTTCCCGGAACACGTTCTAAAACAAAATAAAAACTGTGTTTCAAATAAAATCGCCAACCAGCATTCTACTCTTATTCGCGAATAAAACGGAAATTATATTGATAATAACGAATGATCGATCTCATCAGTGCAGGGCCGTCGAGGAATATCCAGGCCCTGATCGAGAGAAAAAAGGGGCTCGTTTAGTCCAAACTTGGACCTGAAGTCCGTAATATAATTTTTTGGTGTGATATGCCCCAAAGGACTTATAACACCAAAATAATATATAAAGGACTTTGGGTCCAAGTTTGGACTAGGCCCCGTGTTAATGTCTAGCTGCGAGGCGGTGCGCATCATACCCAGTCATATGGCGACGAGTGGAGGCGAGTACGAAAGGGGCGTCCCTTTCTCGTAGGTGGGGGGAAGGGAAAAAACAAAATCGTTTTTATGGATGTCAAAAGATGAGGTTTCCTTAATTTTGACACATGACCATGAATTCTTGCGTGAGGGAGTGGGGGAACACGGAATTCACGTAATATTGAAATAACCACCAGAAAACATGGTTTCAACTGCATAGGAGTGCTTGAGGTTGTACTCCAGCAGTGACGCGAGTGGGGCCCATTAACGTCTGCCTCTTGTTACTACATCCCCACCCCTCCTACCTCCTGTCGACGGCCTGCACCACTGGTAGTGCCGGGTCACTGATATAGGCCTAGGCCCCCTCACCAGGGAAACACAGCAATCCAGCTTCACTCCCCACCCCCAACATTTGCCCGTCTATATATGATGTGCCACCCGGACATTCGCCACCAGGAAATAAGGCCCTTAGTTCAGCTCCTGTCCGGGTGGTAAATATTCAGATGATAACTTCCGGTTGGACAGGTCTCCTGGTGGTGGGGAATGGCCGACATTCATTTATAAAAGATAACATTAAATATGTTTGGTAATACTTTTATTCAATTTTAGCTCCGAGTTATCAATCGGTCGTTTAAGTATGGGTATAGCACACTACTATCTAACCCCCCCCCCCCCCCCCCCCACACATACACACACGCGCATTGTTCCACGCGCGTATAGAGGCGAGGTGATGACTAAAACAAAAAGGGGTGTACCACTCTCGTCGTCGAGATTCTGAAGCTTCAAACGGAAAAAATTGGAAATTGGCACTTGTGGAAGTTCAGTGTGGCCCATCGGGGACTTTTTACACATGACCACACTATATTCCGACCAACATATTCATGCTGGTGTGGATTCATCGCAAAGTTTGAAAATGGGAGAATATGTGATTTCTAACGACTCACCAGAAACCGCACAATCTTGAGATTTTGCGCATTGCATAGAGTGAAATATTATCTGCGAATGCCGGACATGTCCCCCCCCCTCCCCTCGGACGAGTGCCCCCCCCCCCCCCCCCCCCCCTTGACATTTGCCCCCGGACATGAGCCCCCCCCCCCCCTTGGACATGAGCCCCCTCGTTATAGCAAATATGGACATGAGCCCCCCCCTCCCATTCCCAGACAACTGCCCCCCCCCCCTCCCCTGTCTGTCATCATTTTATTACTGCTTACTGCGAAAAGCACTTGAACAACGGTATACAATAAAATATTTCGTGTCGGACACAATAATAAAATAATGACAGGCAGGGGGGGGGGGGGGGGGGGGGGGGTGGTCAGTTGTCAGGGCCGTCGAGGGGGGGGGGGGGGGGGGAAGGGTAACCAATGTAGTAACACCGGAGCCCGCCGTTAATGGATGGCACATGATCATGAATTCTTGCGGAGCGGCGCGTAATATTGAAATATCCACCACAAAGCATGGTTTCAATTGCATAAGAATGCTGGAGCTTGTACTCCAGCAGGGAAGCTACCGGGCATAGGCGTATGAATGTGAAAAAAATTGGATATATTGGGCAATTTCATATTAAAAATTGAATTTTTTCGGGCAATTTCATATTTTTTCGGGCCAATTGGAGTTGCGGCAAAATCATTTTTCGAGCAAATATCCCAGCCCCCCCCCCCCCCCAAAACATTAACCCATACGCCTATGCTACCGGGCCCCCATTAACGGCGGGCTCCGGTGTTACTACATCGGTTACCTCCCACCCCCCCCCCCTCCACCTCGACGGCCCTGATCTGACCCCCCCCCCCCCCCCCCCCCCCCCCCTGCCTGTCATCATTTTATTATTCTAAAAAATTACTATTTCATAGGACGTACCCAGAAAATTATATTATGGACTTTGGGTCTCTCTTATTCTTTCGGATATTCTTTCGCCAGCCTTGGCAGTTTCTGGTAAGGGGGTGGGGGGGGGCTCATGTCCGGCATTCAAATGTTTTTGTTGAAAATATTTCATACGATGCAGTTGTGTACAAACATTTGATATATGAAAATAAATAATAATAATAAAAAAAAAATTCCAAGTGTTGTTAACGTATGTCACAATACAATATAAGGTTTTGTTCGTCCACACATGGGAAAATGTCCTTTCTGGTAATGTATGGAGTTTTGTACACCCATGCATGCGTTATTGACCCATGCATGCGTTATTGGCCTTGTGGTGTGTTGTGTATATACGGTGATGTGTACAGCATTCAGTTACAAAGATATTTACATATTTTAATCAGTTAGGCGAATGCGGTGGCGGGGGGTGGGGGTGGGGGGGGGGGGGGGGGGGGGGGGCATGGGGGGGGGAGGCTAGATCAAAAACATATTTGCAACTTTATACCTTTGTCTACCAGAAAGGAATTGGAGACGAGCCCCTAAAATTGGTTTTTATCGAATCTTGTGTGTGTGTGTGTGTGTGGTGGTGGGGTGGTGGGGGGGGGGGAGTTGCTAAAAATGGTTATCCCCCACATGTGACTGATTTCCTCCCCAATTACAAGGTGGGAAAGGCAGCCGTTTTGTGTGTGGGCGGGGGCTCTAAATTTGATCTCAGGCCATCATATTTTCCAAAATTTCTCTGCAGAGATCCCCAGGCCACATGCAGGCAGTAAGAAGGGGGAAGAGGGGCTGCCAATTTTCACACACCCACCTTGGTGTTACGAGCCTCGATAATGCACGCGGAATCATTTTTTTAGCAAAATCTCCCCCCCCCCCCCCCCCCCCCCCCCCCCCCCACACACACATACACCGGTTGCCTTTCCGACCTTGTAATTGGGGAGGAAATCAGCCCCTCCCCCCCCCCCAAAAAAAAAGAAGAATGAAGTGGAACAAGGGAGTACCCCAACTTTCAATTTGTTCATATACTTCACACACAGGGTCACGTTTCACACGATTTTTATGTCCCAAATAATATTTATTCGAAAATCATACTGGTCACCCCAATGATCATAGTATATTATAAATAGCGGCATATTATACTATTATCATGTGGGTGTCGAGTATGATTTTCTAATAAATATTATTTGGGAATTAAAAAAATAGTTTGTAACGTACCACTGTGCTTCACACTTTTGCGAGTTCATTATTCATTGTTTTCTTCTGAGTTTGATTGAGGTCACTTGCTCTGACAGCTCAAACCGATGTCGAGAGTGCCAAATAAAAAAAAATATTGTTTGTCTGAAGGATTTATGTGAAAAATTGGCCAATTCACATTTTTGTATTAAGTTGCCTTTTAGTTCCCTCCCAATTCAAATGTCGTTCTTAAATTGGCCCGCTTTGTGGCTCCCGAGTTTAGGATTTGACTGTGATGTCACGGTGTGATGGTAAATCCAATGTGAAATTAGGAAATCTTGTTGAAGTTTGCTAGGGCTATGTCGAATATCGAACATTTTTTGAATAACAAACATCGAACTGGGCAATATTTTTGTGCAGAATTGTTTAAGAGGTGACCAACTTGAACTGCAAACTGGAATAAGCTTGTGAAAGAAGGTAATTTAGGCATTTTTATACACCCAAACCGTTCGTACCGAAAATCCGTTACGAACGTCCGATTGAAAAATCGCCTTTAAATTTCTAGCTGAGAACGAGCACATAAAATATCAAAATCATAAAATAAGCTCGTTCGAGGCTAGAAATCTAGCTAAACTGAGTGATGCAAGGTTTACATGAAAACGAGCATTTTCAAAAATCGAATGTGCTCGAGTGTGATAAATGGGCATTTTAATTCGTCAAATAAATGTCCATTTATTTGAAATCACACGACAAGCAATTGTCCATTGTCGCTTTCGGCGGATTTTTTTTATTTCTATTTTGTTGCGTTCCAGTCGGAGCTTCAAGTGTCGAAACGAAAATAAGTGACTTACGCGACTCAACAAAACAACCCAGTTTGAAAGTAGGTTACGTCGCTTAGGATGCCGAAAATGTATACACAACGGACGTATTTTATAACACATTATTTTCATTTCGATTTGCTGAAGACTGTTAACTGTTGGGCTGTCTATTCCCAGAAAAACACGAATGGAATTGAAACACATGAAAAAAAGCTTTAGTGATGTCAAGAAAAGCTTTGTACAGGACACAAGTGTGCATGTGGACGATCTTGAAAAAGGGTCCTCCTAAACATCAGAATGACATGAAATGACGCGGAATGACATCGGAATGCCATAAAAATGATGCGGAATGACATTTCTTTTACAAAATACTCGACCCCAGAATGTATTTTGTTTATTAACTAACAAAGTACCTCCCAAGCAACCTTATTACATCTGGTCCTGTTCACACTTTCAGACTTAGGAAATTATTGGCTTAGTAGACTTTGTTGAAAGGCAACCACAGGAGGGTGATGGGGGATTGGCATGAAGAAGAGGTGAGGGGTCATGAAGGAGAAGGTAGCAGTGGGGGATTTTCAGTCAATAATTACATTGTGATTTTTTAACCTGGCACAGATGCATCATAGACAACTGGACCTGGATTATTTGTACGTTAATGGAGGACCATAAATTGAAAATATGAAGGGGCGGCGGGGGTGGTACATGAATATTTTTAATTTTCCCCACTTGCATATGAAGTCATCCTACATGACTCTGCAGTCTCCCTATTTTTTCTGGAGGGAGACTTGAAGTCTCCCTAAAATTCCCCCCTAGGCTGGTCCCTGAGGTAAAGTATTGTAAAGGTGGGTGACAGTCAGATGCTAAACTAGAAAAGAAATCTTTGAGTCCCAGAGTGGGTCTGACTGAACCCCAAAATATTTGTTCTCATAGCACAGTGATAACAAAGGCACCCCAAAACACACTCGTTCCTGTCCCAAGGTGAAAACAAAGGTACCCAAGAAGTTTCGTGAAGATCAGTTCACAAATACGAGCTGTATAGAAGTTGTGACAAAAAAATGATTGGACCTAATTTCGGTACAAAATGGCCACTGGCAGCCATCTTGAATTTTGGACCGCATCCAGAAACACTCGTTCTCGTCCCAAGGTGATAACAAAGGTACCCAAGAAGTTTTGTAAAGATCTGTTCATAAATACGGCCTCTTGAGCCGTATAGAAGTTGTGTACAAAAAACTGATTAGACCTAATTTCGGTACAAAATGGCCACTGGCAGCCATCTTGAATTTTCGACCGCACCCAGAAACACTCGTTCTCGTCCCAAGGTGATAGCAAAGGTACCCAAGACGTTTCGTGAAGATCGGTTCATAAATACAGACTCCAGCCCGAGCCGTATTGACATTGGATCCGCAAGTATACAGAAGAAGTCTCCTTGGTTACGAATCGAAATTAAGTGTTTTTATTGTTTACTAATCATATATATTTCATTTTCAGGTTATTTTATTCAACTTTGTGGGGAGTTAGTTTAGTATAGTAACTGGGACAAAGTTAGGAGGCCTTAAATAAAACTGTGAGCGCTAAGTTGTCGAACGGTTCGTCGTGTTGCCTTTTGTCGCGTGTTTACAATTTTCCCTGTCCGATCGCGTAATTTTGTCTTGATGATGGCGAGCAAGTCTGTTCAGACGGAGGTAAGTATGGAGGTAAATACGTGTAATATCGCGGTCCAGGTCAACGGTGCAAACGGAGTAAGTATTGGTGTGCAGACAGAGGTCACTGGGGGTGTCGGTCAGAGCCGGGTTGGTGGGGCCACCGATGGCGATATTGGGCTTGAAGTTTGTAAACAGTGTTCTATGATGTATGGGGACTGTCGCTCGATGGGATATGGAGAGGTATGTGCAAACTGTCAGGAAATCCTCTGCCTACTTGAGACTATTGTTAAGTTTGAGGGGGAGATTGCTGAGCTGAAGGGAAAACTTGGCAGGGCGGGGCTGTCTGGAGTTACGCCTGTGAAAGTGGCTTTCCGAGAAGGATGGAAGGTTGTCGGTGGTTCCAAGAGGAAACATGGGGGTAGAACCTTTGATGTGAATGAGGTAGGTGATGAGGTGGGGGCTGCTAGAAAAGTACGTAGGACAGATGAGGGGGGCCCAGGCCGGAGCAATGCTGTAAAGCGTTTGGCGTGGACTACCAAAAGTGGTAGGAAAGGGGGGCCAGAGAAGCAGGTAGATAGGGGTGTAAAGTCCAAAGGCAGTGGGGAGTGCACCACCAGAAACAGATTTGATGTGCTCGATTCGGAAGAGACAGAGGGGGAGATGGAGGTAGTTGCAACAGATAGTAGCTTGGGGTCTAGGCTAGGAAAAAGGAGGAGGGATCCGGGGGAAGACCAGGGGAGTAGTCCAGGTAGTTCAGGGCCTGGAAAGAGACGGAGGGACAAGGATAGGAGTAATCCTAGGTCAAAGATACCGATACCGATATTGATTCCGAGTGGGGCTGTTGGAGAGGAAGAGGACGCTGTAAACAATAGGAGACTAGAGGAGACAAATAGGGCGAGGTCCAAAAGTAAGTTGGTGGTTGCGGGAAGTAGCATAGTTCGGGGGATCGACAAGGTTGTCTGTGGTCCGGACAGTAAAAATAGAACAGTTCTGTGCTTTCCGGGGGCTAAAGTGGAGGACCTGAGGGATAGAGTGGGCGGTATTGTAGCTGGGTCGGGGCCTGATCCGGTAGTGGTATTACATGTGGGGTCCAATAACATCAGGGAGAGGAAATCAGTTCGTTTGGTGGACACATACAAGGACCTAATTAGTAAGCTACTTAGCAGGAATGCTCGGATCATCGTTTCAGGGGTGCTCCCCGTTATGGGTGGTGGGAATGAGAGGAACTCGCGGATTATGGCACTAAACGAGGAGCTGGAGAGCACTGCAAAGACTTGGGAGTACATTTCATTGACCACTGGGATTCATTCTGGGGACAAGGAGAGTTGTATGGGCGAGACGGATTGCATTTAAGTAGGACAGGTACAGACCTGTTGGGCCAAAAAATCTTACAGGTGGCTGGGCCTTTTTTGGAGAAAACGGGGGTAGGGGACCACAGCCGGTAACCCAGAGTGGCACAAATGCTGGGAACATAGGAAGAACAACAAACATGCACAATACAGGGACATACCAGGGTTATAATAATGTGCCAGTGATGACAAAAAAACAAAGATTCATTAAGTTTGGGTACTGCAACATCCAGGGTCTGCACAAGAAAGTAAGCGAAATATCAACAATGATGGACGAAGGAGACTTCGATATAATGGGTCTAAGTGAGACGTGGATACGACGGGATGAGCAGGTTGATCAGATGAAGGGTTGCGTGTGGATAGGAGCTGGGCGAACTGAGGGTCAGAAACAGGGTGGGGGTGTTGGCATCTACGCTAAAGAGGAATTACAGCCCTCATTGATTACAGATCTCACAGAAGCAAGGACTCAGATTCCAGTATCCAACGAAATAGTCTGGGCAAAAATCAAGTTAGGAAGCAGGAGTGTTGCCGTTGGTGTTGTATACTTAGCAGTGGAGGGAAGTAAGCCCGAGTGGAATGATTCAATATATACAACTCTTAGATCGAATATCACAGAGCTTGGGAGCAGAGGGTTCAGTATTGTCCTAATGGGGGACTTCAATGGGCACATCGGGGATAAGGAGGAGGGCATACAGGGAGGTGATAGGAAAATTAACACGAATGGGAGGAAGATGTTGGACCTATCAAAAGAGCTTGGTTTAAAGATCCTGAACAGGGATGCGAAATGTAAGGGTAAATGGACCTGGGAGAGGAACGATAAGAAAACAATAATTGATTATATACTCACTGACATTAGCGTATGGAGGGAGGTTATAGATGTAGAAATAGATGACGAGGGAAAAAATGACTTGGGTAGTGATCACAACCTGATAACAGTTAAGATTATGGGCAAAAAGACGAATAGAGACAGAAATACCTTCAAGGAAGTTTGGGGACTAAAACAAGGAGCCAACTGGAAGCAGTTTCGGGAAAACCTAAAACCAAATCTTGAATGTATACCTAGGGATGCAAATGTCCAGAGTATTTCAGATGGCATAGTAAATAGCCTAACAGAGGTAGGGAAGGAGTGTATAGGAAGGGTGAGGGTCCCAACGAGAGAGCTTGGATACAGGGTTAACGAGGGACTGAAAAAGGCTATAAAAGAAAGGAAGGTAAAATGCGCTGCTTACAGAAGAAGTAGGAAGCTTAAAGGGGTGGATAACAATGACACGAGACTAATGAAAGGAGAATATGAACTGGCACGGAAAAAGGTGAATGAGATAAAGAATAATAATAGGAAGGTGCGCAATTGCAGTCTTGCCAGAACAATAAAGAAAACGGGGGGTTCGAGCTCAAACGTATTTTGGAACTGGGTAAATAAACGGGGGAAAAGTAGTGTGCAGAGTATCAAAGTGGATGGGGAAAGTACAGAAGATAAAGGCCGTATCGCTTCAGAGTTAGTCAAGCACTGGGAAAAGATAAACGATAGGCGATGGGGCAGTGGGTCCCCACCAAAAAGAAATACACTGGTGGAGGAGAACCTATCCAATCGTGTATGTAGCGAAATAACGGCAGAAGAAGTGCGGAACGTGGTCTCGAAATTAAAAAATGGTAAAGCGGGAGGGACTGATGAAATTCCGAACGAATTCCTCAAAAATGGAGGGGAGGCACTTATTGAAGTCCTGACAAACCTTTTCAACCTGGCTCTGCGAAAGCAAGAGGTCCCCAGAGAGTGGAGGGAAAGTAAGGTGTCGTTCATACACAAAAAGGGGGATAAGGAAGTTCTAGATAACTATAGGGGGATATCAGTTAGTAGTAACATCGGAAAAGTATTCTGTAAGGTCATATACGGTAGACTAGAGGAAGTTATTGAAGAGAAAGGTTTTTTAGGAGAAATTCAAAATGGTTTCAGGAAAGGACGAAGAGTCACTGATCACCTATTTACACTCACCCAACTGATAGAATCAACAAAGGCTGAAAAGAAAAAGATGTTTCTGGCATTTCTAGATGTGAAAAAAGCGTACGACCGAGTGTGGAGGGAAGGTATGTGGCGAAAGCTCGAGGGCATCGGACTGGGGGGTGACTTTGTGGGAATCATGAAAGCACTGTATACAGATGTGCAAAGCCAACTCAGTCTAGGGAGTATCACTACAAAACGAGTCCCTATGGATATAGGCCTCAAGCAGGGGTGTATCTTTTCACCGATTTTGTTTGCATTGTATGTTAAAGATTTAGGGGACGAACTAATTCAGAGTGCGGAGGGGGTAAATGTTGGAGACATAAAGATACCAGGCTTATTCTTTGCGGACGACATGGTGTTAATGTCTAGAACTGAACAGGGGCTAGAGAAACTGCTGGAAATTGTTGGTAGATATGGGAACACTTGGCGGCTCGAACTAAATGAAAATAAAAGCAAGGTAATACCCGTTGGACGCAAGGTAGATATGACGAAGAGATGGAGAGTGGGGGAGTTCTCAATCCCCGAAGGGGAAAGCAAACAAATCACTGTAGGAGAAACGGGAGAGTATGAGTATCTAGGGGTAAGCATAAATATAACAGGAAGAGGGGTGTACAGAAATTACTCAGCCAAACTGATTCTGAAGGGGAAAAGAATTCTGAACCAACTAAAACTTTTAGGGAAAAATAGTTTCAACAAGGTCTTTGTGGGGAAAACACTGTGGGAGAGGGTGGGTTTACCAAGTATAACGTATGGCACGGACGTGATTCCATTAAACCAAACCGTTATTAAGAAGTTGGAAAATACTCAAAATGATGCCGGCAGATGGATAACAGGGTCGAGTAATGCTGCAGCTTTGGAAGCAGTAAGGGGGGAGCTTGGGTGGATGAAAATCAAGGACAGGGTAGATTTGGGAAAACTGTGTTACTTTAACTACTTGAGAAACCTGCCTGACAACCGGTGGTGCAAATTGATGCTCGATACCATTTGGAATTCTAATATAGAAACGGGGTGGTCAAAACATGTGAGGGAACTAATGGACAATTACTCTGTAGAGGTCAGAAACATAGAAGTAGGAATGAAAGAAGGCAAAAGGTTTGTCAAAGAGAGAGTCATGGAAGATTGCAATCGAAACTGGCGAGCAGGGGTTAGCGTGAAAAGATCACTGCAGGGGTTACAATATAAAGAAAAGCCAGCTTTTGAGAAGTACCTAGATGGCACCTTTGGAGGGTCACTGCTGTTCAAACTGAGATCAAGATCACTGGAGCTTCGGGGAAAAATTGGGAGAGACGAGGAAAAGGGATGCCAAATGTGCCACTCTGGAGTAGTGGAGACCCTGGAACATTTTCTCTTGGAATGCCCACAGTATATACCTCATAGAATAAAATTTACTGGAAGAATAATGCAGAAGTGGGGCGAAGAAACGAAGGATAGATGGCTGAAGGGGGACACGAGGGAGAGGGTAGGAATGCTTATTGAAGAAATTGAAAAAGATGAAGTGAGGGACACTATTAAGCAGTTTATATCTGAATGCTGGGAGGAGAGGAGGGGAAGAGGGGGAGGGGTGCAGGGGGAATGATGGCCTTCTCTTATGAGGACCGCGACAAATCAGCGGCTGGCCAAAGAGTTATTATTATATTATTATATGTGTACTTGCTGTGTGTAAGTTGCACTGAAAAAAAAAAGTTCATCTAATTTGCATAATTTCTGCACGAGAAAAAAACCTGTATTATATGTGATGTATCCCATGATACTAAACATTCACACAAAAAATTATTCAAATCGGCGCTTTCATATGTAAGTTCTGTGCAAAAATCTGATTGCACCAAATTTTGTACAAAATGGCTGCCATCGGCCATCTTGAATTTCGGACCGGATCCAAAAACACTCGTTCTCGTCCCACGGTGATAACAAAGGTACCCAAGGAGTTTCGTAAAGATCGGTTCATAAATACGACCTCTAGCCTGAGCCGTATTGGCATTTGCACTTACAGTGCTGAAAGTAACACCAAAAAACATCAAAGTTAGTCTAATTTGCATAATTTACGCACGAGAAAAAAACCCGTATTATATGTGATGTATCCCATAATACTAAACATTCATACAAAAAATTATTCAAATCAGAGCTTTCATATGGAAGTTCTGTACAAAAAACAGATTTCTGCATCGTCGGAACAAAATGGCGGATGGCAGCCATCCTGAATTTCGGACCGCACCCAAAAACACTCGTTCTCGTCCCACTGTCATAACAAGGGTACCCAAGAAGTTTCGTAAAGATCGGTTCATAAATACGGCCTCTAACCCCAGCCGTATCCAATTGTTGACGTATGGACAGACGGACAACAGGCCATGGCAAAAGCTCAAATTAGTGATGAACCTATTATCGGCATCGGCCATCGGCATCGGCCGATAATGGGGTAATCGGTGAATCATCGGAATCGGCAAAAGGGGCATCATTTGCCAATAGGGGTGTGCCGATTGTTACAAGGTAAAAATAAACGGCAATATCGTCGAAATAAGTGTTTACACCTGAAACGTCCGGGGAACGTGTCAACACTACTGATTCTAAAATTCTGTGCATTTTAATATTCTATGAATAATTTAAAGCTAAGCCACAATTTCAATTTGTCACACGGTCATGTATGATTCTTATTACATGGAAATCTCGGCCCTGTTTCTTAAGTTGTAACATCATTGTTTAAAATTTAGCCTTCCTATATTACTCCATTTTGGAAATCGCACAATTCTTATTGAAACAAATAGTGTCAGACTGTCGGTGCCGGTTTCATTTTTAATTTATTCATAAGTACTGTATTACGAAAAAAAATCTGGTGGGAGACAAGTGACGTAAATTATACAAGGCAGCTTCTTTGAAAACAATAAACTGTGCGCATTCCATGGAGGATTAGTGTCATTTCATTCACAGGCATTTCGCAGGGAACGGGACAACCCACCCGAAACCAGCTGGGACAACCCGCCCTGGGACAACTCGCCCCAAGTTTTTCATGCGCCACAGTTATCAGCTATTTGACTATGGTATTGGACTATGATTGGATTATAAGTAATAACAAATGACCTATTCAGCTGTTATTACTTATAATACAATCATTGTTAATTAGCGGACAATAGATTTGTTTATTGGACTTAATTATGATGATATTAAAAGTAATATCAGGAATAATTCCGAATGAATTATTATTATCAGAAATATCTGTAGTAATGGTGGCTGTGGGTGTCTCATTGATGGATGTTTCAGTGGCTTGACTGTTTGTTGTCTCGGACGTGTCCATGGCTTCATCTAAGTTAATGATTGTTGACAGCTTAAAAAGCATATTTATTGTCTTATTAGTTTTAGATAAAGGAAAAGCAATCAACGCTGTGATGAATCCATATCACGCTGAAACAACATATCTGTTCATTTGATTTTTTCTCATCAAACAAATATCATTCCCCTTAGAGGGTACCCGACTGAAACAACATGACTAAAACAACACATCACTTCTGACTCGTCTCTACACGCAACAAATTCAGTATAGAACTACTATTAGTTTAATTCAGTCATTCTGGGATGTTTTAATAGGATCACTGTGGATAATTTTCGATAAAATTGGATAATTTTTCGATAAAACAGTGAATAAAAATTTGTTTTATATAGTACTACATGTATCCCCAAAAACTTTTTCTTCAAAAATCAGAAAAAAACAGGGACAACCCGCACCAAAAAGTGGGACAACCCGCCCCAAAAATAGGCCTCAGGCAGTTTGTCCCTGGGGCGGGTTGTCCCTGATCCGATTTCGTATACTGACTTTCGTATACAAAAGAAGACATTTCGTACATATATCATCACTAGTACACAGGCAAATTTTGGGTGTTTTTAAGTATTTTTATATGAAATAATAGACTGTAAGATATTATAATCCAGTATAAATTATTTTTACATACGGGGTTGTTATCTTTACTTGGCTCAAGGCAGTCATAACCCCATGTACGAAACGTCGTAGCTTGTGCACGAAACGTCCTACAAGTGTACGAAACGTCCAGCCCCATTCCATGGTGGGGCAGAATCATGTGATTTTCAAAATGGAGAGATCTATTCTGAACGTACATATTCAATATTGGGCTTATGACTGGCATGAGAAGAAAGGAATAAGTCGGATTTATCCAGAGTCAGGACAGTGTCTGTCGGTCTGTGTACGAGTTCCCACAGGATTTCTATGAGTTTTAAATACATGTATATAGGATTTAATCTTATTGGGAGAATATGTAGTATTCCATGCAGGGAGAGTCAATCTGACACGGGTGATTCCGTTCTTCCCACTGAGGAATGGACTGCTGAAAACTATCAGATAAATTGTCTGGGGAGTTGATTTGGTGGCAAGTTGACCAAGAACCAAGAAACACAACCCCGCATTGACATTCTAATTGCAACTTTGCAGGGTTCGATAACGCATTTTCATGGAATTTAAAACATCGGAATCGGCATCGGTATCGGCCGATTATTAAATTTTTAACATTGGTATCGGCCAATGGTTTGTTTACCATATCGGTTCATCACTAGCTCAAATTTGGCTTCGCCAAAGTTGAGCTACATGTAATGAAAACATATTCTATTTTCAACTAATAGCTTGTTGAAGATGGTCACCGATCGAGAAGACCATGCATTCGCATTCAGCTGTCCCAGAACCACCACGAGGCATGATATGAATGGTCCATGGATCACGTTGGATGGACCAGAGAAGATTGATGACCTGTCCTTTTTACAGAGACGTCAAGGTACTGCCTGGACAACACAGATAGGCGTTCTAGGGTATGAAAAAGACCAGGAGAGTGATTCCATGCAGCCAACATTGCTGACCATGACCACTATGGTGGAGGGTCAATAATGGACTGTGGGGGCATAAGCTGGGATGGACATACAGAGCTCTGTGTCCTTGACCGTGGTACATCGACTGCACAGCAGTATATTGATGAGATCCTGGATGCCCACGTCAGATTGTATGCAGGTGCAGTGGGTGATAGATTCATTCTGATGGACGTTAGTGCCCGTCGTCATGTTGCCCATGCTGTCCGGGAGTACCGACAGAGGGAGGGGATTGAGCATATGGACTGGCCAGCAAGATCCCCTGACCTCAATCCAATCGAACATGTCTGGAATGAGTTGCAGCTTGCAATTTCAGTCTGTTAAGTCCAACCAGGAAGTGTCCAGGAGATTGGTGCCACCATGCTGGTCCAAGAATGGAACAACACCCCACAAAGGATCATCTGGAATCTGATTGGGAGCATGAGAAGGCGTTGTCAAGCTGTAATTAACAATGATGGGTCTCATACTCGATACTGAACCCATATCAGTTCGCTCTGTCAACTTTTTGGCAAATTTGAAAAATTTCCTCTTTCAAAAGCTAAAAAAATAATGTCAAACATAAAAAAAAATCATCAAAGATATAATTAAATATAAAATATATACACTTTTCATAACAATATTTCAACTAAAACGTAAAACAGGTAGTTGGATATACATGGTGCATAGCAAACTTTGAGTAGCATAGTAAAGCTCTGTGTGATAGATTTTTCACTTAGGAATCATTCATAACTTTGCAGGACAAAATACAAAAAGCATTTGCAAACTTTCATCACATGGACCACCAGGTAGCACTTGGTGGTCCATATGATGAAAGTTTGCACATATTTCTTGTGCTGTTATGGCCAATTACAAATACTTTTCAAGTGGATAATGTATGGGGCTGTGACTTGAGTAGTAATCACCTCCCTCCATTCTGTACATATGTATATGTAGTCGAATTAATATCTACATTGTATTTACATCATTACTTGTACATGTATCCCAGTAAAGGTTAGGAATGATGTTAATGATCTCTATTTACTAGAATAGAATTGTAGGGCATGCTCTTTTTCTACAGGAATTGAGTTATATTGGTGAGCCAGTTTGAGAGGGACAAAAAGTGCACTTACTCAGCACGCTATTACTTCAAAATAATGCAAAATATTGTAACAGGGCTTCTAGTGTCAACTGTATTAGTACTGAAATGGTTAAGTGGAAAATCGGTTTGAAATCTGTTAGCTACCTAACCGATTAGAAAAACAGTCAACCGGTTATCTGAATAATATCGATAGTGGTCGTCATTCCATGTTTAAAATGCAGTAAATCTGCCACTTCTTTGTGATAGTTTACACATCGAAGCCGAGTTGTATATATTGAGATATAATGGACTCTGGCATTCAAGACCTTGTTAATGATAGGCAGTTTTCATGAGCAATGAGAAGAAATCGCAGAAACGATTCCACAGTGTGTATACAAACGAACGTTGTCGAGTACTCGACAACGTTCGTTTGTATACACACTACAGATTAGTTTGAGAATTCTGTTTTCAAATTTCTATAGTTTTGATCCCATATGCGGATAACCGGATATTATCCGGCTATAGCTCTTGGTTAGTCGGTTACGAGCCCTAAACTGTATGACGAGAATAAAATTAACATTTTGAGATTCAAAGTTGATTCTTATGGTTTCCTTTTTTTTAGAATCGTTTGCAAATCTATCCTGATTCTTAACTGAATTTTAATCCTTGTTATCTGCATTGCTTGCCTAACCATATTCAGCATGCTTCTAAGTGTGAAACTAAATGCTTATCTACATGAATAGTCAAGTTTAAGTTTTTGGGTGTTCAACCTGGAGCCCATGTACACTCACACTGCAGTCAAAATATCAAATTCCATCCTACAAATTTCTCCCATAATGCAACTACTACAGTATGGCCACCCTGAAGTTGTCACTTTCCACCAGGAATTGGCACTAACCTGGATCCCTTGTACACTCACACTGTACCGGTAGTCAAAATAACAAAATTCCATCCTACAATTTTCTCCTATGATGCAACGACATGTACTACAGTACGGCTGCTGTGAACTGGTCACTTTCCACCGGGTGAGCAGTATTTCCATGGATGCAATACTATCAGCTTACAAACACTGATTACAGGAATAGTCATCAAAATGTAATTAATGAAGTACCGGGTACAACCCGGTGCTTCATTAATTAAAATTTTGCTGCTGATGATTTTTATTACCTGCTAAATTTAGGCATGCGGGAACATCACTGCCCACATGTGGATTACAACCAGTCCATGGCAACTGTACAGTACATTTAGGATTAATTTAACCAATTCAAGCATGTTTGACAGAGTCCATCAAGCTCTGTTAACCAAGATTGATTTAGTGAAATTCCTTGTTGTATTATGGGAAATTGTGAAGGAGCGAAGCTCACATTTTACATGTATAGCTACATGTAAATTATCATAAGTTCCGCCAATCATTTATAATTATGCTCCTCTCATTATCCCAAGCTTTTTCGAAGGAGAAGTCATGAATAAGCTTTGTTTTATAGGCAAAAAGTTAGAAAATACTGGTAATAAAATTTAAATGACACTTGGAAATAGAACAGGACATTACATGTATGTTACATGTACATGTACGTTTGGAGAGTTTAAATGACGGTACTTGACAAATGCAGCTTTTCTCTTTTTAATACAAAACCTTTCTGTCTTGATTTTAGCTCCTAAGCTGCTAACCTATGGGGGTGGGGGTGGTGGAACTAACCTCCAAGGTGACAAAAACTGATAAACAGAACCTCTATTGGGACAAAAATTGATAAACCTCTATGGAGACAAAAACTGATCAACAGAAAGTGCAAAGAAACTGTTATTTTTTATTTACAGCCAACAATCGTGAGTTTGAACCTAAGCTTGGACAGATGGTAAAAATGAAACAAATTCAAAGTCCATAGAGGGAAATAACTCTGAAAACAAGTGCAGTGCCAAGGGTGGCAATGTAGGGCTGCACGATATTCAAAACTGAATACCAGTATCAGTATTCAAAAAAATACCGTGATATAACAGTATATAGAAAAATGTTCAGATATATGAACATACATGTACGTACCACAATCGAGACTTGAGGCATCACAGTCGGAACGAGTTAGCATGCATTGTTGATGCGGTTCAAAAAACCTTTACCCAACGCAGACTATATCAAAAAATTTATTATTTTAAAAATTAGTGTATCAGATTTTCCCCCAAAATTTCAACAAAACAATATCATGTGACCCCTCATTGGAACGAGCTGACCGATTGTTGAAATTTTTGAAAATTATTTTTTCAATTGCTAAAATTGTATATTACGTGAACACATGTACACAATTTCTTGGGTAAAGGGTTAATATTACTTGTTCGGGTCTGCAGTTAAAAAACTCAAGACATCTTGAAAATTAAATTGTGGATAAATAAATAACGACAATAAACCGATATTTTTGTAATTACACTGGTATTCAATCGATGTTGGTTTGAATACTGATATATATCAGTTTATTGATATACTGTGCAGCCCTATGGCAATGCCCCCTCCCGCCACTGCCAAGCATGAGTTTCTAGTCCTTTATCTTTGCTGATATTGAATTAATAAATATCTAATCTCCAGCATACGACCAATACAGCACTGTAACAGCAGGCCTTCAAATGTGTCCATGGGACACTGATGCCCCCGCTTTATGATAAACTATATTTAGTGGTTAACAAAGTCCAAAAAGGGGCCATAACTCTTAACAGAAATTAGCGCAATACACTCAAAATCAAACTTGTCTGGTATTATTTTATGCATGCATTTGACATAAAACACAACAGATCAAATGTATCATAATGATAATCATTGCTTATACTCTCCTGACTTGTTTGTATTCTTCATTATTTGTTTTTTGCATTAGTTTCACTTATTTGCCAAACCTTTACAATGTATAGATGGCCGTGCAATAAAATATTCTATTCTATATTGTCTACAGTAAGCTATATTCCAAGTCTGATGGAAATCGAACACCTAGAACTCAAGTTTCCATCCAGAAAACAACATCAAGTTGTCTTCTAAGTAGAAAACGGGGCATAACTTTGCCAAAAAAATATCACACAAAGCCCACGATAAATCGCAACTTGTATTGTGTGGTTATAAGCCTATGTATAAAATTTTGTTTCATTTCGTTCAGTCAAATTAAAGTTATCCTCCCAAAACCAATATCAACATGTCTTCTAAGTTGGAAAAGGGCCATAACTCTTACAAAAAATATCACACCAAGCCTTCCATCAATCCAAACATGTATTATGTGGTTATACACCTACGCAAAAAATTTTGTTTCATTTCGTTCAGTCAAATTAATTTTATCATCCGGAAACCAATATCAAGTCTTCCAAGTCAGAAAACTTGAGAAAAGTTCCATAACTCTGCCAAAAAATACCAGGCAAAGCCCAATATCAATCCCAACCTGTATCAGGTGGTCATAAACAAACCTATGTATAAAAGTTTGTTTTATTTTCTTCTTTCAAACTAAAGTTATCATCCGGAAACCAATATCAACATGTCTTCTAAGTTGGAAAGGGGGCATAACTCTGCCAAAAAATATCGGACCAAGCCCACCATCAATTACTGATGAACCAATAATCGGAATCGGCAATCGGAATTGGCCGGTTATGGGCACTGGTCGATTATGACAACCGGCAGTTAAAAACTGGCAGTTTCCAGTTATTCTATATTTAACACTGACTATTAAAAATCCCTTTGATATCTGGCCATTTCAATAAAGTTCCCCCATTAAAAAAGTGTGTATTGCATAGCAGAAAATTTAGAGATATTACGGAATTTACCAACTGCAATCAGTACAAGATCGCCACCATTTCCAAGCTGCTTGAAGTCACTGGCCTTCAATCATGATGCTGTACAACATTGCATTGGGTACATGTATAAATAAAATGTGTTCAGCCAGTACGTAGTCTGTAGTACTTTGTGATGCAAGCATCACAATACAATAAGAGATTAAAATTGGAGGAAAAACTGATGATTGTTATGCAACATGTAAGTCGCATGACTGTCACAAATACGTTTTCAGTTCGTCAAGTTCATTTTTTAATTCAGTTATGTCCCTTGATGTTTCTCTCCAATGTTGATTGCAAAGTACAAGTACACATCAAGGGGGTAACAAGTTGAAAAAAGAACACTGAACAATACATTCTGACATACCTGTAAACCAAGTGTCATACGACTTCACAACACACATCAACATCAAAATTATTATTCAATAAAGACACAAAAGTATGTGTGCTCAGTACAATATAGCCAAGTGTATTGGATCATTACACAAAACCGCATTAACACTATTTACCAGAATAAAACAATTTTCACAAGAGAACAATATCGTGTGATTGCATCGTTAATAACGTTCTTCTCCCCACACCCCAAACCCCCAAAATGCAAATATTATTTTGGCTAATATTGCCCAGCTCTAAATATACATTCTTTGAGAACTTACATGTACATGTATGTGGTATTAAGCTTTCGTAATTGATGATTTATCAATGAAATTCTGTAGTATAACAGGCACCAACAGACTTTCTTCTGTGTCCTATTTCAGCCATCGAAATCGGCATAATCGGCAGAGAAATAATGAGTAATTGGTTCAGAGCAAGTTTTGATAATCGGTTCATCACTACCATAAATCCTATCCTGTATTATGTGGTTATAAACCTATGTATAAAATTTTGTTTCATTTCGCTCAATCAAACTAATGTTATCGACCAGAAACCAATATCAACATGTCTTCAAAGTCAGAAAAGTGCCATAAATCTGCTAGACATGGGCAATATACCAAAAAACCAAGCCAATACCGATATCATGAGGATATCTAAAAACCGAACCGAACCAATCATTGAATACCGATACCGTCTGAATTTTCAAATTTTCCTTCATTTGCTATTGATAAGTCCCCATTGAGGCTTGATAACAGTTGAAACGTTTATTTTCATGAAATAAGTTACTGGTTTTCTTTTCAGACTTGTTAACCCTCAATGGACTGGGCAGCTGTCCTGAATTCCCACAAGACTACAACCTGTACACATCCAATTGCTTAGAAGTGGTTTCTAGTCAAGTCTTGGCTGAGGCAGCCAAGACCTGATTAACTAGAAATCACTTCCTGGGTGTTTTGTATACTGTCAGCAGGACCTCCTAAAGATGGAATGGTTAGGCCACATGCTCTGAGATCACAAATGCTTGAAATAGTTCTTTAAACAATGAGGTGCGTTTAGAACAAGCCACAAAATTACTGTAGATATGATTTGTGGTTGTAAAAGAATGCCACTGTTGAGCTTATTGGCAGTGCCATTTATAGCATTGTGGTAGAATGATACTACAAAAACTTATTCTGTTTTTCCTGATGTGAATTCCTCTTTGGTACCATCAACAAATCTCAGTCAACTCAGATACTGAATACTGAACCGATACCAAGGTATATTCCCCTAAAAATCCTGAAACCGATACCGAACTTAAAATTCCAATACTGCCCAAAAATACCAGACAAAGCCCAGTATCAATCCCAACCTGTATTATGTGATTACATACTTATGTATAAAATTTTGTTCCATTTTGATCAGTCAAACTAAAGTTATCGTGCGGAAACCAAATTTGGGACATACATTCAGATGGATACACAAGGGTTATTAACCTTAATGTCCTTCGCCAGAATGGAGGGGCATAATAAACAAGAGGCTCCAAGGGGACTTAATCACTCACCGGCCAAAGTGGTTCAAAGAAGTATTTGGGGGTCACATTCAGTTAGACATGGTTCATCAACACTACAAAGGAATGAAGTCATGAGAGACTAACTTTATGGAAAAACACTAAGGGATGGATTTGAACGAAACTGGACATAACATGCCCCCCACCCCTGTCCATAGAGCCCAAATATTAAGCCAAGGACTCAAATTGAACAAACTTGAATCTGATCCCCCTTGAGATGTCATATGCCAAATTGGAAAGAATTCTGACTGGTGGATAGGAAGAAGGTTTTTAAAGAAATCACCTCACACTGCACTAAGTTAAACTTTGGGCTCAAATAGGGAGCCAAAATATTAACCCAGGGTCCTGTTTTGAACAAATTTGAATCTGACCCACCAAGAGATGTTGTATGCCAAATATGAAAGGATTCTGATTGGTGGATCTGAAGAAGAAGATTTTAAAAGAAATTCCTCATATTGCACTTAGTTAAAATTCAGGCTCCCATAGGTAGCACAAATTAATAACCCCGGGACCAGATTTGAACAAACTTGAGTATTACCCTCCAAGAGATGTTGTATACCAAATATGAAAGGATTCTGACTGGTGGATGTGAAGAAGATTTTTAAAGAAATTTTCTAATATTGCACTGTTAAAATTTCGGCTCCCATAGGGAGCCAAAATATCAACCCATGGACTAGGATTGAACAAACTTGAATCTAACCCTCCTAGAGATGTTGTATACCAAATATGAAAGCATTCTGACTACATGGTCGGAAGAAGAAGATTTTAAAAACAGGTTGGAGCAGGACCCAGAATTTTCAGGCTATAATTTTTTTTTCCATCTCAAAATTGAACAGAATGCATAAAAATACACCAAAAATGTCCGAATTGTTTGTTTTTTTGTCATCTGAAAATTGAACAAAACACATAAAAAAACAAATATTTTTTTCCCAGATTTTCGTCCAAAATTTCCAAGTCTGAACTGGCCCCCAAATTTTCATGATAAAAATTTTTTTTTGTCTCAAAACTGTACAAAAGTTTTTTTTAAAAAATGCCACATTTTGGTCCAAAATTTTCAGGCTAAAAATGGGGGGGTGGGGGGGGGGGGGGGGGTGGGGGGGGGGGGGGCAGTGGTTTGTCTCAAAATTGAACAAAAAGCATAAAAAATCCAAATTTTGGTCAAAACCTGACTCAAAATTTTCAACCCAGGGACCCAATTTGAACAAACTTCAATCTGACCCCTCCTAGAGATGATGCATACCAAATGTTAAAGGATTCTGACTGGAGGATCTGAAGAAAAAGATTTTTAAAGAAATTTTCTCATATTGCACCAATTTAAAATTCAGGCTCCCATAGGGAACCCAAATATTAACCGAGAAACTCGATTTGAACTAACTTGAATTTGGCCCCCTAGAGATGATGTACACCAAATATGAGAGGATTCTGACTGGTGAATCTGAAGAAGAAAATTTTTGAAGAATATTCCACACATTGCACAAAGTTAAAATTTGGGCTCCCATAGGGAGCCCAAATATAAACCCATTGACTCGATTTGAACAAACTTGAATCTGACAAACAAAATTTCCTCAAATTGCACGAAGTTAAACTTTGGGCTCCAATAGAGAGCCCAAATCTTAACCCAGGGACTCGATTTGAACAATTTGAATTTGATCCCCTAGAGATGTTGTATAACAAATATGAAAAGATTCTGACTGGTGGATCTGAAGAAGATTTTTTTTAATTTTCGAAAAAATTTATGTGTGCTATCAGAGCTATGCCCCTTCTGGTGCCCCCTGTGGGCGCTGCAAGCTTATTTGTACAAACTTCAATTGATATATGATAAGGAACATGCACACAAAATTTGGTTCAATTTGGTCAAGTAGGTTGTGAGAAGAAGTCGATAATGTAAAGCTCACGACAGCCGATGGACGACGATGACAGACGTCAAGTGATAAGTTAAGCTCCCTTTGGTGAGCTAAAAATACTCCCAAATAGCACCTGGTTTGAACATGGGAGTAGACATTAATAAGATACAATTGCATACCAAATATGACCAAGAGAAACAGATCGGTTGACAGACCAACAAACCGGCATTGCCTCACAAAAGATAGAGCTGTTTGTCGCAGCTAAAATACAGTTACAGTTCAGCCGCCATAGACTGGTCACTTTCCCCGGATGGGCAATATTTCCACGAATGCGATAATATAAGATTTTAAACACTAATTATATGAATAATTATAAAACAATTTAATTAATGAAGCACTGAGAACATCCTGGTGCTTCATTCAATAAACTTTTGTTGATGATTTTTATCACCTGGTAAACGCATGCGTGGACACCACCGCCCAAGCGTGGATTATGACGAATCCACAGCAACTGTACTGTACAGACATCAAAATGTATTCTTTTTACTTTTACATCATCTTTTATGATCAATAAAGATGTGTTATGCAGGTTTATCCTCCACTGATTTGTAATTATGTGTGTCTGTGTAATCTCGAATGAAGCTTACTCATGCAAATATTTTATCCAATCCATTCATAAGTATGGTATCCAGATAATAACTAGTCTACTGTTATGGTCATTAACATGGATAAACATGTATCACAATAATTATACCTGTTTGTGGGAGTTTAACCCATTCAAAACTGATTCAGAATAGTGGTCCTGTGCACGAAATTCTGTCATTAAATTGTGGAGATTCTAGACATTTTTTTTTTTTTGAGGGGGGTTGGTGGCAAAGATGGTACAGTAGAATCCTCTTAATTGAATATCCATTTGGCCAGTGAAAATTATTCAATTAACAGGAGTATACAATTAACAGGGATTTGGTCAGTGTCCTGTGTTCTGGAGGTAAACTGAGCATTTATTCTATTATATCTTGTTTGACAGAGCTCATAGAGCTCTGTCAAACAAGATATAATAGAATAAATGTCTGTATTGGATGTAGTGAGGCCAAAAAGGTTGATAAATAAGGGGAATTTGGTGCATGTCACAGTAATTTTTTCGACATATTACAAACATTTATACATGTATACAATTAACAGGAGTTTACTCTACAACCCATATGCAATTAACAGATCAAATTTGTACTGAAGGTATGGTAAATGGTTTTGTGTTTGAAAATTATAAATATTCAATTAACAGGGATATACAATTAAGAGATATCCAATTAAGTGGGCTCCACTGTATTTGAAAAGCAGCTGTGTGGGGTTTTGGGGCCTCCCTCCAGGGAAGTGGGAGAAGGGGTGACAAACAGAGGGTTTAGGACTAGTCCACCCCCCTGCCCTCACCCCACTCCGAGAAAATTTTTAAAAGTTAGTGCTCTATGAGTGAGTCTGAGGCATTTGTGTCATGTGCAGCCCCTATATTGGAGACCATTAAATTGGGGTTCTATGTTGTGTTAGTGTTCAAACAATTTTTCGTCTAGTCAACATCAATGCGATTAATACTAAACAAATCTTTTAACCGATTAGTGAGTCACTCATCGATTAGTTGGTGTGTGAGTGTGTGCATGCGTGTGTGTTAATTGAATATTCCAGTTAATCAAATAATTCTCATTGGCAAAGTGCTATTCAATTACATGTAAGTGGTTTCTACTAGTACTGTACTGAGTACAGTTAAAACTAGAGTCCTGTCATGAAATGCGCACAAATAGCATGTCAATCTGTGCGATAATCTACGCGTTATGACCATAAAAGGGTTATCAAATTCTGTACATATAGTCTGTGCGCAAGCAATGTTTCAGCCAATGGGGGGTGGGGGGGGGGGGGGGGGGGGAGGGCAGTGGTTTGTCTCAAAATTGAACAAAAAGCATAAAAAATCCAAATTTTGGTCAAAACCTGACTCAAAATTTTCAACCCAGGGACCCAATTTGAACAAACTTCAATCTGACCCCTCCTAGAGATGATGCATACCAAATGTTAAAGGATTCTGACTGGTGGATCTGAAGAAAAAGATTTTTAAAGAAATTTTCTCATATTGCACCAATTTAAAATTCAGGCTCCCATAGGGAACCCAAATATTAACCGAGAAACTCGATTTGAACTAACTTGAATTTGGCCCCCTAGAGATGATGTACACCAAATATGAGAGGATTCTGACTGGTGAATCTGAAGAAGAAAATTTTTGAAGAATATTCCACGCATTGCACAAAGTTAAAATTTGGGCTCCCATAGGGAGCCCAAATATAAACCCATTGACTCGATTTGAACAAACTTGAATCTGACAAACAAAATTTCCTCAAATTGCACGAAGTTAAACTTTGGGCTCCAATAGAGAGCCCAAATCTTAACCCAGGGACTCGATTTGAACAACTTGAATTTGATCCCCTAGAGATGTTGTATAACAAATATGAAAAGATTCTGTCTGGTGGATCTGAAGAAGATTTTTTTTAATTTTCGAAAAAATTTATGTGTGCTATCAGAGCTATGCCCCTTCTGGTGCCCCCTGTGGGCACTGCAAGTTTATTTGTACAAACTTGAATTGATATATGATAAGGAACATGCACACAAAATTTGGTTCAATTTGGTCAAGTAGGTTGTGAGAAGAAGTCGATAATGTAAAGCTCACGACAGCCGATAGACGACGATGACAGACGTCAAGTGATAAGTTAAGCTCCCTTTGGTGAGCTAAAAATACTCCAAATAGCACCTGGTTTGAACATGGGAGTAGACATTAATAAGATACAATTGCATACCAAATATGACCAAGAGAAACAGATCGGTTGACAGACCAACAAACCGGCATTGTCTCACAAAAGATAGAGCTGTTTGTCGCAGCTAAAATACAGTTACAGTTCAGCCGCCATGGACTGGTCACTTTCCCCGGATGGGCAATATTTCCACGAATGCGATAATATAAGATTTTAAACACTAATTATATGAATAATTATAAAACAATTTAATTAATGAAGCACTGAGAACATCCTGGTGCTTCATTCAATAAACTTTTGTTGATGATTTTTATCACCTGGTAAACGCATGCGTGGACACCACCGCCCAAGCGTGGATTATGACGAATCCACAGCAACTGTACTGTACAGACATCAAAATGTATTCTTTTTACTTTTACATCATCTTTTATGATCAATAAAGATGTGTTATGCAGGTTTATCCTCCACTGATTTGTAATTATGTGTGTCTGTGTAATCTTGAATGAAGCTAACTCATGCAAATATTTTATCCAATCCATTCATAAGTATTGTATCCAGATAATAACTAGTCTACTGTTATGGTCATTAACATGGATAAACATGTATCACAATAATTATACCTGTTTGTGGGAGTTTAACCCATTCAAAACTGATTCGGAATAGTGGTCCTGTGCACGAAATTCTGTCATTAAATTGTGGAGATTCTAGACATTTTTTTTTTTTTTGAGAGGGGTTGGCGGCAAAGATGGTACAGTAGAATCCTCTTAATTGAATATCCATTTGGCCAGTGAAAATTATTCAATTAACAGGAGTATACAATTAACAGGGATTTGGTCAGTGTCCTGTGTTCTGGAGGTAAACTGAGCATTTATTCTATTATATCTTGTTTGACAGAGCTCATAGAGCTCTGTCAAACAAGATATAATAGAATAAATGTCTGTATTGGATGTAGTGAGGCCAAAAAGGTTGATAAATAAGGGGAATTTGGTGCATGTCACAGTAATTTTTTCGACATATTACAAACATTTATACATGTATACAATTAACAGGAGTTTACTCTACAACCCATATGCAATTAACAGATCAAATTTGTACTGAAGGTATGGTAAATGGTTTTGTGTTTGAAAATTATAAATATTCAATTAACAGGGATATACAATTAAGAGATATCCAATTAAGTGGGCTCCACTGTATTTGAAAAGCAGCTGTGTGGGGTTTTGGGGCCTCCCTCCAGGGAAGTGGGAGAAGGGGTGACAAACAGAGGGTTTAGGACTAGTCCACCCCCCTGCCCTCACCCCACTCCGAGAAAATTTTTAAAAGTTAGTGCTCTATGAGTGAGTCTGAGGCATTTGTGTCATGTGCAGCCCCTATATTGGAGACCATTAAATTGGGGTTCTATGTTGTGTTAGTGTTCAAACAATTTTTCGTCTAGTCAACATCAATGCGATTAATACTAAACAAATCTTTTAACCGATTAGTGAGTCACTCATCGATTAGTTGGTGTGTGAGTGTGTGCATGCGTGTGTGTTAATTGAATATTCCAGTTAATCAAATAATTCTCATTGGCAAAGTGCTATTCAATTACATGTAAGTGGTTTCTACTAGTACTGTACTGAGTACAGTTAAAACTAGAGTCCTGTCATGAAATGCGCACAAATAGCATGTCAATCTGCGCGATAATCTACGTGTTATGACCATAAAAAGGTTATCAAATTCTGTACATATAGTCTGTGCGCAAGCAATGTTTCAGCCAATGGACCTCCAGATAACCCAAAGATCCATTGACAGAAACATTGTTTGTGTTTTCTGTGAGTAACCGGGAGAACCTGTCGTGCTTTGGATGCCATTCGATATGGCAATTGCATGCAATTCGTATGCGCAATTAAGCCTAGATAAGCGTGCAGTTTGTGACAGGACTTCTAGTTTTAACTGTATGTACATTTTGAATAAAAAATTCAAATTGTTGTTTCATACATGTAGCAATAAAATTTCACAACAAAAAACTCTGTTTAAAGTAAAAGATGTGACATAATGCATGTACATGTATTCTAATACTGTGTCAATAACATTCTTAACTGGATAAGCTGCTTCAATGACATGATCAATTCATGTCAAGCCTTTGAACTGGTTTATTTTCGACACTCCCTTTTGCCCTAATTTTGGCGCATTAAAAGAAATAACAGTCTTATCCTGGAGTGAATTATTTCCATGCCTTTCTTTGTGTTTCTATGGCCATATCAGGGGTTGATTTAAATTTTAAAAATTGAATAGCAGTTTACTAACTTGGACAAATTTGGATTAGCATTTCCTATCTGTACATGTACAAATACTTTAGAATGTCTGCATGTCTGTATGTTACAGTTAAAACTAGAAGTCCTGTCATGAATAGTGCGCTTATCTAGGCTTAATTGCGCGTTTGAATTGCGCGCAATTGCCATATCGAATGGCATCCAAAGCACTGCAGGTTCTCTTGGTTACTCATAGCAAACACATTCAATGTTTCTGCCAATGGACCCCCGGGTTACATGGAGGTCCATTGGCTGAAACATTGCTTGTGCACAGGCCATATGTACAGAATTTGATAGCTTTACTTGGGCTATAACGCGTACATTAATGCGCATATCAACGTGCTATTTGTGCGCATTTCATGACAGGACTTCTAGTTTTAACTGTATGTATGTATTTGAGGTTAAAAAATCGCACGGACACAGACATTTCCTACTGAAATGTTTTTTTCCTTTTAATATGCCGCCGAAAATTTGTTTTCATTTACTGAACCCTGATGGGTTTCAAACATGACAAAATTTTTTTTAAAAATTACATTGATTTAAACAAAGTGATGAGCTTAGGAATTGGTTAAACTGACTGGCAATAATTGATGTTATCCATTGATGGGCTCTAATTTAGTCCTTACAAGGATGTTATGCAAGCTTTTGTTTTTCTTATAGGCGATGACAGGTCAAAGATTCAAAGGTTCATTTAATTTAGCACTGGTTAAATTGAATTCATATTTTAACATTTTTGCTATTTCGATATTCATTCTGTTGCATGTAAAAGTGAAAGGAATGATGGACCTCCTTTCGCATTCCCCCTTCTGATATGTTCATACCAAATGGCCAGAGGGTTTGAAATGTATTAATCCAAAAAGCTTCACGTTTTTTTTTTCTAAATTCATCCGTTTCTTCTAAATGTATCTTTAATTGGTGGTTGTTCAATAGGATGGATTTCGAAATCGAAATCGTCCAAAGAATGGTCAGGAAGGTTAAAATGTTGTGCTACTGGAGCATCAGCATTATGTTTTATATCCTGTTTGTGTCTAGTAGCACGTTCTCGGAAAGGATTTTGACTTTAACCAACATACTGTTTCCGACAGCGTTTACATGTGATAAGGTAAATAATATTTGGTGAATCACAATGGAGGTGGTTATAGATCTGATAATGATTTTTTGTTTGTTCCGAGGAAAATTCCTCTTTCTGATCAGGTATAAAAGTATGCAGTCTACAACGAGGCTTTTTGTAATTAAATACAATGCCACTACCATTCTGCAACGGTCTGTTGTGTTCAATCTTCAGTGGTTCGAAATCAGTAGTTTCAGCTGGACTTTCGAGCTTTTTCAGAGTTTGAGATTTCAAGGTACGCAAAAAGCGCAGTGAGTATCCTCTCGATCTGAGGGCGCCAAATAGAGTAGAACAAGCCTCATTGAAATTTACCTTATCACTTGAATTGAGGTGAAAACGAATGAGTTGTGATTAGATGATACCTTTAAATGTATGTTGGGGATGAAATGATTTTGTGTGCAACAATTGATGTGAATCAGTTGGTTTAAAATATATACTCTCCAGAAAACTTGTGTGCATGCTAAAAAATAACACTAAAAAAAGATATATATCATTTTCACTCATGGAAATTTTATCCAATCACAGAAGAATCAATTTGTGATCAACACGAGAAGTTTCATTACACTACGACGAATACTCTTGGAGCCATGGAGAGTCAAAGACACTAAGGGTCAAACACAAAAGTCACACACTCAATATCTGGTATGACCTCCGTCTGCATCGACTACTGCTGTGCATCTACATGTATGCCTCATGGAAGCGAACAAGTTAGCATGGAAGTGGGTTAGGGTAGGGTTATGGTTAGGTTAGGGTCCGGTTAGGTTAGGGTTAGGGTAGGGTTAGGCCAACCCAAACTGTAACCCTACTCTACACCACTGCAGTCGAGCACGACAATGACATAACGTCAAAATCGGACGAATTGCAGGTCTTCGAGGACGTAAGCCGTATTCTCTCAGCCGGTTGATTACTGTTTGAGGATTATCCGTCTTAGGTTAGGGATGTTCCTGGCTGTTGTTGTCGCCGTTTGTTGCCGGTTCCGGAGATGGATGACACGGATATACCGATCTTGTGCAGGGGTGGTAACTCGGGGTCTCCCGGATCGGAGTCGGTCTCGAACGTCATCATGTTGTGCATGTCGATGGACTAGCCTGTCTACAGTGTTACAGTGGCAGTTCAAATGCTGGGCAACCTCTCTGTGTGTTCTGCCAGCTCTAATCATACCCAGGGCAAGGAGACATTGATTCATTGTCAATCTTGGCATGCTAATGTGGAGTCGTTTTAACAGCAGCGCAAGTTTGAATGTGAACGATAGGAAGGCCTTACTATAGTGTTTAAATACCCAAGGATTCACACTGCTGCATGAATTGTCAGACTCTCCATGTGCAAAATATCCCTTTTCACAAACGTGCAGCACGTCATTTAACGTTAATGCAATTTTAACGGGGAAAGCTGTTTTTGTGTTCAATATAACTTATTCATGAACAGGTTAACACTCTTTACACCTACAAAATTATTTTTTTGGAGTTTAATCAATTTCTGCAATGCACACTTTCTTTTTTGGGCGAGTATACTTTATAATCTAAATGACCGGATGCCTGAAATCGCTTGCTTTTATACAAGGTCACATCAAGAAAATCAATAGAACTTCAGGCCTGGCCATTTGCGGGGAGCTATTGCTCAGGCACTCCTTGGCTCTCCTAAAGGCAAATTGAGGAGAGCCATAATTGCTCTAGTGGCTCCCCTGGATTTTTCAAAAGGCCAGGCCTGGAACTTTCACTGATTATGTGTGATAGTAGCTTTTAATTTAATGTTTGGCTCATGATTGTTCAAAATTTCTAAAAATTCATCAAAATCTTCTTTTGAATGTTCCCAAATAATAACTAGAGTGATGTCACGCATGCAGCCCGACTTTCCCAGGAATGGCAATGCTTAGACGCAAAATAGTCGGAGCCATTTTTTGTTTACCTAACGATTCTGCCATATCTACACTCGTGATATACAAAATTTGCTATTCAAGTTTTATTTTTTCATTTCTCTACTTCAAAACATACCTCATGACCTATTAATGGAACAAACTTGATGAGCTTGTTCCAATAAGGACTAATAAGCCATGGTTAGAACGAAATAAAAAATGAAAAAATCAGATGTTTCAGAAAAATAATTTGTACTGTTGGCTTCAATTTGTGTCAGGTAAAGGATTAAAGATGCAGTACATAAAGCAATGTTGGGCTATATGTGTCAATTTTCTTTTTTGCATGTAATAACTCCCAATCCTTCAAAATGCATTTTGGGAATAATTGTCCAAGTGACACGTTTGTGTGTGTGTGTGTGTGTGTGTGTGTGTGTGTGTGTGTGTGTGTGTGGTGTGTGTGTGTGTGTGTGTGTGTGGTGGGGGGTTGGGGGGGGGGGGGGGGGGAGTTGTGGAACCTATATTCAAACCTGCTGTATTACTAGCTGGAGAATACACATATCAACATTGGTTGAAATCAAATAATCCAAACTGGAGTTATCAGTCGGAAACCAATTGTTTACAGATGGATGGACCGACAGATGGATGGACGAAAGTCATGACTATAAACAGTCAGGCTAAAAATGCATTTTGTACCAAAGAAAAAATATTGCAGGAATGGCCCTGGGTGAGGAGGAGGTGGGGTGGGGGTGAGGGGTTGGGGAGAGTGGGGTGTGTGTCAGGGGGGGGTCCATTTTTTTTCCATGTGGTCAGTCTAAATGCTTCAGAATGCATTTTGAGCAGAGAAAAAAAACTACCTAACTGGCACAATAGAGATGGGGGTGGGGAGGGGGTATTTGTATGGGTTTTTAACCACAAACTTTAACCCAAACTGTAAAAAAGCAGGGGGGGGGGGGGGGGGGGGGGGGGGGGGGATTACATGAGTTTAAAAAAAGGATCCGCATGTAGTGACTGTAAATAGTTCAAAATGCATATTCGATGAAGGAAAAAAAATGCCTAATTGGGGAGGGGGGGGGGGGTTGGGGGGGGGGGGATAATTTCTGTCTGGATTTTTAACAACAAACTTTAACCAAAACTGTAAAAAAACATTTTTGACAAAAGGAAAAAAAAGGTTGTGCATGTAGTGACTGTAAATAGTTCAAAATGCATATTGGGTGAAATAAAAAAAAAAGAATGACTAATTTGGGGAAGGGGGGGGGGGGGGGGAGGGGAGCAGTGGTGTTTGTCTGGGTTTTTAACCAAAACTGTAAACCAGTATTTTTGATGAAACAAAAAAAAGTGCCTAATTGGCCCCCTGGGGGGGAGGTATGTAAGTTTAAAAAAGGTTCCACATGTAGTGGGGGGTCGTACTAAATACAGCAAGTCCCTAAAAAGTTGCAAATCCTAGTCAAAACGTCCCCAAATAGTTGGTCAAAACGTCCCCAAAAATTAGTCAAAACGTCCCCAGCAGTTGGTCAAAATGTCCCCTTTGCTGTTTCTTGACTGAGGCCATTGCAAAAACCTGCGATGTCATTTTAAAACAAATTTATTGGTTTACAAAACATTAATTATAAATATACCCGCTTCTGTCAGGACGATATTTGTGCATGTCTCCCCTAATTTCGCGTGTGCCTTATGAATAGAAAACACTAATTAATACCAGTGCCGGGGAAATGGAAATTTGTACCCCAGGGTTAATTCTGTCACGAATCTCCTTTCAAAAGTGTTGGGATACTGATGCAGATGCTAAAAGCAGGCACGGGCGTTGATTGGGTTGGACGCGACTAACGGTCGATGATAGGGGTGGGGTGCCCCCCCTCCCTCCAAAGAAAAGAAATTAAATCTGTTATAAATGGAGACTTCTGGCGGTTTTGGCACCCAAAAACCACGTTATTTTTTTGTTGGCTGTCGTTTTTAGCAGCATGTTTTGAATTCTCAAGTTCATCAGTGAGTATCCAGTGATCTTGAATTATAGGTTTTAACTGCAGAATTCTTGAAGCGATAACTTAATTACGTGACGTTGATTTAATAAAGTTATTACTTCAAGAATCATGCAGTCACAAACTACAACCGTATTTTAAGTTTCGTTTGGTAAGTCCTTTGAAAGAAAAAAATAAAAATACGTTATTTGAGGTTGTTTTGGACTGGATGAGGGGGCAGGCCTAAACCATTTGTAAATAGGGATTATTAGCATCTCAGCAAATAATTGCGAAATAATTCTAACATGCGGCCTACTATGGCTTACACTACAACACAACCTGAAATTATTTCGCAAGTATTTATTGAAAAGCACCGCCCGTTTTTGCATAATTAACTCAGTTTTTTTCGCCAGACTTGCGAATGCTGAAATGCTTAAAAGGGTCACTCACCAGAATTTATGTTGGTCATAATTCAATGAAATAATTTTAACGAATTTTAAAGCACAAACGTACAGTCAACACATTTAATTGACCATCCCGGTTTTTAACACTATCTTTGACATGAACCAATGAAATAATTGTATAGGGATCAAAGAAGGCATAAAACAATAGACTACTATTATATGACAATCACATGGCTCGCGGAATAGCCAGTCGGAATCAACACGATGAAGCGTTTAATTAAATTATTAAGAAAAAGTTGTGACAAATAGGTGTAATAATTTTTTTCTTGTTTCTTTGTGGATTTTATGCAGCGTTATCTAGTAATACTATTATGAAAACGTTAACTGATTTTTCCAGCTTGTAGGAATATTTAGTTGAATTTTTCCCTGGATGAAATTTATTGCAAAAGGACTAAAAAATATCATTGGTTTATGTCACCAATATTGTAAGTGGGAGTGGCCTGTTACTTTATTTATTCTGTCCAAATTTGTCATTTGTTAATTCAGAATAATTGTGGGATAATTCTGGCATGGTGGAAACACATCGCAGTTTGTATGAATATTAGTTACAGTGGAAATCACCAAAGTGTTTAAAATAACTACGGCTTACGGTAACAAAATTGATATGTTGAACTATCGCTGTTCTCAGACGACAAACGCATTTGGACAAACTTTTGGGATGTAATAAAAGTCCCAGAAAATTTAAATTATACAATAGAATTAAAGTGCTTGGAGTCAGTGAGGATTGCCTCGCCACGCGGTAAACCATGCACCAAGCAAGGATTGAAACAAACTTGCCTCTCTGGGACCAGTGTACATTTTAAATAAATAAACATATAAATAAAACAACCCTTTAAGCGTTTTTAAGTGTATGTCTGTGAGTGGGGATTTTTTTGTCGTTGTGTGTGTGTGGGGGGGGGGGGGGTCGCCTACCATTACCCCGTCATCCATTCCCCCGAAGGCAGGCCAGATGGCCAGTGCTCAGCGTCCACTCCGCCTTATAGGCTGATGGGTAACTCCCATCTTTCAATAACACATATTGGAATAATTTTCCTTTTTTATAACCGTTATGGACAATATGTGCTGGTGCTGCTCCCGAACGACTGTTTGGGTTTCTTTTTCCTTTCTTTTTTGCTCCCGAACGACTGTTTGGGTTTCTTTTTCTTTTCTTTTTTTCTAAGACAACCATCAAAGTGCGGTTTCAGTATTACCATCCATATAAATATGACCACGTTTCTAAGTAAAGTACAGGGCAGAATCATGTAGTTATGCACAATTCCAAGTCACCTTCCAGTTCGAGGTTATTGAGGGGGGGGGGGGGGGGGGGGGGTCTGACCCCAGTACCTTACTGTCCGTGTGCACATTCAAACCAATTAGATTATTGACCCTTGCTTCCGACCCTTGTGGATCCATAAGCAAGTTACGATATTCGGGTTGAAGGAGATTTTAATTCCACATCGTCCCAGTGCGCTTTCGGCACCCTAAAACTTTTCATTTATTCATTCATCCGATAATTAATTCCAGTCTGTTGAAGTCCTGTTCATGCCCAGCTGAGAGGAGAGCGTTGGTACAAATGACTTAGAATCCTAGATTTTCGACCGAAAAATGGTATAAAAAATGCTGAATTAAATATGAAACTACGAAAGAAGGATAAATGAGTAGGGGACGTTTTGATCAACTCCTGGGGACGTTTTGACCAATTGTTGGGGATGTTTTGACCAACTCTTGGGGACGTTTTGACCAATTGTTAGGGACGTTTTGACCAACTTTTGGGGACGTTTTGACCAATTGTTGGGGACGTTTTGACCAAAAAAAATTAGGGGACATTTTGGTTTGGGGACGTTTTGACCAGCACCCAAAGTCCCCTCATGTACTAATTACAGCAAGTCCCTTTAAAACACATCATTTATCATGTAAAGCACTCACAAAATTTAACCTCGGACATGAATTTTCAAAGGACTGTGAAATTTGTTTATTATGTGCAATTATTAAGTATATATCCAGCATTTTCATCGATAAATTCGGAACTTTCTGGACTGTTTATAAACAAACACTTCAGAAATTTGGGTTGGCAGTTTCGTTGTTCATAATTATTTATTACATTATTTACAGAAATTTTTATTTTCAAAGCATGCTTCTCAATGATGATTTTCGTAAGTTATTTTCTAGATTTAATTCATTAAACATGATGAAATTAAAGCAAGCTTGCTATTCGGTGTTTGCATTTGTTTGACCCGTTACGACATGCATCGACTAGTTTTGCTTAAACTATTTATTTTCTCTGCACTTTTAGCTTGTTTTGAACAGGTAAAATATTAGAATGCTCAGCGCCGGCGGACCTTCTTTAAACATGATCAATTAAACAAAAAAATAAATAAATAAAACAAGAAAGTATCAAAAAAACTTTTCAGATAGCATTTCAAAAGCATCTCTTTAAAAATGTGTACTTTTATTTTACACACACGCGACTCGGAGATCGCCGGAACTGCTGTTCAAAACAACAAAAGATTGTCAAGCATTTACTGCTTTTAAATTTGAAAAAAACAAAAACAAAAATAAATAGTCAACATGCAGTTCTATAATAAAGTCTCTAATTTTAGTAGTAGCGGTGTGTTTTGAGGGACTTGCTGTATTTTGCATCCGAGGGGACTTGGGGACTTGATAATTTAGTACAACCGTGGTCAGACTCAAAGTACTAAAACTGATATGACATTGCTTTCTGGGAGTCCCACAACATATTATATAGACTAGTTTGGTACTCTAGTTTATCCCGATACTTCCACTTCGCGGATTATCAAAAATGCTAATCCGCGCCAATAAAAAGATTAATGATTTTCATAAAATCCATGGTTCACTGAGTGAGAGTGTAACTGGTGCACTGAACATCTAAAAAATTCCTTTTCGTAAACACACCACCGTTTTCTGTCAACTTACGTTCCGAGTGTCTCTTTTAATTCATATCTTTTTCTGACATCGGTTGGTTTCTTGTCTGGGTCGTGCTTCTTTCCAAACAGTGGCATCGTTCACCTGAGAGAATGAATTGTCAGAATAACATAAATAATAACATCAACAAAACATCGACACACGACTCGACTCACACTTTCATGCTATATCCTGTGACGTCACAACATGGCAGACCGATTTACATACGTAATTAGTTCGCCCCGCGTGCAGGTGCTTGTTGATACATTGTCATGACAACATGATAGTGTCTGGTCGTTTTCACTGGAGCAGTTGGATGGTGGGTGGTGGCTTTGTCTCTCGCGTGTTGTCAACTATCGGAAGCGATATCATCTTTTGAAAGAGTAAAAATGAATAACTAACAATTTGCAAGAAAATGCTCAAAGAAGATCGATTTGAACAAAAGAAACTTGGAAGTGTAACATTGAGTGGAAATAAATTCTGTTTCATTTTAAAGTTATTAACGTGCTTCCCTCCAGGGTGTGAAAAGTATGATTTAAAAGACATTGCAGCATGCAGGGCAACGGAAAATATTTCCGATAGGCCCTATGCCTATGGTCATGATAATGAGATATGTGGGGTGTGTGGGGGGGGGGGGGGGTGGTTACCCCATAATAATTTTTCCAAAGTTTTTTCTTCGTCTGGATTGAAGCATTGATCTGGTCTGAATCGTAGAATTTTTCGAGAAATATATTCTCTCCTAGCTGGAATTCTAGCGGAGAATCAGGGAGGGGGTAGGAAAAAAATTGCAGACACTGATGCCGATTTTTAGTTTTTGACTGGTCGGAGGAGCCACCCACCCCCACCCACCCCATGTAATCATTTTCCAGTTTTACAATTTTTTTTCCAGGGTTATCTGAACCACCCACCCCCACTAAATACATGTTTCTGCATCCTCCTTCCCACCATACTGCACTATCACCAATTTTATCATACAGTATTGAGTGATTGACCTTGTACAGTAGGACAGGTCTTGAAAGAACATCCGTTTTATCAGACCAAAGTGGTCTCTTAAGGCAGATGGTCTCCCATAACAAATCAAATATAGAGTAAAGCTGGTATGTCCAGGTATGTCCATATAAAACATGCTCTCCAAAGACATCGGTATTACCAGGGTATTTTGGGATTTACCATGGTTTACCATGGGTATTTTGGGATTTACCATGGTGTACCATGGTACTTTTTTATAAGGGTAACACTCTTGCATGTCATATCATTAACTTTTTACCTATAGTTATCTCTCCATGTGTTCAGACATGTTGTAGAAACCAACAATATAGATGGTATTCGACAGAGTTCAGAGAGCTTTGTAAAATATCATACAAATTGTTGATTTTTTTGACTACATGCAGGAACCAGCATGGACTGACATGAAGAGAGATAATTGCGGATGAGAAAGTATACTTCAATATCAAAGTGAAGGGTGTTGATGTAGGCATTAACCTCTTACCTAACATAGTGGCCACAATAAATGTAACCAAAATAAACCAACAACATTCAAAGTGTATTATTTTTCCAAATATATCCCACAATAAAGCCACATAAATATGGATAACATTAGAACTGACTCTTCGAGCCAGTTCTAATGTTAGCCATACATGCTGATACATGTGTTTATTTCAAGTAACCTTATTGAACAGTAATGGTTATATGAGAATGTTTATTTTTTTTGTATTTTAGAAAAGATTGTTAGGTAAAGGGTTAAATATCATAAATTACTAACCCCATCAAAAAAGACCCCTTTTGTCTGGCAAAATGTTGGTCTCTCAAGAGAGGTTCCACGGTATGTGTATGCAAAAAGCAATGAGTTTAGGCATTTATGTATTTGTTTATTTTTTTTGACGAAGGTTTGGGTGTGGCATGACTGGGTTGAGGGGAGGGGATTTATTACTTATTTTAAGTCCAGCCCTAGAAGGTCTGGTACATGATTTTGTTGACACCTGTGTTCTCAGATGTGTTTGAAATAAATTAGCAGTTCAATCAGGTTCAATGTTTAGAAGTTTCTGTGTTACATACTTCCTACAATGGCAATAAGAGTCATTGGTGTTTTCGTAATAGGTCTGGATACATCGTTGTACAGAATTGTTCCTGCAGCTGAAATCTTTAACTGTTCCTGACTTCACATAATTGTCTTTGCTCCTCATCTAAGCCAGCCGATCTCACCAGGGTGAACATATTAGAAATTTAATCAAACGGAACACCCTCAAGATAACTTATCCTTAGAGTGCAGTGTTTGATAATTGCAATTAGTGATGCATTTTAACTTGCATTATTCAATATGTCATACATTGTATCACTATAAGCCGAATCATAGCTCAGCCGCAATAATAGTTTTATAATCGTATATAACCCATGGTAGGTACCCCCTGATAACTTGAGTGTCTTTTTATTGGTTCTTGAATGATGCTTCACTGATTATGGTATACAATTTTGCCCAAAAGTGTCCGAGGAAAAAATTTGCAAGCAACGGAAAAAAAAATTTTGTCCTCCTTGACCACCCATCCACCCCGGCATCAGTGTTTTGCATATCCCCCCCCCCCCCCCCCCCCGGGAGAATAGCTAATTTTATGATTCCGATATAAATTTATGTGCTATTCTTGCAGCAATAAACATCAGACTTTAAATATCAACTGCAAGTAAAGCTCAAATGTTGAGCAATTTTTCTCCTCGCATCCCCAACAGCAACACGAGAGGGATACCATCACGATGCACTATTTTGTCCCAACCCAAGACGTCGATCGTCGTGACATACCAACGCCATAAAATGTTTAGAAACCCCCCCTCCCCCCCCCCCCCCCCCCAATGATACACGTGTCCCCTTTCCTGATATGAATACCTGGCTACGCGCCTGATGTTCTCTGGGACTGGGACTCTGGGACCCATGCTTTCTTGTTGTCCAAACATGGCCCGAAAGTACGTAACTTAATTTTTTGGTTTGGGACGTCGTGAAAGAACGTGCCAAACCAAAAAATTAAAGTACGTACTTTCAGGCCATTTTTGGGCTAGCTTTCTTTGGCCTTTATTTATGTCCACACCGAAGGCCTCATCTTTCTTGCTGGCCTAGATTTGATAATTGGACTTATGTAACACACACAGTCAGCATATAAATGTCGGTCTCTGGCAGGGGAGGGGTGTGTCGCAAAAAATGCCTGGATACAAGGTCCGGGTGGGTCCGAGCCCCAAAGTGCAGTTTTTGCCGGTGTCATAGAATTTTTTGCGAAATATCATTTTACAGACAAGTAATTACAACCAAAGTGAATTCAAGTGCCTAGATTCATAACTTAGAGCAGAATAGAGCTTTGATAATGTGTTGGGGGCTCCATGTCAGAATGTTTTCCTCATGTTTTACTCTTCATTAGGAGGTGGGTCCTGTTCTGGGTCTGGCAAAAATTTGCAAAACAAAAAAGTGATTCCCAGCTATTTGGTCATGATTTTCACTCCTTTATATTTTTTCTACTTAGGCAGTCTGCCTCTTGTTAGTGCTTTGTGGCTCCTATTATTTGATTCTTCTGTAAGCCTCAGGGTGCCTCATGCCATTGGTCTCGTGTGCTTCCATGTATGGAATAATTGGAAAGATTGATAGAATAAAAATCTTGATTGTGGAAAGCGTGTATAATTTCAACGCAAATATTCTAGTGACACTAACATAAAAAAAATAAATAAGAGGCAATTCATCTCAGACAAGCCACCCTGGCATGGGTCAAAGAACTTCAGTATTAGGTCTCTCTCAGATCAGTTGTACAAACTAAACATTTAACCGAAAAGTAATGAAATGAAAAACAACTATTTCTTGTGGACAGTTGAAGATATCCAGGTGGGAACAATGTATTTTGGACAGGGCTTCTTGGTGGTGGGGTTCGACTGGTGTCTGAACAGCATAGACATGTTGTACATCGGGGTAAGGGTTGTGTTGCTTGGAACATGAATGGGTGTTCAGTTGGTGGAGGCGGGTTCCAGTGGTTACCTGGGGGTCTGATACTGCATTTCCGTTGTGGCTTTATATGCAGAGAGATTGTTTTGGGGCCATCTGTGGCTAGGGATGCTTGGATGGCCAAGAACAGGGCTGGGATATCGGACAAGTTGGCTTGCGGCACCTTTCATGTTTGGGAAAAGTATTTATTTATTAAGTATTTATTTTTTTTTTGATTTAGGTAATTTGAATACTTCGTTAAACAGATTTTATAAATTGGGGGTGGGTCCCCAATTGTCTTTGAGGAAAAACTGTGCGGGAGGGGTGGGTGTCCAAGACAAGACATGACTGGCAAAAATTTGCATTACGGGGGTGGTGGGTCCCAAAAATTGAAAATGAAAAATCCGTAATTTTTTGCCTACCTCCCCCCCCCCCCCCCCCCCCCCCCCGTCCTGGTCTCGAGTGCCAAACACCTTAATCCACGTGGGAGGGGTGACACGGGGTTGTTTCTAAAGCTCGCCATTAAAAATATCGGGGGACGAGTCAACAACCTGGAGGGTCGGAATCCGGGCATGGATCAAACTCGGCTCGCAGAGCTGAGTTGGGACCGCACTATAACTTTCTTCCCTGTCAAGTAAACTGGAAATATAGGTTCGTTCTGCGTTAGGTGTGATTCCTAATCACATCAGGCTGCGGAAAGGAAACGATGATTAAAGTAACAACGGTTCTTTTATTTCCATTTAAAATAAACTCATTTCCATATTCAACACATTTAACATTTTGATCAACATGGCAGAAGATTTGCAGGGGTTAAATAGTTTTTCTTCAATTTCAGTTATCTATAGCCCTGTACTGGCGCTATAGTACATTTCGCAACAGGAGCTTAAAACGCCGAGTGGGACCCTTATTTCCTGGAGAGCCCCTCAGCCTCATCCACCTGTAACTATTTCTTGGGCGCGTGTTCCACCAAGGACCCCATCATCTTCACCCCCACCCCCCCCCCCCCAACACCTACAGGTTCCCCAGTGATGCCTGCCGTACCAGAGTTCGCTGCCCCAGATGCAACGCTCCATTGATTGACTACTGCCAGTCCTTCCTTGGTTGCCCCACTCCAAGTCCCAGCCACCCCCTCCCCTTAACTCTCCGTTTATGATGCCCTTCTGTGACTACCCCGGCTACCCTTCGCGGACTCTCCTGGCCTAATGTACCTCCCCCAGTCAATAGCGTGGGTTTAGTGTCTTTTATATTTTGGCATCTCTGCAAAAACTTTGCATGGTAAGCCACTTCTTCAGTTATGTTCACTTGGTAATAATCGTTGGGGCGCGGTGGCTCAGTTGGTATAGGTGCAGGCTGCAAGCCGAGAGGTCCTCGGTTCGAATTCCACCTGCGGCAGCCGCTTTGTGTCCTTGGGCAAGACACTTCACCCCCATTGTCCACGTGGGGGCACGGTGACGCTGTGTACTAAGGCGTACTGCACGTCAATGGTGCAGCTGTCTTCAACCAATGCTAATCCTGCTTGTGTGGAGTTGGTATGTTGGGGAGCTGACAGTTGCTCGCCGTTGCTCGGTGGTTCTCTCCGGGTACTCCGGCTTCCTCCACCCGTAAAACTGTCGTGGTCATGGTTGGCCCTTGTGCGGAAATATGTGACCTTAAACGCCAATAAATAAATAAATAAATAAATAAATAATGCTAATAATCGTTACCCATTATTATCGTCACAGTGTACGGCCCTTCCACTGTAACCGCGGTCTACCAGACTTCGTCGGCCGGAGCACAGTCATCTTTTGATCGGCCCCAAAGTTCCTAGCCCTTGGCTTACTTCCACACCGACCCCCATTACGCCCCTTCCCTTCAACATACCTTGGCTGCTTCCTTTCTGCTAGTTCCCTGACTTCCCTTGTAGGAGGGTTAACCTTAGGGGCTTCAATTGTACACTGTATATGTGCCCCCTTACTTGGCTCTACGGGCACGTCCTGTGAACTCACTGGCCGATTTATCTTCATGGCTTGGACTCGGGTGACCGTCCCCGATGCCCCTTTGGGAGCTTTCCTCTCCGAGCATGTCTTATCGAGTTCTGGACATACCCCAGATATGTTCCCAAGTACGAGGTCATAGATGGGTGCCCAAATACACATTGCCTCTACTTCACCGCTATAGAATGGGGTATCCCCCCTCACCCTCGCGAGGGGGGGGGGGGGGGGCTCTATTAGCACGCACTCGTGGTCGTGCCCCGTTAGATGTCCGTCGGCAATGAGTTCCCTGTTTACGCTACTGCACTGCTCGGTCACCCATATACGCTGGGTACACCGGCATCTCTTCCTTTTTACCAAGGGCGTGGTGTCCCTCGTATAGCCCACTAATAATAGGCAATACCTCCCATCATTTGAGCCTGAGTTTCCCCAACTTCGAGAGATTGGCGCAGTGGACTCCCCTCCGGCCTAATTGTTTGGCAGAATGACGCTGTCTGCCTTTTCTCTACAGCTGTAGTGCATTACCCCCTCTTCTATTACCAACTGAGGACGAGTCCTTCCCTCCAAGTTTGGGTGGACCCCTGATTTGTCTCCCCGTGACCGTCCTTCTCCAACAGTCTCTGGCCAGGTGCCCCCGCTTGCTGTATATAAAGCATGTTGTCTCTTCGGGAGCGCCCCCATTCTGGCTACCTTCCGCTTTGGGTAAGTTGGAGTGGATCTGCTTTGCGGGCGCCGTTGCTAACCTACCTGCCCCACCCCTAGCCGTTTTGGGTAAGCTCACGCCTCAATTAGCGCTCCGCCAGAGTCGCCATTTCGTCAAAACTTGGAGGTCGCCTTTCCGTTATGAAGAAACCCAATTTCGTGGGGTAGGTTGTCATGAACTGCTCCCGGAGTAACAGATCTCACAGAGCCTCGTATGAGCCATTCACGTCTGCGAGATCTGTCCAGCGGCCAAAGTACCGCTTAGCACGGGTAGCAAACTGAGGTACAGTTTCTCCCCTCTCCTGCTTAATTTCTCGGAACTTTGTCTAGAATCCCTCCTCAGTAAGCTGGTAACTCTCTCTCTCTCTCTCTCTCTCTCTCTCTCTCTCTCTCTCTCTCTTGCCTCTCTTCGCGAGGCCAATTCCTTTTGTTCCCTCTTCTGTTCTTCCTAAACAAACCTTTGTAGTTCGGCTCCCTCAAGACCCATTTCTTTACCCAAAGATACCAGTTTGACGAGTGGGGTAACACTATCCATTTTAAATTATCTTTTTCGTCACTTATGAGATACAATGAAGAAAGAAAGAAAAACAAATAAACCGATGGCAATTAATTCTGAATTCACCTGTATACGTCCATGTTATTGACTCTACGAATATTTTGAAACTTAACATGGTTATCGCGGGCTATTCTCAAGGGTGCTATTGTACTGCTGATATTAAACCTTGAAGAGCATCAGATCATCGCAGCCATATAATTTTAAAAGAATCGTTCTGACGAAATCAGTTTCAGGGCAGCCGTTTTTACCTTTAAAATAAATACTGGTAGCCTCGCCCGTTTATGTCGAACGCCTTTATCCACGTAGGAGGGGTGACGTGGGGTTGTTTAGCCTTGCCATTAAAAATATTGGGGGACGAGCCAACAAGGATGGTCGGAATCCGGGCACGGGCCAAACCCGGCTCGCAGAGCTGAGTTGGGACCGCACTATGATTTTTTTCCCTACCAAGTAAATTCGAAATATATGTTCGTTCTTCTTTAGGTGTAATTCCTAATCACTTCAGACTGCGGAAAGGAAACAATGATTAAAGTAACAACGATTCTTTTATTTACATTTAAAGTAAACTCACTTCTATATTCAACACATTTAACGATTTGGTCAACATGGCAGAAGATTTATCACAGGGGTTAAATAGTTTTTCTTCAGTTTCAGTTATATGTAGTCTGTACTGGCGCTATAGTATACTTTGTAAATGTCACTGTCGCGGGTTCGCATCAGGAGCTGAAAACACCAAGTCTTAATCTTTTTGCCGATGGGACTACTTACCGAGAACAACCGAGAACAAATTAAAATAATAAATAAAGGCAAAAATAAATATTAATTGTTAGCATATAGGTGCCCTATGTTGTATATAAAATAAGAAAAAGCAAATTTAAAGCTTTTAGACCGACTTAGTCTGTGGTGATGCGGATTATTTATCAATTTCGTATTCGCCGCCAAACCGAGAAGAGACTACTTGCCGAGAACAAAACCAATTAATATATACAGATCGAAATAAAAGTTTATTGTTAGCGTACAAAGCATGTAGGTACTCTATATTATGTGCAAATTAGTAACCAAACAATTTTAAACCAGCCAGGTCAATGGTGAATGGGATTATTTATTAATTCCCACATTCGGATCTGAACCGAGAACAGGCTACTTGCCGAGAACAAAACAAAAATTAAAATAGAAGTCTACTGTTTGCGTATAAGTCATGTATCTACTCTAGAGACTACTTGCCGAGAACAAAACAAAATAATATTTCAAAATGAAAATAAAAGTTTATTGTTAGCTTTTAAGGCATGTATCTACTGTATATTATGTACAAATTAGTAACAAAACAATTTTAAACCAGCCAGGTCTACGGTGAATGGGATTATTTATTAATTCCCACATTCGGAGCTGAACCGAGAAGAGGCTACTTGCCGAGAACAAAACAAAATAATATTTCAAAATGAAAATAAAAATTTATTGATAGTGTCTAAGGCATGTATCTACTATATATTATGTACAAATTAGTAACAAAACGATTTTAAACCAGCCAGGTCTCCTGTGAATAGGATTATTTATTAATTCCCACATTCGGCGCCGAACCGAGAAGAGGCTACTTGCCGAGAACAAAACAAAATTTGAAAATGAAAAGAAAAGTATCTACTCTATATTATGTACAAATTAGTAACAAAACAATTTTAAACCAGCCAAGCATATGGTGATCTTTGATGTTGAGTTATTGATTATCAATTTTCTTTGAGGTGATGTCCTGTTTTCATATGCACCAACTTCAAAGGCAAATCACCCCGACGGTAATGAAAACACATACCTGTCGCAAAGGAGACATGTTTTGGCCCAGCATGTCAAAAAACTTCGGGTAAAACATGCTGTATGGGTTAATCTGGAACCCGAGAGACGAGACAGAAGACTCAGGCAATGAGTGTCTTTCATTAAAGAACCAAATTTCACACTGACATCGACTGACGGTCGATTGATTATTCCCAAAACTGCAGTCGTGGTAAAAAAACCTGGCCAGCGAAAACGAGTGAAGAACTCAAAGACGAGTAGTGGCGTTAGCAGTAAACGCCAACATCTGGTGTAAGTAGGGTCCCAAGTCGCGGGACGTTGGTGACGCAGGTCTGTTTCCGATGACGGGTAAGATTCCAATTATGGAACAACCTAAGGCAGGGACAGCTGGCACCATAAAGTGAACACCATACAGTGTCCACTTTCAAAAATAAATGAGTATATTAGGTGACGCAGGTCTGTTTCCGATGACGGGTAAGATTCCAAATATGGAACAACCTAAGACAGGGACAGCTGGCACCACTGATCACTACACAGAAATGCGCACCGGTCGGTATGCATGACAGAAAAAACAGCAATTTTAAACCAGCCAAGTCTACATGTATGGCTTGCAGGTCCAAAGCCCTGGTAAATGGTGATGGGAATTGTATGTACCAGTATAGGTGACAAACGAACAAACAATTTTAAACCAACCAAGTCTACATGTATGACTTGCAGGTCCAAAGCCCTGGTAAATGGTGATGGGAATTGTATGTACCAGTATAGGCGATAAAAGAACAAACAATTTTAAACCAGCCAAGTCTACATGTATGACTTGCAGGTCCAAAGCCCTGGTAAATGGTGATGGGAAGTGTATGTACCAGTATAGGCGACAAAATAATTTACACCGAGAACAGACTACTTACCGAGAACAAATGAAACTAGACGCAATCAGTGTTAATTAACAATCTTGTTCTCGGCGAGTAGTCTCTTCTATGGAAATCCTGGACCGACATTCGAGATACGAGATACGGGACACGAACCGACACACGACATACGAGATACGAGATATGACATACGACATACGAGATATGACATACGACATACGAGATATCTAAAAAGTGAAGTCCGTGTCGGAGAAAAAGTGTAGTCGGGAATTAAATTATCATTTTCTCATTTATTTGTTGGTTGTTTTCTATGAAATTTGGAAAGTATACTCAAGGGATGATACGAAATATATATGCCAAAAGAGAAGTTTGTACATTGTTATTTTAGGATGTTAAAAGACATTTTCTCTTTCAAACACACTAAAAAGTGTAGCTGACTCGGTGCCGTGTTAGCTTATTAATTGGCTTTCGCTGTGTTGACACAGCTAGACGGGCTGATTATCTTGGTTCTTTTATGATTATGATGAGATTTGTGGGGTGTAGATTTGATTGATAGATTTTCTTTCTTTACTTTGTTCCATTTATATGGAGTAAAGTACAAGAGTAAGAGTATAATAAGATTATTTCACATAAGATTATGTTAAATGTCCGTGGTGGGTAGTTACACGTTCACATTCTCACCCCCCCCCTCCTCTCTCCCCCTCTCTCTCTCCCGTGCGCCCTCCCAATTTCACTCTGTTTCACAAATCGGTTGCGATGAATGAAAGAATGAATGGATGAAAGGTTTTAGCGCACCGAAGGCGCGCAGGGACGATGTGGGATTTCAAAATCCCTTGCGACCCGGTTAACTTTATTTTATTTTACTTGCATCACATAGACCGAGCTTTCCTATTGCCTCACATAAAGACAGAAGGGGTGAGAGCGCGGTTACTGTCAACTAGTCAACAACTTAAGATTTTCATCAGTTTTTCCAGGAAAGTGATTACTATCATATTCTGGAAAATTAAAAAGAGTCAAACACATAAACACATTAGCACTAATATTAAATCACCCAGGAAATAAAAATGTCGCAACATATGAAGTCATCCACCCTTACATTCTGGAAAAGAAAAGAGAGGAAAAGAAAGAAAAAATAAAAAAGAGAGAGAGAAAGCTGCAAGAAGAGAATCTACGGGAAATAAGGTTAGTGCTGACAGTCTTAATAAAAGTTAGGGGGGGGGGAGCAAAGGAATAAGGAGTCGGGGGGGGAGGTTAATGAATCATTCTTAAAGCAGTTAGGGGAATTAATAGCACAGATTGCTGAGCTAAGGGAAGAGTTAAAGGCCAAAGATGCTGAGATGAAGGAAACGTTAAAGGCCAAAGATGACCAAATAGCAGAGATGTTCAGAAACTCTTTTTCTATGCCATTTCCGCTATCTCCTGTGTCTCCAGCTAAAGAGATTCAAGCCTTTGCTGAAATTCACTCTGTACCAGCCAACAAAGCTGACCGCCCAACGAAGGTCCTAGCTCCCTCTGAAGGCATTTTCTCAAGTGAGGAAAACAATAACGTTAATAACCATGAAGTTGGAAAAATAACTGACAGGAAATCCATGAGTTCAGTAGCTACAGCATCAGAAGAGGGCAGCAGTCCAAAATGTTATGCTGGGCTGCACGAACTCGTGGAAACGGTTTATTCCCAACTGGCCGAATCCCAACAAGACGAATGTCGAAAATGGTCATCCCAACAAGCCGAATCCCAACAGGACGAATTTTATTAAAATTACTATATAACCCATTTATTTTTAGGGTTTTTCTGCAAAAATGTGTATCAGGGGGTATTTTGAAGGAAAAGAAATATAAAACGATTACCTGAAATTCATAGTTATTGTGAATGAACTCGAAAAAATTTCCTTTGTACGTACCAAACCCCAAAATTATATTACGGACTTTGGGTCCAAGCTTGGACAGTGGTAAATGGACAATGGTAAAATGTGTGCATGTACCTCTACCACGTCGAACAATTTGTCAGTCCGACATTATGTCAGTTGTATGAGTATTAATTTAAAGTTGAAGAATGAAAAGTTTCTGCGCGCCGAAGGCGCACAGGGACGATGTGGGATTGAAATCCCTTGCGACCCCAATAACTTTACTTGTTTTGTAGCTTTATTTGCTTATAAATCCACGAGAGTCGGGGCGAGAGCCAATAATCTTATTAAGTTTGAGTGTGCGGCTAGCAGTAGGATAGTGGGTTGAGATCCCCGAGAACTTCGAACTGAAAAATGGCTAGGAATTTGCATAATTACAAGAGTTCTGTTCTGTGTTTGCTAAGAGAAGTGGGCAAATTTATGGTAATACTGAAACCGCAGTTTGGTGGTTATTTTAGAAAAAAAGAAAAAGAAACCCAAACAATTGCTGGTTTGGGATTAGCCCCAGCATATTACCCTTAACGGTTACAAAAAGGAAAAAAATCCACCAATATGTGTTTTTGAAAGCTGAGAGTCATCCATCAGCCTATAAGGGAGAGTGGATGCTGAGTATTGGCCATCTAGTCTGCCTTCAGGGGGGGAACAGATGACGGTGTGATTAGAGGGAACCCCCCCCCCCCCCCAAAAAAAAAAAAACCCACACACACCTGATATCTACCGTGATCCCAAATTTGATACCGATCCAGAAGAAGGGAACGACGATGACCTCGTCACCCCATCTCAAATGACGAAATCATCAATGTTATCAGAAAATGCAAAAATTCCTCTTCACCCGGGGAAGACAAGTCAATTACAAAATTCTCAAACAGAGCCCAAACTCTTTAACTGATAAACTAAAACAGGCTATTCAATGCATGCATCACCCATTGCCACTTTCCATGCAAAATGCTGGAAAAGAGCCATCGGTGTCACGATACCGAAACCAGACAACGACATCTCCGATCCGGCAAGCTACCGCCCAATCAGTCGTCTCAGTTGCATTGGCAAGGTATTCGAAAGAATCATTTCCAATCGACTGAGGGATCACCTCGAAGAAACTGACTTCTTCAATAAATGGCAAAGAGCATATAGAAACCGCAAAAAAAGGCATTGGACATGTCTACCGCCTCGTCCACCAAATGAAAACCGCGATCAACAACCAACAAATTGGCGCGGCAGTCTTATTAGACGTAGAAAAAAGCGTTCGATTCCGTGTGGCACAGTGGAATGCGCTACAAGCTATCCAAAATGAAACTCCCAATAAAACTAATGAGATTACTCTCCTCCTTCCTCATGTCCGACAGCGTCCCACTGGAAGCGGGCACCCCAAGGATCCGTCTTAAGCCCCCTACTATACATCATCTACGTTAATGATCTCAAAATCTCCGATGATCGCGTTCAAATCTCTCAGTTAGCGGACGATAAGGGCCTCTGGGACTCTACCAATTCCGCCAACTTAGTTCACCCCCCCCCCCCCCCAAACGCGCCCTGGACGACATTGAGGTATGGTGTGCCAAATGGAGAATTAAGCTGAACGCCAGCAAAACCTAAAGAATAACGTTCAAGCGCAAGAAAAAGAATCGCGACTTCAATCTAAAACTAAAGGACAAAATCCTCCCCAAACTCACCATCGACCAAAACCTAGCCTTTAATAAACACACCAGCGACATTGCCAACAAAGCGACAAAACGCATTAACTTAATAATGAAAGTGTCAATGACACTGTAGCTCAACTTGTTAAGCCATGTACATGTGTAGTATGTGACACAGCAATGACAAACATCTAGGTAATGACCTGATAACAAAGGTACATATAAAGTATTGTAAAGGTCTGTACATAAATACTGACCGTAGCCTGTAACAAATGTATAGGTAAAGTATTGTAAAGGTGGGTGACAGATGCTAAACTAGAAAAGAAATCTTTGAGTTCCAGAGTGGGTCTGACTGAACCCCAAAATATTTGTTCTCATAGCACAGTGATAACAAAGGCACCCCAAAACACACTCGTTCCTGTCCCAAGGTGAACACAAAGGTACCGAAGAAGTTTCGTGAAGATCAGTTCATAAATACGAGCTGTATAGGAGTTGTGACAAAAACCTGATTGGTCCTAATTTCGGTACAAAATGGCCACTGGCAGCCATCTTGAATTTTGGACCGCACCCAGAAACACTCGTTCTCGTCCCAAGGTGATAACAAAGGTACCCAAGAAGTTTCGTGAAGATCGGTTGATAAATAAAGCCTCTTGCCCGAGCCGTATTGACATGTGCACTTACAGTGTATAAGTAGCACTGAATAAACCAAAGTTAATCTAATTTGCATAATTTCTGCACGAGAAAAAAACCCGTATTATATGTGATGTTTTCCATGTTACTAAACATTCATACAAAAACTTATTCAAATCAGAACTTTCATACAGAAGTTCTATACAAAAGACTGATTGCACTAATTTTGGTACAAAATGGCTGCTGGTGGCCATCTTGAATTTCGGACCACACCCAAAAACACCCGTTCTCATCCCACGGTGATGCCAAAGGTACACAAGAAGTTTCGTAAAGATCGGTTCATAAATACGGGCTCTATCCTGAGCCGTATTGAATTGTTGACGGACAGACGGACGACTGGCCATGACAGAAGCTCAAATTCGGCTTCGCCAAAGTTGAGCTAAAAATGATTCGAGGAACATCCTGGGGAGCCAACCAGAGTATCCTACTTAATCTATACAAAGTTTTTTATACGCCCACTACTCGAGTATGGGGCTATAATCTTAACTGACATTAACCAAACTAATATGGGAAAACTCCAAAATCCAAAAAGTCCCAAATCACACGCATAGGGTCGCTCTCCGAGCCCCGTGGGATACTCCCATCAAAACACTCCATGAAAGAAAGGATATTCCAATAATGAAAGCGCGCCTCCACTCTCTCGCTGCTAAATCCACATCTGGCTAGCCCACAGCCAGCTACTGTCCGAATTCAAGGTCACCTGCGACAGCCGCCAAAAACCTAAAAACTCGACAATGACCAATTCCTAAAGTCCACCAATGCAGCCCAAATTTTCAAAAACCGAAAATACTAAAAATCAAACCGGGAAGGAGAAGGTGAACTAACAGTCAGTGAAAACGGCGAAAGCTGTGACCTTCTACCAGGAAGGGCTGTCTTCACCAACTCAACTAAAAACTAAAAATCAAACGTCTTAAAATATGAAAGTCATCAAGATCCAGTACTCGCGAACCGACGATTTTGGAAGGTGAAATAACAGGCAGTGAAAACGGCGAAAGCTGTGGCCTTCCACCAGGAAGGGTTGTCTTTACCAACTCTACGAAAACACTAAATTTAAACGTCTTAAAATATGAAAGTCAGCAAGATCCAATACCCATGAACCGAGAATAATGGTAAAGGGAAGGTGAACTAATAGGCAGTGAAAACGGCGAAAGCTGTGACCTTAGTAGTACGTAATGTGGTTTTGAGCCATCATTTGGAGGACCCCGGTGGGGGACCCCGGAAGTGACGTCATGTCATGTGACCCAGTGGCGCCATGTTGTGTTGTCATGGTAACCCACGCGAGCGGCCATGTTGTGACGCCATCCCCATAGTGATACATGGTGTTAGTGCGAATGCGCAGCGCGTGTTGTTAAGGTGATACGTGTTTCCGTCGTTCATTTTGTATACTGGAGGCAGCCACCTTGGTTTCTATGGTAGCACGTGATTGCTATGTTACCCAATTTTTCTGCAATGGGACGCGGTATGTTCGGAGGGTATCAGTGAATGCAAAATTCCGAGTTAACTCCCCTGACTAAATTTTAAATGTTCAGCTGAAATGAGAGCGAATTTGAGAATAAATCATGTTTTAGTTTTCCACAGAACTCTAAAACAGTCTGGAAATGGAATCTTTTTTTCGAAAACAATGTGTAAATGTAACTCAGAGGAGGTTCTTTGGGAAAATCTGAGAGGTTCTGGGTGTGTGTGTGTGTGTGTGGGGGGGGGGGGGTCTGGTATTTAGGAGAAAAATACTAAATATCAGACCCACCCCGCCCCCACCCAGAACCGCCTAGACAAAAGCGACTATAAGAATTAATTTACTTCTGTTCTTCTTTCCTGCAAGGTTTATTACATAAAAGAAACATCGTAAAATACTGCGCAAATGTAATTTAGAGGGGAGTTCTGTGCGGTTCTGGTGGGTTCTGTGCGGTTCTGGTATTTAGGAGAACCGCACTTTTTAGTGTATTTGAAAGAGAAAATCTCTTCTAACATAGTAAAATAACATCGTACAAACTTCTCTTTTGGCATATATATTTCGTATAGCCCCCTGAGTATACTTTCCAAATTTCACAGAAAACAATCAACAAATAAATGAGAAAATGATAATTTAATACCCGACTACACGTTTTTTCCCGACACGGAAGTACACATTTTTGTGTGACCGTTACAATCGGATCTCGTATCTCGTATGTCATATCTCGTATGTCGTATCTCGAATGTCGGTCCAGGAATTCCATACTCTTCTCGGTGTCAATTAACTGTCCCAATTTTGTTCTCGGTAAGTAGCCTCTTCTCGGTTTGGCGGCGAATCCGAAATTGATAAATATAATCCCCATCTCCCCAGACTGAGTCGGTCTACAAGCTTTAAATGTGCTATTTCATATTTTATATACAACATAGGGCACCTATATGCTAACAATTAATATTTATTTTTGCCTTTATTTATTATTTTAAAATGTTCTCGGTTGTTCTCGGTAAGTAGACCTACCCTTTTTGCGGCTGTGCGCGTCTGCAGCTCTGACTGCCGGGGGATCCCGACTAGTCTTTGTAAGACTGTTAACCCGGGGCCCTCCTGGCCCTCACAGTCTTTGAGAGACCCGTTCAAATCTAGTCTGACTAAAAATGAAAGAAACTGACCGCATTTGGGTCGACTCAGTTCACGCTTCATATCGAAGACACAAATCACATAATCAACATTCTACTTGTCGTACTCAGCCCAAATATAATTTATTTACGTGTCTGCATAATTTTTTAACGCAAACACAGCATCAAATTCAAGAAATGTTGAAAAATATCCGACTTCAACACGTCAAAAAACACCGATTTCAAAGATATACAAATTGTACTACACATGCGCACAGTATCTCTGCGCATGCGTAGTACAATTTGTTTATCTTTGAAACATGATGTTATTTTACGTGTTGAAGTCGGATATTTTTCAACATTTCTTGAATTTGATGCTGTGTTTGCGTTAAAAAATGATGCAGACACGTAAATAAATTATATTTGGGCTGAGTACGACAAGTAGAATGTTGATTACGTGATTTGTGTCTTCGATATGAAGCGTGAACTGAGTCGACCCAAATGCGGTCAGTTTCTTTCATTTTTAGTCAGACTAGATTTGAACGGGTCTCTCAAAGACTGTGAGGGCCAGGAGGGCCCCGGGTCACAGTCTTACAAAGACTAGATCCCGACTAGCAATGTCAGTTACCTTGTGGCAACATAGTTCTGATTTGAATTCGGTTCATCCACTCTGTCGGCTAGTTTCGCAAGTCTACGACACATACTTTATACACGTATCCTTTGATAGAACTCTCCTTGAATGTTCCTGTCCTTTTGAAATTCGCACAGTTTATGGCAGAAATCACAATTTCAAAATGCGCTTTCGAGCTTGCGAGAATTGTCACTTTCGACTTTGAGTCGATATTCACAACACTCGAATACTATACCAGGTTACTACGCGATCAACATCTGCGTTTAAGGGTTAATACCATAATACAATAGCCTATACTTTGAGACAGGTGCGAGTCCATCCTCGCTAACGACATCTAAGCTTAGCCTTTACATGGGTTCGTAATCTATTCTCTAAATTCTGGCTTATAACACCCCTACGTCCACCTAATCTAATAATAATAACTTTTTGGCCAGCCGCTGATTTGTCGCGGTCCTCATAAGAGAAGGCCATCATTCCCCCTGCACCCCACCCCCTCTCCCCCTCCTCTCCTCCCAGCATTCAGATATAAACTGCTTAATAGTGTCCCTCACTTCCTCTTTTTCAATTTCTTCAATAAGCATTCCTACCCTCTCCCTCGTGTCCCCTTCAGCCATCTATCCTTTGTTTCTTCACCCCACTTCTGCATTATTCTTCCAGTAAATTTTATTCTATGAGGTATATACTGTGGGCATTCCAAGAGAAAATGTTCCAGGGTCTCCACTACCACTACTCCAGAGTGACACATTTGGCATCCCTTTTCCCCATCTCTCCCAATTTTTCCCCGAAGCTCCAGTGATCTTGATCTCAGTTTGAACAGCAGTGACCCACCAAAGGTGCCATCTAGGTACTTCTCAAAAGCTGGCTTTTCTTTATATTGTAACCCCTGCAGTGATCTTTTCACGCTAACCCCTGCTCGCCAGTTTCGATTGCAATCTTCTTTCATGACTCTCTCTTTGACAAACCTTTTGCCTTCTTTCATTCCTACTTCTATGTGTGTGACCTCTATAGAGTAATTGTCCCTTAGTTCCCTCACATGTTTTGACCACCCCGTTTCTATATTAAAATTCCAAATGGTATCGAGCATCAATTTGCACCACCGGTTGTCAGGCAGGTTTCTCAAGTAGTTAAAGTAACACAGTTTTCCCAAATCTACCCCGTCCTTGATTTTCATCCACCCAAGCTCCCCCCTTACTGCTTCCAAAGCTGCAGCATTACTCGACCCTGTTATCCATCTGCCGGCATCATTCTGAGTACTTTCCAACTTCTTAATAACGGTTTGGTTTAATGGAATCACGTCCGTGCCATATGTTATACTTGGCAAACCCACCCTCTCCCACAGTGTTTTCCCCACAAAGACCTTGTTGAAACTATTTTTCCCTAAAAGTTTTAGTTGGTTCAGAATTCTTTTCCCCTTCAGAATCAGTTTGGCTGAGTAATTTCTGTACACCCCTCTTCCCGTTATATTTATGCTTACCCCTAGATACTCATACTCTCCCGTTTCTCCTACAGTGATTTGTTTGCTTTCCCCTTCGGGGATTGAGAACTCCCCCACTCTCCATCTCTTCGTCATATCTACCTTGCGTCCAACGGGTATTACCTTGCTTTTATTTTCATTTAGTTCGAGCCGCCAAGTGTTCCCATATCTACCAACAATTTCCAGCAATTTCTCTAGCCCCTGTTCAGTTCTGGACATTAACACCATGTCGTCCGCAAAGAATAAGCCTGGTATCTTTATGTCTCCAACATTTACCCCCTCCGCACTCTCAATTAGTTCGTCCCCTAAATCTTTAACATACAATGCAAACAAAATCGGTGAAAAGATACACCCCTGCTTGAGGCCTATATCCATAGGGACTCGTTTTGTAGTGATACTCCCTAGACTGAGTTGGCTTTGCACATCTGTATACAGTGCTTTCATGATTCCCACAAAGTCACCCCCAGTCCGATGCCCTCGAGCTTTCGCCACATACCTTCCCTCCACACTCGGTCGTACGCTTTTTTCACATCTAGAAATGCCAGAAACATACATCTTTTTCTTTTCAGCCTTTGTTGATTCTATCAGTTGGGTGAGTGTAAATAGGTGATCAGTGACTCTTCGTCCTTTCCTGAAACCATTTTGAATTTCTCCTAAAAAACCTTTCTCTTCAATAACTTCCTCTAGTCTACCGTATATGACCTTACAGAATACTTTTCCGATGTTACTACTAACTGATATCCCCCTATAGTTATCTAGAACTTCCTTATCCCCCTTTTTGTGTATGAACGACACCTTACTTTCCCTCCACTCTCTGGGGACCTCTTGCTTTCGCAGAGCCAGGTTGAAAAGGTTTGTCAGGACTTCAATAAGTGCCTCCCCTCCATTTTTGAGGAATTCGTTCGGAATTTCATCAGTCCCTCCCGCTTTACCATTTTTTAATTTCGAGACCACGTTCCGCACTTCTTATGCCGTTATTTCGCTACATACACGATTGGATAGGTTCTCCTCCACCAGTGTATTTCTTTTTGGTGGGGACCCACTGCCCCATCGCCTATCGTTTATCTTTTCCCAGTGCTTGACTAACTCTGAAGCGATACGGCCTTTATCTTCTGTACTTTCCCCATCCACTTTGATACTCTGCACACTACTTTTCCCCCCGTTTATTTGCCCAGTTCCAAAATACGTTTGAGCTCGAACCCCCCGTTTTCTTTATTGTTCTGGCAAGACTGCAATTGCGCTCCTTCCTATTATTATTCTTTATCTCATTCACCTTTTTCCGTGCCAGTTCATATTCTCCTTTCATTAGTCTCGTGTCATTGTTATCCACCCCTTTAAGCTTCCTACTTCTGTAAGCAGCGCATTTTACCTTCCTTTCTTTTATAGCCTTTTTCAGTCCCTCGTTAACCCTGTATCCAAGCTCTCTCGTTGGGACCCTCACCCTTCCTATACAATCCTTCCCTGCCTCTGTTAGGCTATTTACTATGCCATCTGAAATACTCTGGACATTTGCATCCCTAGGTATACATTCAAGACTTGGTTTTAGTTTTTCCCGAAACTGCTTCCAGTCGGCTCCTTGTTTTAGTCCCCAAACTTCCTTGAAGGTATTTCTGTCTCTATTCGTCTTTTTGCCCATAATCTTAACTGTTACCAGGTTGTGATCACTACCCAAGTCATTTTTTCCCTCGTCATCTATTTCTACATCTATAACCTCCCTCCATACGCTAATGTCAGTGAGTATATAATCAATTATTGTTTTCTTATCGTTCCTCTCCCAGGTCCATTTGCCCTTACATTTCGCATCCCTGTTCAGGATCTTTAAACCAAGCTCTTTTGATAGGTCCAACATCTTCCTCCCATTCGTGTTAATTTTCCTATCACCTCCCTGTATGCCCTCCTCCTTATCCCCGATGTGCCCATTGAAGTCCCCCATTAGGACAATGCTGAACCCTCTGCTTTCAAGCTCTGTGATATTCGATCTAAGAGTTGTATATATTGAATCATTCCACTCGGGCTTACTTCCCTCCACTGCTAAGTATACAACACCAACGGCAACACTCCTGCTTCCTAACTTGATTTTTGCCCAGACTATTTCGTTGGATACTGGAATCTGAGTCCTTGCTTCTGTGAGATCTGTAATCAATGAGGGCTGTAATTCCTCTTTAGCGTAGATGCCAACACCCCCACCCCGTTTCTGACCCTCAGTTCGCCCAGCTCCTATCCACACGCAACCCTTCATCTGATCAACCCGCCCATCCCGTCGTATCCACGTCTCACTTAGACCCATTATATCGAAGTCTCCTTCGTCCATCATTGTTGATATTTCGCTTACTTTCTTGTGCAGACCCTGGATGTTGCAGTACCCAAACTTAATGAATCTTTGTTTTTTTTGTCATCACTGGCACATTATTATAACCCTGGTATGTCCCTGTGTTGTGCATGTTTGTTGTTCTTCCTATGTTCCCAGCATTTGTGCCCCTCTGGGTTATCGGCTGTGGTCCCCTACCCCCCTTTTCTCCAAAAAAGGCCCAGCCACCTGTAAAATTTTTTGGCCCAACAGGTCTGTACCCATCCTACTTAAATGCAATCCGTCTCGCCCATACAACTCTCCTTGTCCCCAGAATGAATCCCAGTGGTCAACGAAATGTATTCCCAAGTCTTTGCAGTGCTCTTCCAGCTCCTCGTTTAGTGCCATAATCCGCGAGTTCCTCTCATTCCCACCACCCATAACGGGGAGCACCCCTGAAACGATGATCCGAGCATTCCTGCTAAGTAGCTTACTAATTAGGTCCTTGTATGTGTCCACCAAACGAACTGATTTCCTCTCCCTGATGTTATTGGACCCCACATGTAATACCACTACCGGATCAGGCCCCGACCCAGCTACAATACCGTCCACTCTATCCCTCAGGTCCTCCACTTTAGCCCCCGGAAAGCACAGAACTGTTCTATTTTTACTGTCCGGACCACAGACAACCTTGTCGATCCCCCGAACTATGCTACTTCCCGCAACCACCAACTTACTTTTGGCCCTCGCCCTATTTATCTCCTCTAGTCTCCTATTGTTTACAGCGTCCTCTTCCTCTCCAACAGCCCCACTCGGAATCAATATCGGTATCGGTATCTTTGACCTAGGATTACTCCTATCCTTGTCCCTCCGTCTCTTTCCAGGCCCTGAACTACCTGGACTACTCCCCTGGTCTTCTCCCGGATCCCTCCTCCTTTTTCCTGGCCTAGACCCCAAGCTACTATCTGTTGCAACTACCTCCATCTCCTCCTTTGACTCTCCCGAATCGAGCACATCAAATCTGTTTCTGGTGGTGCACTCCCCACTGCCTTTGGACTTTACACCCCTATCTACCTGCTTCTCTGGCCCCCCTTTCCTGCCACTTTTGATAGTCCACGCCAAACGCTTTACAGCATTGCTCTGGCCTGGGCCCCCCTCATCTGTCCTAAGTACTTTTCTAGCAGCCCCCACCTCATCACCTACCTCATTCACATCAAAGGTTCTACCCCCATGTTTCCTCTTGGAACCACCGACAACCACCCATCCTTCTCGGAAAGCTACTTTCACAGGCGTAACTCCAGACAGCCCCGCCCTACCAAGTTCTCCCTTCAGCTCAGCAATCTCCCCCTCAAACTTAACAATTGTCTCAAGTAGGCGGAGAATTTCCTGACAGTTTGCACATACCTCTCCATATCCCATCGAACGACAGTCCCCATACATCATAGAACACTGTTTACAAACTTCAAGCCCAATATCGCCATCGGTGGCCCCACCAACCCGGCTCTGACCGACACCCCCAGTGACCTCTGTCTGCACACCAATACTTACCCCGTTGACCTGGACCGCGATATTACACGTATTTACCTCCATACTTACCTCCGTCTGAACAGACTTGCTCGCCATCATCAAGACAAATCTGACAATAGCAGCGTACAATGTAGCCCAAGAACATTAGGTTTCACTAGGGAAAAAAATCGGAGAAACCTGATTTTTTCAGGGAATGTCGAGTACATGTCACTGAACGATTAGACAAAAGTCCCCTAAAATCCCAGTTGAGCTTTTTTTTCTGCAGCCTTTTTTCGAAAACGCGTTTGAAAAAAATAAAAAAAAATCGCACGAACTTTGTAACCTCGAATTGATCCAACTGTATTTTTTGTTTACGCGTATTTCGAGCTACATAATGTCTAATATACATTTACCTAGAGGAAAATGTGCATTCTGTGACAATTTCTGCGAAAAATTATTGAAAATTCACAAAAAAGTATCGGATTTACGCAAAAAATGACGATTTTCCTAACGGATTTGCCCAAAGGGTCGTAGTACAGAACGGGATGTTAGTTGGACAGACGATAAAAAATCCACCACCATTTGAAGACTTTTATCATTGCTTACAAAATAGACATTATGGAAGACCCCCTCTGCTTCTGGCCGAGTTCCCCTTTTGGCATAAAATTCGTCAGCATGAGAACTCAACTATTTTCGGTCTTGGGACCGAACAGACACGTCTGTGTCTGGCAGCATTAGATCAATAAATAAAATTTACAGAATGTACAAAAATCAATAAATAATATTTACAGAATGTACAAATCAATCAACATGGATTAAGTTACATTGACTATTATCAACGCTATATACAGAAATGACATGACCTATATACATATTATTCATCGAACTCAGAAATTTCCGACAGGACAGTGTTTCTGTGGTTGTTACAAGAATCCGAACTGCAATTACACAAACCTGAGCAAGAGAGTCCTGCCTTCTTACACCCACACCTTTTTGTACAAGCACTCTTGCAACCACAACTGATCAGATTCAGTAGGTTATTGGGGGCACATGGCTTTGTGGCTGCAGTCGGTACAAGAAGTCCATTGTCTAGCGACCACCCCCAATCCGTCGGAGGAAGCGAAGTGCCCAGCCATTGTTGGACCTGGAGATAACATCTGTAGACATGTTGTTGTGCAGCATCGCTGCTTGGTGGGAGTGAGGCTAGGTCGATGGGTTTATTCAGTTTAGATTTTGCTACATAACGCTTGTAAGTGACATATCTATATTGGTCGAGAGAGGAAACAGTTTTACTCCCGTATAAGATCAGGAGAAGTTGTTCCCCGGCAGCGGCTACTGCACTTGGTGTACTGTCATCCGCCAAAATTGTGTTGACATACTGTTGTGAGTCGCTAGTAACATCGGAGACAATTGTACTGAATACTTTCTTCTTACCAACTCGAAAGAGTGCAGAAGTAGTGTCACAACCACTTATAGAATGTGCTACAGGGAGGTTGCTTCTATGGTCACCCATTTTGGTTGCTATTTCACTAACTGAAACTAGTAAGTTTGGGGTAATGGAATACATCATGTGAATATTACATCCCGGTTGAACTCGAGAGGTAAGAATGACTAACAAGTCTGTGTCTGTTCCCACAACGACAACATTGTTGTCATCTTGAGCGATGTCAAGTGCAGTTTCGGCTATCAGTACATCAGCATCAGCCTCGGCCTGCTTGGACTGAATATTGATAGCAGATAGCTCGTGCGTTAGAAGATCGATCAGTTGGGTTTTGTTCTTGGCATTTGCAAGGAAATCGGATTGGGGTGTGGTGGCTGGTAACTCGGGTGAGATATTGATATCAATGGAATACCTGTCTTTAGATCTAGGGGCTTGTTCCATGCCCTTTGTCGACATTATACAAGCATAAGCATCAAAAACAACCACGACGTTCGCCCCAAAATGTCTCACTAGATAATTGGAATATGATGTACATATGTCGTTATATGACGACTGTTTAGGCCATACAACTACCCTCAATAAAAATCCACCATCTACAACAAACAGAGAATGTTCTGGGATTTTAGTTTGCTCGGAACCGTATGTTTTGAGGATCTTACCGAGCGTGCTTTTCTGTGTCTTCCTCATTCCAGCAGAATCAAAACAATGCTGGTGGTTTCGGGGCGAGTTCATATTTGAGATACTCTTCCATCTCTGCTTGTGACTGAATAACACATGTGATGCGGTTGAACAGAATTGTGGGGTCAATCACTACCTTACTTCCACTGACTTTGATGCTATTTGCCATCGATGCGAAAGACTTCACAGTGTCAACACGTCGTAGTTTGATGCTGTTGAACGTTGCTTACAACATTCGATACGCAACATTCACCAATTTTGCGAACTTGGTCACAGTTCACAGTTTCGTCGGCCACAAGCCCGGTCGCTATAGAGACTAATTGTAGTGGATCTCTATTCTGAAAGGGGGAATGCACTCTGAGCCAGTTCAATAATTTGGTGATATCATTGGCATCAGTCAATTGTGAACTTTGACGGAGATCCCGATGTTGTTCGCCATGACCAGTGTGAACATGAACAAAATTTTCGAGAGCATTACATATCGGAAGGCAAAGAGGTAGTCCATGTACCCATTTCGCAACATTGCTATCGGTTATTCCCCTGCCATGTGTGAGACCACCAGGGAGCTTGAACATTCTCATTAAACACTGCTCTATGGTCTGATCAGAATATATCCCGTCCCAGAATTTATCTGATCGCCTTATGGTAAAGTAACCTTTCTCAGTGAACAACTTCAAATCATCCTGTTGCATTATTTCTGTTAGCTCATTCATCTGCTGCAAATAGAGATGAGAACTTTTTGCGTATGCAAAATGACCACCTGCGTGAAATACTGGAATCATATTGCGAACACAATATGTGTGGAGTTCCCAGTCGCCTGTGCGCTCTGCTCTCAAGAACAACTGGAGAAGACCTATTTGCTCGTAGTATTGTACCCAAAGCTTTCCTGTGCGTCCTACGGACGCATTCTGGAGCAGTTCGTGTAATTTTGACAGTAGATGGTTGACACTTTCTTGATTGACAGCGTCAGCTGTTGTACAGTCACCTCTGGCAAGTCCACAGAATATTTCATTGACTTCTGTGCAGTCTATGTTATCTAGTGTTCGGCTTTCTTCAAACACAAGTTTTGTAATGGCAATTTGTGTTAGCAAATGGGCACGAACTGCTCTTGAATATGCATGACCACTGATCAAATGATGGATTGACCCACCAGCATAAACAGTCCCCAAAGTTCATCCAAGCCGCTACCAGCCATGATCGAACCAATTGCCCCTAAATATGACATAATCATATGGAAGCCGGCGAGTCTAACGAAAACTTTTGTCAACTTATCTGACGAAGACACAATCTCCACTGCTTTGATATAAAGTGGTTGGTCAAACGTCACTGGACAAACGTTCATTCCCTGTTTCTCACATTCAGTTTGTGCAAACATGAGAGCAGTGTAAATTGTGCTCGGGTTGGATGGATTTAATCGAACATGGAAATTGAAACAATGATGCTATAATACGGTATTTGAATGAGAAAAGTCGATGCCGTTTGAATTTGAGTTTAAGGGGTATGGTTAATATTTCACACGTTTCACCAGTTCATTATGGAATAAATGACTATTGTTATATATCATTATAAAGCCACTGCTTTTCTGCAATTTTTGATATATAATTTAACTCCCAAAGTAGTCGTAGATTTGATTTAATGGACGTTGTGTACCGTTGTGTGTATGAAAACAATAAAAGTTTTTTCGTAATTTTGTACATTTTCGTGAATATTTCACCATTGAGTGTGAGGATTGGTACAAAGTTGGCATTTTCTGTTGGGGGTATGTATTCTCAATATAATTCAGCACGATATTTATGATTCTCACCCTACTAAGGCGAATAAGAATGAGAAATATGGAGCTGGGTCGAATTTTTTTTTAATTTTTTTTTTTCATCAAAAAAACGCTATAACTAAAAAAGCTCAACTCGGATTCACGGGGACTTTTCACACTTTATCCGCAATGTGTGTCCCGGAAACATATAAAAAAATCAGCTCCGATTTTTTTCCTTACTTTCTCATTTTTATGTCTAATGTGCCTGGACTAATGGAGCAATAAACTTGATAGCAGTGACGACTGGAATCAACCTATAAGCGCTTGTCATTGCGAGATTAATTAACTGAAGATAGTGTGGAGATATTTTATTCTGCCCAGTAATATGCCGGAGAAGTGTCCCACCGTGAATCGTCTTAGGCTAATTATCTAATTAAAACACTCGTGCTTACAACACAGAGAGAGAAATATATACATATATCTGAACTTAGTAGGGGGAGGAGTTCTCCTCCCTTTTAAACTGGCTTTTCCTTGACATCTGGTAGGCCTACTGTTTCGGTCAAAACCAATTTGGAGTACGGTATGCGTTTGCTCCAATTCTGAGCCCAGTGAGTGACTGATTTTTATATTCGGTCACCTGTGTCCATAGTGTATAGACGGAAATGAATATATTCTGTCGGTAATACGATTTCGAAGTGGGATCTTTCGCCTCGACGAAAAATCGTGAGTATATTGTCATTAATTTCTTGAATTCTGTAAAAAAAATCCAGACCTCAAGACAATCTACCCCGGTCAGTTACACATTCAGCTAAATGCCAGTTGCATTTTTGTTTCAGAGCCTGTTGTTCTCCCATAAATTTAATAAGAATACATTTTTTGTGCCAAAAATAAACAGAGTTGTGATCAAAAGCAATTTCCCGAACGAAGCTTGCCCAAATTTCACGACAAAGACACGTTTTGGATGTTTTATTATCTAACTTAAAATAATACATAGTGATTACGACTTGTCGCTTGTTATTTTTTGATAGGCAGCTCTGTTTTCAAAGTGTGGTGCGCGAATGAAATTGAACGGTTCGTAGACCCGACTAAAATATGCACTGAACGGCTGATATTTTTTATTTTTTTGGCCAGACGATTGAATGGCTGGTAATTGTTCTATTGCGGCAGGCAAATTTACAAATACTCGTTCTCAAAGTAATCTAATCTGTACCTTACCGATCAGAACTTAGATTTAGATATTTGTCAATACAGTGATACTTGTCTTTCATAAAAAACTTTATTTTTGGTAGTCACACCCCTTCCGTCGGGGTAGCATATCAATATAACCCGACCGAAATACTTCTGATGTAAGGCATTTTGTGTGCAATGCAATTTCGTTTGTTGCCTTATCATACAGCATGGTGCCTACATTGCCCCCCCCCCCCCCCCCCCGCCCGATCATCGACGTACCTCGAAGTGCCATAATGAATCGTACCAGAAGGAAAAGCCATTAGAACTGGAAAACATGTATTGTCATAACCTCTTTGCATATAGCAACTAAACTGACGCCAAATATTTATATTTTAGATGAGCGAATCAACAGAAATAAGGGGCGATGATATACCTGGTACCCCACAGTTTTGGTGCCAGGCTACCAGCAGTATTCTTCATGAGAAGTCAGTAAATGTTCAAGTACACGTGTGAATTATGCCAAAAACATTATAACCAATTGTTTCATTACAGAGAGCACCTGCCAGGTCACATATCTATCGGCCATCAATGTGCAAATGTCCCAAGGGGACATTTTGCACATTGAAGGCCGATAGATATGTGACCTACCAACAAGTATGGTCACAAATCGTCTTTGAGAAAACATAAAGGCAATCACAACCAGAGTAAAGAAACTTTCAAGTTTCTGGACAAAGTACCTGGACTCACTTTGCCTGTTATATCCTAGTCTCCTGCGCAGCCTACTAGGTATTCACCTAGAGGTCTGCTATCAGCTTCAGCCATTTTAAAATGGCGGCGCAAATGGAGAAGAAGAAAGGCGTTTCTCGGTAGGGATGAGAAATTGTGCTGTTGAGTACCTTAAAATGCCCAGATCCTGCCCATTTTTATCGAAATCTTTTCATGAGATATTTTCTGACCGACTTGAAAACAAATGAGTGCATATCACCACCAAACAACTGTATTCGACGCGTTTTAATTTCAGGGAGCCACGTCGATTATTCATGTTTTGATCTCAAATCATTGATTCTGAGCTGGGCATAGCATCCTGTGAGATATCTGACCTGCCAGGTGCTCTCTGAAACAACATCGTTTTCTGAACAAAGTATATGGACTCACGTTGCCATGCAGTTATATCCATATTCAGCATCGTTTTCGTTAGGCTGGCAAAATGAGCCTATATATACTAAAACTTGACAACTTATTTGCCCACCTGCTTCTTTTGAATGTGTACATGTATATATATGTGTGTGATAAAAAATGTTGTGAAGTACAAAACGGCCTCTTCAGTATACAGTCAGCATACTCTTCTGATTGGTAGATTCTGTACAGTCTCGCGGTGGTAAAGTACAACCCTGTTTTTGAATAACCACTGTGTCTATGAACTGACTTCTCATGAAGAATACCCCCCCCCCCCCCACCCCAACACCACCCTCTAGTCTTGAACCCTTTCCCACAACTTGCACACGTGCAGGCAGGTGGGTCGAGTGTTTTCTGGGCCACACACATCAAGGCTGTCTCTTCGTTTTCTCTAGCCTTGTTGGGGGGCTTTGAATGTCGTGTCAACGAACTTTTGTGTCCAGTGACGAAACCACACTGCTGGCACCAAAACTGTGGTGTACTGGGTATGTCATCGCCCCTTATTATCCCCATACGTCCGTCTGTCCGTCCGTCCGTCACAAACTTTGTCCGCTTAACTCTTCCTACAGTTTTCAGTGGAGTTTTATGAAACTTGGTCTGAAGTATCATTATCAGTTGTAAATGTGCATGGTTACGGCCCTTGGAAATAGCAAATTTTCCTCCACAAAGGCTTGTAAGCTTAACTCCAACTACATTTTTTATTGGATTTTTACAAAACTTGGTCTGAAGTATCAGTATCAAGTGTAGATGTGCATGTGGTCAGGAATTTTCGATGCGGCGATTTTTGCGTGGTTACGGCCCTTGGAAATAGCGAAATTTCCATCACAGAGGCTTGTCCGCTTAACTCCTCCTACATTTTTTATTGGATTTTTACGAAACTTGGTCTGAAGTATCAGCATCAAGTGTAGATGTGCATGTGGGCAAAAATTTTCGATGCGACGATTTTTGCGTGGTTACGGCCCTTGGAAATAGCGAAAATTTCCACCACAAAGGTTTGTCTACTTAATTCCTCCTACATTTTTATTGGAGTTTTACGAAACTTGGTCTGAAGTATCAGTATCAAGTGTAGATGCGCATGCGGTCAGTAATTTTCAATGCGACGATTTTTGCGTGGTTACGGCCCTTGGAAATAGCGAAATTTTCACCACAAAGGCTTGTCCGCTAAACGCCACCTACATTTTTATTGGAGCTTTACGAAACTTGATCTGAAGTATCAGTTTCAAGTGTAGATGTGCATGTGGTCAGGAATTTTTGCGTGGTTACGGCCCTTGGAAATAGCGAAATTTCCATCACAAATGCTTGTCCGCTTAACTCCTGCATTTTTTATTGGATTTTTACGAAACTTGGTGTGCAGTATGAGTATGATGTGTACATGTGCATATGGAAAAGAAGTTTCAATTCGAATAATTTTTCCAGAGTTAGATCCCTTGTCGACTTTAAAGTTACTAAAATTACAGGTTTTTGGAAGATATCGTCAGTTGCGATTAAAGAGATTAAATGATGGTTGGTGAGTGATATTATTGGGTATGAATACACGTCCAGGTCGATAATGAGATTATTTCTATTATAGCATAAAGGTCGGCGTGGGATATGGATGTCGTTAGACTGTCCTGTTTCTACTGAGCCGTTCATCTGAAATATAAAAACTGGGTGTCAGTTTGTTAGGTTATGACAATACATGTTTTCCTGTTCTACTGACTTTTCATTCTGGTTCTATTTATTATGGCACTCCGTGCACCAGAGGGTACATTGATGATCGGGCGGGAGTGGGGGGTGGGGGGTGTATGAGAACAATGCGGTCATCGTGCTCTAGGACAAGGAACAAACGAAATTGCAATGCACACAAAACGCCTTTCATCAGAAACATTTCGATCGGGTTATACTGGTATTCTACCCTGACGAAAGAGGTTTGACCACAAAAAATAAAGCTTTTTTTTATGAAAGATAAGTATCATTGTGTTGACAATTATCTAAAACGAAAATAAGGTGTTCTAATTCATTCAATTTCTAAGAGAACAACACGCGTCTCGGAAAGAAAATGCAAATGAAATATAGCTGAAAGTGTGACTGATCGGAGTAGATAGTCCTGGGGTCTGAGTTTTTTTTTACGGAATTCAAGAAATAAATGAAACTAGAGAAACAGACTTTACTGCATCCAGTAAATTCAAGTCTGTGTGAAAGGGTTAAAGTATCAGGAAAAAACTATATATATGGAAAGAGAATTTATGGAGTCTTATTTTCGGGAGTAAAATTGTTTTTAACAAATCAGAAATGGGTTTTCGTTAACAGTATTACAGAAATTCATACAGGAATCAGAACATTTTTTTTTCTATGAAACCAGAAAAGGCATATTTGTGCACAGCATTTAAAGGGTTCGATCAAGGAATCAGAAATTGACATCACTGGCTCTGTCATTTATTTGAATGATGAGAAACATTTATAATCTTCAGAAATGCATTAGTTGGTATAAAATGCAATTCCTAATAGTTCGGGACAATGTGCTCTTAATTACCTTTGTTGACCGCATTGAGGTGGACCACATTTTGAACCTCCAGCAACTTTCATCTCATTCGGTGTAGGTTCCATGTCTATAAGTCATACCAAGCCTGAAGTATGCTTAAAAACCACTTTACAAATATTGGCTACACCAACTCCGGATCTGCCATATTTGTAGATGATGACAAATATTCATATTAGCTACAAAATGTTAAGGAATTGCATTTTATTCTGGAAAATATATTGCGAGTAAAAGAGTTCAATAATGTTCGAATATAGATGTAAAAATGCCTAAAAGGCCCCCAATAGCCTATCTGAAGACTTATTGGCATTGGCAAAATACTGAGGTCCCATCTATGCCCATGTATGTTTAGAACAACATTGTGAGAATGGAAAGGGTTTTCATTATTCTCAGTTTTGCATAAAATAAAATTTTTGGACCCATATTAAGATCTTGAGAGGGTTAAAAATACTCCATTTAAATACTCCATTTTAATCCCTTAAAAGGGGGGGGGGGGGGGGTGCGGTCGCTCGGTTGAAACAGGTGCAGGCTGCAAGCCGTGAGGTCGTCGGTTTGAATCCCACCTGCGGCAAACGCGCTGTGTCCTTGGGCAAGACGCTTCACCCCATTGCCCACGTGGGAGGGAGCACGGTGGCGCTGTGTACTAAGGCGTACTGCATATCGACGGTACACCTGTTTTCAACCAATGCTAACCCTGCTTGTGTGGAGTTAGTATGTGGGGGAGCTGGCAGATGCTCGCTGTTGCCCGGTGGTTCTCTCCGGGTACTCTGGCTTCCTCCACCCGTAAAACTGTGGTGGTCATGATTAGCTATTGTGCAGAAATATGTTACCTTAAACACCTATAAATAATTAAATAATCCTTTAAAAATGATCTCATTCCAATGAGGGGTCATAATCTATGTTTCTCAAGCAAAAATTAAAAAGTAATTAACTGAATAGACATTTCTGTGAATAATGCTGATCGGTTTCGCCGTTATGTTGGGTAAAGGATTAAGAATGCCTTACTTTTGGAAGATACACTGAAAAGGTGTCCCATTCCACATAGAAGTAAATGTTATAGAAAAGAAAGCGAAAAACATTTTGTAGCCATGAGTTATATTAATGGTGTTTGTACTCACACTGAAGTATTAAGTGGGTTAAAAACAGACCATACAAATATTCCGTTTCATTGCTTTGTAATTGTGATAGGTGATTCGATAAAGCTACACACCACTCCATTCCAAAACCTGTCGATCCTGAGTTATGATTCAGAATAAATAAATTTTAAAAATGCTTTGAAAAGTGAAGGGTTCTCTTTGTTCAACATGATTTGAAAGTGATGTTTGTAACATGACACTGAATAAATATGCAATGTTATTCAGTGTAACAGTTACAGCTTTCTCTCTGACCCTTTGTTTGTGAGAGATTCTCTTCTATTTTAGATAATGGCTATTGCTTCAGCGAACTCATTTGCCAGTATATGCTGAAAACATATTTTAGCCTCTAGAGCCCCAAGGCCCCACATGCCTCAAAATCATAGGTTACCGAATACTAATTGTAGGCAGACTATCAGTATACCAAGAAATGTTGAGATAGGATTGATTGTATTCGGGTTATCATTTTGACAAACAGTGCATAGAAGACAGAAATATTCCAACTACACCATGAAGGCATGCGTTCTATGAATGTTATTTATTTATTGGGGTTTAACGACACTTTCGACAGCCAGGGTCACCTCGGCTGGACAGTTCTACAGACGCAGGAAGCCGAAGCACCTGGGGAGAACCACCGAGCAATGGCGAGCAACTATCAGGCTGCCCAACATTCTAACTCCTCACAAGCAGGGTTAGTGCAAGTGCACCATCCAAGCGCAGTACGCCTTAGTACAAAACGTCACCATGCCCTCACGTGGGAAATGGGGGTGAAGTGTTTTGCCCAAAGACACAAGGAGGTTGCCGCAAGTGGGATTCGAACTGAGGACCACTCGGCTTGTAGCCTGTACCTCTGACAACTGAGCCACCGCGTCCGTCTAATGTAATGGGAATACTTTCGAGTCTTATTTTTGGGAATAAAATAGTTTTAAAGAAATCAGAAATAGGTTTTCGTTAACAGTATTTAAAGAAATTCATTCAGGAATCGGATCGATTTTTCCAAGAAACCAGAAAAGGTACATATGTGCGCAGCATTCAAAGGGTTCGATCAAGGGAATGCATTAGGGGTCCAAAAATGTGATTTTCAGCAATTCTGAAAAAAATGCACTCAGTGATCCCTGGATGATTTCTGAGACCTTTACCCATATTGTGAACCTCTATCGAGTGTTGACTCATTTGGTGTTGGTCCCAGGTCTATACGTCATACCATGCTTGAGATATAAGCGTGATCCACTTTCAAATTTTTTTTACTACATCAACTTTTTTTCGTGTAAAGGTGCATGTATGAACTTCGGGAATGCATTAGGGGTTCAAAAATGTGATTTTCAGCAATTCTGAAAAATGCACTGAATGATCCCTGGGTGACCTCAGTGACCTTAACCCATATTTTGAACCTCCATCAAACGTCGACTCATTTGGTGTTAGTTCCAGGTCTATCCGACATACCATGCTTGAGATATGAACGTGAACCACTTTCAAAACTTGAGGCCACGCCCACTTTTTTACGTAAAAATGCAGGTATGGACTTTGGGAATGCATTAGGGGGTCCAGAAATGTGATTTCCAGCAATTCTGAAAAATGTACTCAATGACTCCTGGCTGACCTCGGTGACCTTGACCCATATTTTGACCCTCCATAGAGTGTCAACTCATTTGGTGTTGGTCCCAGGTCCATGGGTCATACCACGCCTGAGATATGGGCGTGACCACTTTCAAAACACCCCCACAGACACCCCTAATGCCTCAGTAATCTGAAGAACAAAGGCGGCAGAGAACTTCTGACTGTCTATCAGTTTGCCAAAAATCAGCGAGATAGGGCATTTAGTTGTCGAGTTATCGTGCGGACAAGAGAGCGCAAAGAAGACAGGAGAATGAGAAGAATAAAAAAAAAGAAAAAAAGAAACCATACAAAAACAATAGTGTGTGTCTTTCAGGTTGCATGCAATAGAAAAGCAGAGTTGTTCGGCTGCGATTTGTTTATGTATTTCAATATATATTTTTTATACAGTCACTTGCTTAACCCCTTATCCAATTTAACGTAGCGGAAAAACGTCAGTGCTATATATATCTTGGAACTCCACATATAAAAATCAGGGAGCGCAGTGGTTGAGCGGTTATGACATTGAACTTCAAACCGAGAGGTCCACGGTTCGACCCCCCCCCCCCCCCCCCCCACTGCATTGTGTCCTTGGGCAAGGCAGTTAATCCCGATTGCCCACGTGGGGGCACGGTGGCGTGTGTACTAAGGCGTACTGCACGTAGATGGTACATCTGTCTTCAACCAATGCTAACCCTGCTTGTGTGGAGTTACTTTTACGTTGGGGAGTCTGACAGTTGCTCTCCGTTGCTCAGTGGTTCTCTCCGGGTGCTCCGGCTTCTTCCACCCGTAAAACTGTTCGACACGAGGTGACCCTGGCTGTCGAAAGTGTCATTAAACTCCAATAAATGAAAAAATGTAAAAAAATCGACATTCAGTTTTTTTCTCTCCATTTTTTGGTCTCAAACACACACAGTTATGACCACTTCACTGGAACAAGCTAGTTAAGTTCGTTCCCACAAGGGGCCATAAGCTACGTTTTTGAGTTAAAAAATTAAATTTCAGTCGATCAATAATATTTTATTCAAGCGTTGTCTGCTCTTCGGACTAGGGGAAGGGCTAAAATGTATTGTCTATATTCGCGTTCTACATGTATTTGACGCCAAGCCCGTAGGTATCCTCAGATATCGTTTTAAATATAGATATAACTTTTTTTGCAAAGAGCCCATGAAAAAGATTATGGTCGGGCATGAAATTTAGGATCGGTCGGGAAAACTGAACCATTTTTTCCCTCACCTTGATTAGAAAATCACTAATCTTTTTCAGTTCTGCGAACGAATCTTGAAGTCCGAATGAATTAGGCCACTACTTAGGCCTAATTAGACACAATAGTCACATATAATCAGAGGTGGCGGAAGATCAGTGGCAGTGTGTTTGTGGCGATGGGGGAGGGGGGGGGGAGTTAGTGGGCAGATGAGATACACATGACGCACACCCGACCACTGCTCAAAATATGGGTCTACATAAAGCTGTGTGCCACCCACCTCAGCCCACACCCCACCCCACGACCCGCTTTACTGTGTTAGATTCCTCTGCAGACGATTAGGTTTTGACACCCCACCGTCCCGTATTGGTTGTGGCAACTGAGAAGTATCAATCTGACTTTACAGGAAGGATTGTAATCTAAAGTGAAAATTTGTTCCACTTTCTATGAGGTGATTCCGTTCTGTGCTTGTCAAAAGTGAATGACTTGGATGGACTGGGAAGTGTTGCAAAATTCAGCCTCAAGCGGCAGAGTTTATGATAGATAGGTTAATCCTAGGATGGGTGACCGTCTGAGCGATCGATTCGGGCTCCGCGTTGTGTCCTTGGGCAAGGCACTTAATCCCGAATGTCCACATGGTGGCACGATGCTGTCATGTACTAAGGCGTACTGCACGTCGATGGTGCGCATGTCTTCAGCCAATCTAACCCTGCCTGTGCGGCAGTGCGGAGTTACGATGTTGGGGAGCTGGCAGCTGCCCGTCGTTGCTCGGTGGTTCTCTCCGGGTACTCCGGCTTCCCCCACCCGTAAAACTGTCACGGTCATGATTAGCCATTGTGCATAAGTATGTGACCTTAAACACTAATAAATAAATATAATAAAATAATTATGATAGATAAAGCGATAACCCTTTACCTAACATGAAAAACAGACGACACTTGCAAACTAAATTCTTGAATAACTAATTTTTTTCAGTTTTTGTCTCAAAAACATAGGTTATGATCCCTCATTGGAACGAGCTCGACGAGCTCGTTCCAAAGCGGGGTCATAACCTATGTTTTTGAGACAAAAAATGGAAATATAATGAAAATTATTTGGCGATTTTTGAGAATAGCGCTGGCCGGTTTTGAGCGTTACGTTGGATAAAGGGTTAAAGGGGTTGTTAGAGCCTATAATAAATTCTAGTAATCGAATGTAAGAGTACCCGAAAGTATCAGCAAACAGAATATGCTCGTATATATAGAAAGAATAGGGAACTAGAGAAACAGAATTTACTGCACCAGTAAATTCAAGTCTGTGTGAAAAGGGTTAAAGTATCAGGAATAAACTATACAGAAAGAGAATTTATGGAGGCTTATTTTCAGGAGTAAAATATTTTTAAACAAATCAGAAATGGGTTTTCGTTAACAGTATTTACAGATATTCATACTGGAATCAGAACAATTATTTATAAGAAACCAGAAAAGGCATATATGTGACCAGCATTCAAAGGGTTCGATACTCGAATCAGAATTTGAGTGATGAAATACGTTCATAAACTTTAGAAATGCATTAAGGTGTAATAAAATGAATTTCCCAGTATTTCTGAATAATATGCACTTGATGACTTTGGTGACCTCTTTCAGGCAGACCCCTAGGTGACCTCCGTGACCTTGACCCATATTTTGAATTTCCATCAAGTGTCGACTCATTTGGTGTTAGTTGCAGGTCCATTCATCATACCACGATTGAGATATGAGCATGACCCACTTTCAAAAATGTTGGCTACGCCCACTTTTTAACATAAAAATGCATGTATCGACCTCAGCAATGCTTCGGGGGGGGGGGGGGGGTCAAAAAATGTGATTTCCAGCAATTATGAAAAATGCACTTAATGACCCCTAGGTGATCTCCTTGACCCTCACCCATATTTTGAATCTCCATCAAGTGTCGACTCATTTGGTGTTAGTCACAGGTCCATTCATCATACCATGCTTGAGATATGAGCGTGACCCACTTTCAAATTTTTTGGCCACGCCCACTTTTTAACGTAAAAATGCATGTATGAATCTCAGGAATGCTTTGGGGGCAAAAAAATGTGATTTCCAGCAATTATGAAAAATGCACTCAATGACCCCTAGTTGACCTCCGTGACCATGACCCATATTTTGAACCTCCATCGAGTGTCGACTCATTTGGTGTTGATTCCAGGTCCATAGGTCATACCACGCTTGAGATATGGGTGTGACCCACTTTCAAAAATTTTGGTCACGCCCACTTTTTTTACGTCAAAATGCATGTTTGTACGTCAGGAATACTTTAGGGGATCAAAAAATGTGATTTCCAGCAATTCTGAAAAAATGCACTCAATGACACCTAGGTGTCCTCCGTAACCTTGACCCATATTTTGAGTCTCCCTCAAGTGTCGACTGATTTGATGTTGGTCCCAGGTCCACACGTCATACCATACCTGAGATATGGGCGTGACCCACTTTCAAAAATTGTGCCCACGCCCACTTTTTTACGTCAATATGCATGTGTGTACGTCAGGAATGCCTTAGGGGATCAAAAAATGTGATTTCCAGCAATTCTGAAAAATGCACTCAATGACCCCTAGTTGACCCCCGTGACCTTGACCCATATTTTGAACCTCCATCGAGTATCGAATCATTTGGTGTTGGTCCCAGGTCTGTAGGTCATACCACGCCTGAGATATGGGCATGACCCACTTTCAAAAATTTTGGCCACGCCCACTTTTTTTACGTCAAAATGCATGTGTGTACATCAGGTATAGTGTGATTCCCAGCAATTCTGATAAAATGCACTCAACGACCCCTAGGTGACCTCCGTGACCTTGACCCATATTTTGAATCTCCAACAAGTGTCGAGTCATTTGGTGTTGGTCCCAGGTCCATACGTCATACCACGCCTGAGGTATGGGCGTGACCCACTTTCAAAAAAATTTTGTCCACGCCCACTTTTTTATGTCAAAATGCATGTGTGTATGTCAGGAATACTTTAGGGGGTCAAAAATGTGATTTCCAGCAATTCTGAAAAAATGCACTCAATGACCCCTAGGTGTCCTCCGTGACCTTGACCCATATTTTGAGTCTCCCTCAAGTGTCGACTGATTTGATGTTGGTCCCAGGTCCATAAGTCATACCATGCCTGAGATATGGGCGTGACCCACTTTCAAAAATTTTGGCCACGCCCACTTTTTTTTACGTCAAAATGCATGTGTGTACGTCAGAAATAGTTTAGGGGTCAAAAAATGTGATTTCCAGCAATTCTAAAAGATGCACTCAATGACCCCTAGTTGACCTCCGTGACCTTGACCCATATTTTGAACCTCCATCGGGTGTCAACTCATTTGGTGTTGGTCCCAGGTCCGTAGGTCATGCCACGCTTGAGATATGGGCGTGACCCACTTTCAAAAAATGTGGCCACGCCCACTTTTTTTACGTCAAAATGCATGTATGTACGTCAGGAATACTTTAGGGGATCAGAAAATGTGATTTCCAGCAATTCTGAAAAATGCACTCAATGACCCATAGGTGACCTCCGTGACCTTGACCCATATTTTGAATCTCCATCAAGTGTCGACTCATTACGTGTTGGTCCCAGGTCCATACATCACACGACGTCTGAGATATGGGCGTGATCCACTTTCAAAAATTTTGGCCACGCCCACTTTTTTACGTCAATATGCATGTGTGTACGTCAGGAATACTTGAGGGGGTCAAAAAATGTGATTTCCAGCAATTCTAAAAAATGCACTCAATGACCCCTAGATGACCTCCGTGACCTTGACCCATATTTTGAACCTCCATTGAGTGTCGACTCATTTGGTGTTGGTCCCAGGTCTGTAGGTCATACCACACCTGAGATATGGGCATGATCCAGTTTCAAAAATTTTGGTTACGCCCACTTTTTTTACGTCAAAATGCATGTGTGTACATCAGGTATACTTTAGGAGGTCAAAAAATATGATTTCCAGCAATTCTGAAAAATGCACTCAATGACCCCTAGGTGACCTACGTGACCTTGACCCATATTTTGAATCTCCATCAAGTGTCGACTCATTTCGTGTTGGTCCCAGGTCCATACGTCATACCACGTCTGAGATATGGGCGTGACCCACTTTCAAAAAAATTTTGTCCACGCCCACTTTTTTACGTCAAAATGCATGTGTGTACGTCAGGAATACTTGAGGAGGTCAAAAAATATGATTTCCAGTAATTCTGAAAAATGCACTCAATGACCCCTAGATGACCTCCGTGACCTTGACCCATATTTTGAACCTCCATTGAGTGTCGACTCATTTGGTGTTGGTCCCAGGTCTGTAGGTCATACCACTCCTGAGATATGGGCATGACCCAGTTTCAAAAATTTTGGCCACGCCCACTTTTTTTACGTCAAAATGCATGTGTGTACATCAGGTATACTTTAGGAGGTCAAAAAATGTGATGTCCAGCAATTCTGAAAAATGCACTCAATGACCCCTAGGTGACCTCCGTGACCTTGACTCATATTCTGAACCTCCATCAAGTGTTGACTCATTTGGTGTTGGTCCCAGGTCCATATGTCATACCACGCCTGAGGTATGGGCGTGGCGCACTTTCAAAAAATTTTTGGCCATGCCCACTTTTTTATGTCAAAATGCATGTGTGTATGTCAGGAATACTTTAGGAGGTCAAAAAATGTGATTTCCAGCAGTTTTGAAAAAATGCACTCAATGACCCCTAGGTGACCTCTGTGACCTTGACCCATATTTTGAACCTCCATCGGATGTCGACTCATTTGTTGTTGGTCCCAGGTCCGTAGGTCATACCACGCTTGAGATATGGGCGTGACCCACTTTCAAAAAATGTGGCCACGCCCACTCTTTTATGTCAAAATGCATGTATGTACGTCAGGATACTTTAAGGGATCAAAAAATGTGATTTCCAGCAATTCTGAAAAATGCACTCGATGACCCCTAGGTGACCTCCGTGACTTTGACCCATACTTTCAACCTCCATCGAGTGTCGACTCATTTGGTGTTGGTCCCAGGTCTGTAGGTCATATCACGCCTGAGATATGGGCGTGACCCACTTTCAAAACACCCCTACAGACACCCCTGGTACCCCAGGAATCTGAAAAACATAGGTGGCCGAGAACTTGTGGCTGTCTATTAAAATGCCAAAAATCAACGAGATAGGGCAATTCGTTTTCGAGTTATTGTGCGGACAAAAAAGTGATGAGAAGACAGAAGAAGAAGAAGAAGAAGAAGAAGAAGAAAAGAAGAAGAAGAAGAAGAAGAAGAAGAAGAAGAAGAAGAAAAAAAAGAAGAAAAAAAAAAAGAAAAAGAATCCGTGCAAAAACAATTGTCTGTGTTTCACACAGACTAATAAACGTGTATGATATTAACTTCAGCCTCCTCTAAAAACATGCTATACAGTCTTTCCATATGTTTATCATCAGCAGAAGGGTTAAGTATGGATGGTTCAAGGAGAGTGCAATATTTCACAACTGTCATTGTAAATTTGTGCTGTAACATGGGTACCATGACAGCGCTAGTACTAGACTACGCTATTGGTGGCTATTCACAAATGCCATTCATTCACGTGTCACGTTTGTTACTTTATTATGTTATTTTTTCCTCTGTAGCATCCCACTTCCTCAAATTTGTGTTCCAAAATACTCTTTCAATGAAGGAATTGTTTTCTAACATTTTAAAGAGCATAAAGAGAAAAACTTCTAAATGCCAGTGAATAGAAGTGCACTATACAGTTAGAACTGGAAGTCCTATCACGAACTGCGCGCTTATCTAGGCTTAATTGCGCGTAGGCATTGCGCGCAGTTGCCGTATAGAATGACACCCAAAGCATGGCAGGTTCCCCTGGTTACTCGTAGCATACACAGGCAATGTTTCTGCCAATGGATCTCCGGATTACCCGGAGGTCCATTGGCTGAAACATTGCTTGTGCACAGGCCATATGTACAGGATTTGATAGCCTTACTATGGTCATAACGTGTAGATTAACGCGCAGATCGACGTGCTATTTGCGAGCATTTCGTGACAGGACGTCTAGTTTTACCTGTAGATTTCCTGGCTGTCTGTTTGAATGATGATTTGGGAGGGGTTGGAAGACTGGAATCCCTAGTCCCAAGTACTACGAGGGGGAACTATGGTTTAAATAAATGTGTTGAAGGATAAGATAGGCTGCTAGTTAGCAGTTGCCAGATGCTATAGTGTGCTCCTGGGAATTACCCTTGCTCAAGATGTGAATGTGCATGCATTAACAGCCTTCATTTTGCCAATATATAGCCTTTATTGCTGACTGTGACAGAAATGTAACTATTCAAAACAATAAAACAGCCTTTTTGTAAACAAAAAACCGGTACTGCAATGGTAGATTATTTCAGCAAGTCAAAATCTGTTATTTTAAATTTACGTCCACATTTCTTCAACCAATGCCAACCCTGTTTGAGTGGAGTTAGTAGTTGAGAAGTCTAACGGTTGCTGGGTGGTTCTCTCCGGGTACCTGGCTTCTTCTACCTGTAAAACTGTCCGATACGAAGTGACCCTGGCTGTCGAGAGTATCGTTAAAGCGCAATAAATAAATCAATCAATAAATAAGCAACAACGCTTATTTTCCTTAAAATAATGTAAATCCGGCAAGTGCTATTCACCCAAATTTTTATCATCAGTTTGGTGTCCATACATGGCTTATGGCTCCCACTGGAAAGAGTTTGTTGTGTTCAGTGACAGCGACACGGAGCGTGGGGGCTAGGCGATGTGCCAACACCATCACCAAAGGCGATGTGCCAACACCATCGCCAATCCCGACCAAAATTTTCAAAGAAATTGTAAGCATCAAACCACCAACGGTTGGAAATTCCATATTGTGTAGTAATGAATTTCGTAGTAGTTTGTCCCTGTCTGTGACCTTTTCCAACACAGGCCTACATTTAGTGATTTGTTAACCACATTTTGACTGGAGACAATATTTCGCCTCTTGGTTGCAATCTGGCGCCACCTGCAATGCTAAAGCATTGCGGATGGTGCCTTGTTGCACTCAAGACGATTCCCAACTTTAGAATCCAGAAGTCATATATTTCATTCGCACACAGAGGGAGGGATGTAATTCGAAAAGTTTTTCAGCAGCTGGAAATTTACAGGCAGCAGTTGGAAAATTCTCTCTCAGGGGGGGGGGGGGGGGGAGGGGGGGGGGGTGTACAGTTGGAAATTTCCTCAACCACGTCCCTGGTTGAGTTCATTCCAGCTAGGGATCATAGGCTGTTTTTCAGGCAAACATTTTTTTTTGTCATTCAAGATACTTTTTTTCAATTTGGCAAGTGTAATTCCCAAGTCATAAAAAGTTAACCCTTTGAGTCCTGATGGGATATTCCGTTCCTGTTCAGAGGCCACATTTGGCCATCTGGTGGAGTCCATATTCGTTAATTGGGGGAAGACCAATCAATATTTTCAAAGTGCAGCCTCAGGGCTGCACGTTGAAAATCTTGATTGGTCCACCACATAAATTCACTGAGCATCTGTCTACTTTATGAATTGAGGTCGTGTCCTCATTCTGGGCCGGAAAAGTGGCCTTTCGCCTTCAAAGGGTTAATTGTTAGATGTGTATAGAATTTAGAAACGTAATTAACAGCCTTCCAGTTAACGTATACGTCTTTGTTAAGTATTTCTAAGACTAAGTAAGGGTATATTGGACAATCAACGGGAATTTGCTTTGGCATATTTACAGAATTAAATAAAAGTAGAACATTTATTGTTGATAATGAGGTTGTGTCATGAATGTGTATTAAAAAAAAATAGTTTGTTATTATCGTGTTGAACGAAATGTTATTTTGAATCCCAAGAAGTAAAATGATGTATCATTTGTGAAACCAAAATGAAGAACTGAACCATATGCATATACTTTTCACAATCGGCTCAAATAGGTGTCTTTAAATAGAGAGGATTAAGCGTGGGGCCGGGGTGCACCCTGTCCTCCCTTATTTTTAGTAACTCATTTTTGTTCACAAACACCGAAACAGTCGGGACTAGAGGATATGGTATTATCCGCGATAACATTTGGGTCACCCACTACCGGTGGTAGTGGATGTCCGTGTTGTCGCGGTTGATGCACCCTTCCCAAAGGCTCGTCTTCTTCGGTCCGTCATAAATTAGCTTCACTGTTTTTCAAAATTTCAGTGAGTCTATATACAAAATTGCGGGAATATTTATGCAGGACAAGAAGGCGGTTGCGTGCAAAGAAGCTACCGGAAGGCCGCATTGACATACCATTTGTGACATAGACATATGAGGTGGTGTGTCTGGAGGCTGAATCCCTCCCGGGCCTGTGAATATAGTATTTTCGGAGCAAGAACAGACAAGAAGGGCGCTGGAAGCACCGGGGAGCAAGGGGTAGCAGGGGTATCAAAAAGGACAATCGACTCTGGGTATGAGTTAAAACTGGGAGTGTAGAACTTATCATCAATCACAATGTGACACTCAATTGTACTGACATTATATATCGCCCCTTGAGTGGAACAGGGTGCCATCTGCAATGCTAAAGCATTGCAGATGGCACCTTGTTCAACTCGAGGTACGGTGACAGTATACAAGTTTTAGAACTTACTCCGTCGATTGTATCACTTCTTAGGTGATTATCGACTAGCCTCCGTCATTATACCCCCCCCCCCCCACCCCTTGGCATTGGCACACGTAAAGTACGCTAGAAACGCCACTCGGGAGTTTTTCAGTTACGGTTCTCAGAAAGTAGTATTTTTCACTAAATGAGCTCTCAATAGTTCATATTTCACAAATTTTCGCGGCGGTGGTCCCCCGGACCCCGATCAGTGGGAGGGGGTATCCCCCTCCCGCACTCTCCCCTGGGCTCGGCTACGCAGAGCGGGCCGCCAAAAAGGCCGTGCTGTCCCCTACAAGCCCCCGTTTACAATACCCCCTCCCCAATATTATAAGCTTCCTACGCCACTGAATGATTGATATCAGTCCTGTCTCAAATATATTTGTTAAATGTATTGATTACTAAAATAAGTTTTTCTTGAATGTTAATGTTGGTTGTTGTTCAAGACGTTTGCCTTCAAAAAGGATATATAGCCTATTGGAAATTTCAAGAAATTATATGGGCTGCAAGTTTCAGAGACTGCACAGAATAATTGAACATGGTGTAGAACTTGTGAACGAAATAGGAAAACTCGTCAACGCACAGTTAAGACATTAACTTTACTTTAAGAATTTCACCAAATCACTGCATTCACTATCTTACTGTGACATACACATGCGTATCAGTAAATTTATTTAACACTTTACCCAACGAATCAGCCGCATCGGCCCGTGTAATATACAAATCCAGCAGTTGAAAAAAATATTATTTTTCAAACAATTTTCACAAAACCCTATCACGTGACCCCTCTTTGGAACGAACTCATCGAGCTCGTTCCAATGAGGGGTCACATGATATGGTTTGGGGGGATTTTTTGGAAAGATTTGAAAAAATAAAATTTAAAATAACAAATTTTGATATCGTCTGCGTTGGGTAAAGGGTTAACAGTTTAGCTATCGGAATGTAGTGACCATCCACTCGTGGATGGTCATTACATTCAGATTGCTAAACATTTTTTGGGGGGAGTTTACCGACACTTCCGACAGCCCGGGTCACCTCGCATCGGGCAGTTTTACAGGTGGAGGAAAACTAAGTACCCGGAGAGAGCAACCGAGCAGCGGCGAGCAACTGTCAGACTCCCCCAACGTACTAACTCCGCGCAAGCAGGGTTAGCATTGGTTGAAGACGAGTGCACCATCGACATGCGGTGCGCCTTAGTACACAGCGCCACCGCGTCCCCACATAGGCAATCGGGATTAAGTGCCTTGCCCAAGGACACAACGCCGTTACCCTGGCGGGTATGGAACTGTGATCCTTTCGGTTTGCAGTCTTATGCCGTAACCACTCAGCAACCGCGCTCCAGCTAAACAATTATATAAACTTTAGAAAATTGGGGAGATTCCCTAGAATTGCATACCATGAGACATCTCACACATATTTTAAGTTCAAGTGCCACGGTAGGAACCCCGGGAAGTGGATCAGTGCTTGTTTTCTGTGGTACACAAGTTGTACTTCACTGGTAAAATAGGGCCCGGTAACCAACGCCTGGGAGTGAAAATTCTCTGAAGTAAAGGCAGTATATGTATAAACGACTGGCTAAACTTAACTTCATACCTATTTGGTGGCCATAAAATAGCCATGCCTGCTGGAAGTGACCTTAAACAGCATTACGCCAATAAATAAATAATGCAAAGTGATTTCCGATGATGCTATGTTGCTGCGTTTTCCGTCTTTTCTATCCTAAGGTTTAGTAATAATTTCATTAGTAATAATTTTATCATACAGCCCCATAGAGCTGTATAGAACTAATCTCTTACTCATGTCTTTTATCAATTTGGTGTTGATTGAGTCACTGCTCTGCTCGTCAACAGACAATTTTCCCCTTAGCTCAAATGCATATCGTATATTTATTGAATTTCCTTAGTTTGACCCACTGCGCCATCCTTTAAGGTTATTGCACATCAGACAAGCGATGGGATAAATTGCCCGCTATTTTTTTCTTGAAAGTTTTACATTTCTGCGAAGTGTAATACCGCAAATTTGAGCCCAACAGCAAACCACGAATCGTTGCTTAAAAATAAAATCCAGCAATTTTATGTCTTTTCACTTTGGACATTGGATTCAGTTTATTGTTGCCTATGTTCTACTCCGAGGCTCATATTAGGGACAACACATCAAATCTAAATCAGCGGCGTTGCCACGGGACGTGTGGGGAGGGGGCTGGGTTGATGCAAACCATGTAGGCAAAAACAAACAAAAAATCCAGGACCTTCTAAATATCTGTAATTTTTGCGATCTACATGGGACGTCAATTAATGAACCTGTGCAAATTCAGCAGCTGAAAAAATATTATTTTTCGAAAAATTTCAACAAAACCATATCATTTGAGCTCGTTTTGTTGAAATTTTTGGAAAAAAATTAAAAAATGATATTTAAAATAATAAATTTTGAAAACGTCTGCGTTGGGTAAGGGGTTCATGAAATTTGGATTTTTATCGAACCTCAAAATGTCTCCTAACAGCGCCATTTTGAGCTTATTTTTTCAAACTCTTCCCGAGGAGGCCAATGCCTGCACTTCCCCAGACGATTTTTAAAAAATATCCCCCTCCCGGTCACATAAGGGATGCCACCTCCATGCTTTCTCAATACAAGATTTCGATCTTGGGTGTGCCTGCAGCATACATATACCTAGACCCCCCTCCCACAAAAGATCCTCGCCCACCCCCACCCCATAAATCCCTGGCTATGCGCTTGCTCTACATTCTAATTAAACTACGGGCAGTTGTCTACGACCCATGTTCATTCAGAAGGCGCTGTCTGAAGTTGTTCATTTCGCAAGATCCGTGGTGTTTGACTGGTAGAATATATTTTAATAGTTTGAAATCATTACTGGGAACAGTGAGCAATTAAAAGGAGAATAAGCCGCGATTTTGAAAAAAAAATAAGCTGACAGTTTATTAACGAAACCATAACTTCCGTTATATTCAGGGGCAGATTTTAAAACGAGCTAAGATAAATCTGCCCCTAAACTTTTGGGATAGAAGCTGAAAACTGTTAAATATCATTTCTTGCATCCTTGGGAACTTTCACTAAGTATGTCTCCAGGCTGGTTTTTGCCTATCATGGCTGTCATAATTTTTGAAAGTGGGGAATCATATTATATTACTTAAAAATCCATAGGGTGGCAGCCATCTTGGATATTACCTTGGCGGAATGTTAAGTTTATATTGTTAGGTTCTTTAGGTTCCAGAAATTGTATAAACATAAGATCTATGATTAATTTGATCTTCCCAGATGCGGACTGGCCGTATGGTTCATCTGGAAATTTCCCAGTGGGCCCCCTATAGAGGAGGGGGGGGGGGGGGCATGTGACTCCTAAAACTGATGCAGCCCAACACCTGTTCTTACATGAAATTTCGTGAAATGGATCTGATTGAAAAGGTTGGCTGAATAACGAAAAGCCCTCCATTGAGGGCATTTTGATATACCAGCGGTCTAGTCTGCCATTGATCGCTCAGATGCAAAGAAACGGCATTCTTTCAGTTCCAAAAATCAAATCAATATGGTCTCCCATTGGTCCGAACTGTGGTTGGTCCTATAACGCCCCCCGCCCCCAACGCAAACATCTTTACCGAATGAGCGACGCAGATGATACAAAAATGCCATCACAAATGCCAAATGCCTTGTATGTGGACTGCCTCTGATGCTAGGAAGCAACGTTTATTCAGTTTGAAAAAAAGCAAAATTTTCTCCGGGTCCGCCCTCTCACGGTAACATTGTTTGGCCCAGTCCACCTCTGTATAAATGGCATGCCCGATGGCTGCGTTTCTAAGATACAGTGGCGTAGATAAAGGGGGGGGGGGCAGAGGCCCCCCCCCCCCCACCAGAAGTTTTGTCGGAAATTTTTTGGGACCATTTTTAGGAGAATTTATGCCTAATAACATTAAAATGCTGGCTTTGGGGATAAAAACATGCCATTTTGGGTAAATTTTGGGTAAAAAAGACCAATTTTCAGTACATTTGCAGTTGTTTGGGTTTTTGCTGTTGCCGGAAAATTTTCGGTCTGTCGGAAAATTTTGGGCTTGCCCCTCCGCCAGCGAAAAGCTATCTACGCCACTGCTAAGATAGCTGTAAGCTGGTGTTATAATTCAGTTAATTAACTGTACGAAACCATGCGGTCTCTCGTTTTATCCATCCGCGCTGGCACTTGTGCCATATCGATTAACCCATTTACATGCGCGCGTCGTTCTGTGTATACGCCTTCACGTTTATAAACGGAAATTCCAAGTAGGCGGGGTTGTGTAAAGTTTTGACAGATGATGTCATTGTCCAGAAATAGTTCGTCAACGATTTCTGTGCGCGGAACGGATTTTCATTTTCCGCATGGTTTAGTGTTGCTATGCTATAGGTGGGGGTTTCAGTGTATTGTTCTTGGAACAAGTTCATCTACGTGAGCGGCCATTAGGTCCATCCCCTCCAGTACTTCAGCCACATATCTTCAGTTCAATGCTATTGGAATGAAGTGGAACAACTTGCAAGAGCTGGGTTTTCAGAACGGTATCCTGCATGTACCAGCCACATTCAAGTGGTGATGGCAGGTTCTGAGTAGCATCTACATACTGATTCCAAAGTTGGCTCTGATAGTGGGCCCGTTGGCAACGTAACATTGCCATCACAGTGTCTCTGGTAGGTGCAAGCAAATAGTCAATATTGGTCTTACGTTGGAAAAACTTCGATGAGCGAATTCCCTAAATCAATACAGTTTACACACAAAAGCTTCCACCGACGATAGCAATTCAGCTGAGAGTGTTACATTCTGCTCTAGCCCATGCATAAGTTTTCAGTGTTGAATATATACCTTCCGCCAAGAGATTTTAGAAATCCAGAAAACTGACTAGTTGTGTCACTACCGGTTAGTGCAGAGAAAGATAACAGTCCCATTCGAACATCGTCGTCCATGGTTATGCCATGGATTGTTCTCATACGCGGATATTTGGCAGTCCTTGTTTTCATCCAAACTTCCTGGGATAATTTTCTTTAGAACACTGTTAACATCATTAGCACATCAGTATCTCTGCAAACTACAATTGTTCTTCCATAGCCTTGGTTTGCAGCATCGCAGGCATGGAGAACAATCCTCGTCTCTGCATCCTCGTGATTTGATGAGAGTGTCGAGACATCACGTTCCAAGGCACATTTTGTTTCTGTGAATTTTGAAAACCCTCCACTAACAATGATTTTTTCCGTAGAGTTCACTAGAGATTAGCAATGCCACTGGCAAGAAACGAGCCAAATCGGCTTTGGTGTCTGCTAAAGTGATGAAAGCTTCCCTGTCTGATACCAAACGCCCAATTTGCTTCGTACCGGCACGCCGCCGTTCCCGTGTTCCGTCTTTGGCAGACTTCTCATCATATCTGTCAAAAACAATATCTATCCTATCTGATTTTCTACCATTTATCTTCACACAGTCCACTAACAATCTCCAAAGTCTTCAAAATAACAATGGTTGTTGGTTCCCAATGACCTTCCCAATGGTTTGTACTACTGTTATGTCATCGATACTGGTGCATGTTGGAAAGTTGTCACTGGTAGGCAAGTCTGTCTGACAAACATCTTTAGTCAGGAAAACCATTAGCTGAGTCTTGTTCTTACCTTTCCATCAAATGTAGTGAGGGAGAGAGAGAGAGAGAGAGAGAGAGAGAGAGAGAGTGGGGTGGGGGAGGGGGAGCACAGAATTCCCTGTGTAACAAATCCTCTGTGTTTACTTCTCGGTGAGATTCCTTTGTAGTTAATAGACGGCGGAAAAGTTCACGGTCTAATTTTACTTCCACATTTGATGTATTTCTCTGTGTTCCAGCTTTATACAATGAGGCCATTGTCTTTGACTTATTTTCGTTTTGCAACTGTATCATGAAAACCTTTTGCTGGTAGGAAACGTGTATTTACAAATGATTTCAGTTGTTCGTGTCCTTTCTTCTTGGCATCAATCATATCAGATTTAAAATCATTCGCTGCAACGTATCCTGTAGCAATTTGGATGAGTTCACTCCGCTGACTGAAAATATTAAATCGTTGAAACTGGTCAACAATTTTATTCACGTCAGATATATCTTCCCAAGAATATGGAATAGTATAGACCCCCCTAACTCAGCAATATACTAGACCCAAGTTTAAAAAATCACTAACGCAAAAAGCTTTAAGCACTTATTCTCGTCCAAACTCCAAGTTCGATAACCCAGCTTGTCCCGATTGTATCAGCCGTCAATACCGTTTGGTATCGCATCCTCTTCCCAATATTTGACCTTTTGGCCCCATCCAGCCCCATGAATCATAAACGACGAACTATCAGATATCCCAGTCTTTGAAAAGAACTTTCGTTACACTGATGCCAAACAGACTTCTTGATATATATTTTACGGGAATGGCAAGAGGACAGCCGTTTAGGCTCTGCCATTCCCATGCTGTGTATTAGTTTATGTTCTTGTAATTTGTTATGCTATGTTATTGTTAATAAATTTGTATGCTGCAGAATAAAGATAAATCTGTCTATCTATTAGAGCTGAAACGGTTAAACGATTAATCGATTAATCAATGATCAACATCTTGATCGACCCAAAAAGTAATTAATCGATTAACCGTTACTTTTGAACTACTGTATTATATGGGTTAACAAAGGAACAAACTTGCTCCAAAACAGGCAAACATTGTCACACTGACTCACATCAATTATATAAGACAGAGTAAAGCATGCAAGTTACTTGCTGACATACTTGTTTACTTGCATGATCATCATACTATATTAATGGCTGGAAGTGGTCATTCTTAACCCTTTACCCATTGCGAGTACCAGACGATACTTGCAAAATAAATTCATGAATTACTCAAAATTTTCAATTTTTGTCCCAAAAACATAGCTTATGACCCCTCATTGGAATGAGCTCAACGAGCTCGTTCCAATGAGGGGGGTCATAAGCTATGTTTTTGAGACAAAGATTGAAAACATAATAAATTGTATATAGGCCTAGTCGGTTTTGTTTGTTACGTTGGGTAAAGGGTTCATGCTATAAATCATCAACGGTATGGCCATTATTCAGATATCTATTTGGACAAGCGATTAATCGGTTAACCAAGGTTAATCCACGTGATTAATCGATCAAGAAAACCCCTTAACCGTTTCAGGTCTACTATCTATCATATGTCGTAAATATAGAAGCATTTCGGCAAATGATGAGAGATAGAAATTCCAATCTCCCTTTCGCGTCGCACGTGTAGAGCACAGTAACATACTGATAGGTTCCATGTATTGTCTCCACAAGAGCAGAGTTGGGTCATCACAATGTGCCTGGTCATATTTTCTGACATGATGAACAAGTTCTTGAAACTTAGTAAACAGTACATTAGAAGATTCATCGGGGTTTTTTTTTGCTCCGATCATGTATGTCATTGACATCCTTTGCAAGAGTACACAGTTCATGAATATTAATGTCATGTTCTGTTTCTCTAGCTCCGGATGTAATGTTTTCTACAAGGCTTCAAATGTAAGTTTATGGTTACGGAATATACGATTCCGCATTTTCCTTTCATTATATTTGCAGCTGTATTGGAGCCGAATGCGCCACTTTCGATCAAAATATCTTCACGTCCTGAATCGGCCCTATGTTGGCCAATCATTTTTGAGACGTTAATCTGTACGTGAAACCCGCCGAGCATCACGATAACATCCTCGAGAAAGGGTTATGTTTGTTATCCCATTGGGGCAATTTTGCTTTGCAGTAAAGTTCGAAAGTTAGCATAATATACTTTGTCCTAGATGTCTTACTAAGTTCTAGCATCTCATCGTCGCAATCCAGATTGTGTCGTAGCCGTACGTTGGGGGATTTATGATGGGTAGTGCACATACAATAGTCGTTTCCGATTTAACAGTACTTGACTTAATTAAATCCACTCCACAGTGGAATTATGGCATTCAGGTCATATTATCTACAGACAAGCCAGGCAACATCTTTAGCTTCTGCTTCAGTTGCTAGTATTTTATCTGGATCAAACAAGTTCAAGTCAAATGGAAACGGAAAAACTGGCTCTGGTTTCGACGAGTCTTACATATTTGCACTATCCACACATATGAACCTATTTGGCATCTCACCAATATACCGTTGTGCAGTCAATGTACCACGTACAAGGACACAAAGCTATGTACGTCCATCCCAGCTGATGCCACCCAGACCATGATTGACCCTCCACCATAGCGGTCATGCTCAGCAATGTTGGCTGCATGGAATCGCTCTCCTGGTCTTCTCCATACCCTAAAACGCCTATCCGTGTGATCTATGCAGTACCTTGACTCATCTGTAAAAAGGATAGGTCGCCAATCTTCTCTGGTCCACCCAACGTGGTCCATAGCCCATTCATATCGTGCCTGGTAGTGATTGTGGGACAGTGGAATGCGGAATGCGAATATATTGTCTTCTCAATCGGAGGCCACCTTCGTGCAACCTTGCCCGGATAGTCTGCGTCGAAACATTTACCCCGGATGCAATCTGATGGTCACTGCAAAGCTGGGTTGCTGTGGCAAAGCTGTTCCTATGGGCCTGAATGATCGAAAACCGGTCTTCAGCTGCAGATGTTGCCCTGTCGCTGCCACCACCACGCCGTCTTACTGGTGTGTCATACAGCTGAAATCTTGCCCAGGCTCTGGTGATCACCGTATGGTGCACACCAAGGGCTTCACCAACCTGACGATGAGTAGCCCCTTGCTCCACCATCCCTACAGCCCGCCACTTGTCTGCTTCAGGCAAATGTCTTCTTATATTTGCATTTGCATATTCAATCATTAAATCAGAAGGATTTGTGTTGAAATGAAGATTGAATAATACCCCACACATGTTATGTACATGTAGACAGTACACGAAAACATCATGAAAATCAAGGGGTACATGCATTCCATGACTGTCACGAAAAGTCTGCCTGTGAAGAGAGCTAATGTAAACACTGGGGACCATCTCAATACATTCCCCAATCATATACACCAAACATATCGCAAATATGTCACCAGAAAATTTCACAATGATGTGTCAAATATTTGGTGCTTAGCAAACTTTGAGAAGTATATATTTGAAAGATCTAGGTTTGCATTGTCTATGCCTTTTTATCATTAGGTCTGATAAATTCCCGATTACATCACAAGTGATATTTCCCTTCACTTGCAGCATATCGTTCACACCAGCTAAGCGGTATTGCAGAGTCAGATCCACTTTAGAATGCTTTAAAATGTTCCTAATGTCTGCACACTGTGGACGCACTGTTTTTTTTATTAGTATCCTGACAGAACATGCAGATACTCCAGTCAATAGAAGAGAATACGGACCTTGCTCACCGTATACACCAGATCGTCATTGCGAACCTCCTGCTCTGGAGAGTTATGTACCACAGAAGACGTTTGCATTTTGGCTTTATGACATTTCGTCGCCCGAGTGCTAGAATGTTCTATGTCCCTAGGGGACATAGAACATTCTAGCACTCAGGCGACGATTTCTTTAAACGCTTCGGATGATTCGAATTCGAGAATCGAGAATAACAGTTTTTTTATCACCTGATCTGACCGATGTTAGTGGGCAACGCAATGTCCCCAAGTCTATCTAAAACATCTATATTGGTCAAATCGTCCTGATATTTAGCGTCTCTTGCATTCGCTCGACACCATTGTTTGTTGCATTTCTTAGTGAATCGTTTCTCACCACCATCTGACATATGATACATTTTTAAAAATCAATCTCACTATCGCGACCCATACGCCGAGAAACTGTTGCTATTGGCTCCATGCTATCAGTTTGCCTGGAAGAGATAAACTATGCTATACACTGGCCAGACATGCCATTGTCATGTGAGGGCTTGAGTAAAAGAGAGTGAGCTTCTATATTTATAACGCCCTTTTGCCCAAGCAGGTAGTATAGTAATGATTACGTAAATGCCCCTGGCGTGTCTGGCTAGTACCAAATCACTACCGAGTTTCAATGATTCAGTACACTATATACTTTCATGCATCAATTCATGGTTGAAATGAGTGGAATTATCAGATTCTTATAAAAAGAGTATAATAAAAAGAAAATCTAGTGTTTTTGAGTGGATACCGAAAATTATCTCATCTGAGATTGAGATAAATGGTTATTTTCGCTCGCGCAAGCGCTCGCGAAAAATAAACATTTGTATCGGTCACTCATGAGATAATTTGGGGTATCTGCTCAAAAACACCAGATATCCTCTATATTTACTCTGTATGGATTTGCCTTGTAACAGTTTATGGGAGAGTGCACTCTCCCATAAATTGTAACGAGGCAAAGACATGTGAACAGACACTTTAACGGTTAAATATAATTTAGAACTCTACCAGTTAATTACGAAAACGTTCGGCTGACTTTGTTTATATCTTCGCAATATCGTGTTTTCTGAAATTTTGTCTGCATAAAAGCGTTTTAATTACAGATTTATGTATTTTTGCGTTGCTTTAGCTTCAGAGCAATCGATAAAGCTTTCCGGCCAGGAAAATAAAATGATTGTGAGCCTGATTCGGTATTATTTGAAAGAGGAACATTCTCTGAACAACATATGCAAAAAAAGCTTTGAGGAATTTTTTTTAACAAGATTGTGTTCAAGATGGACACCAAATCGGAGTAAATTCGGAAAACGGCCTTGTAAGTTCAAAGTTTTGTCAATGTCTGTGGAACTTTTGAACTAGATGTATGCCAAACGTTCAACGGAGATTCGCCAAGACACTTTTGAGGGCATGGACCCTGAACGGCTGCAAGCCTGAAAATAATTTTCCTTGCGCTTCCAGACAAAATGTCAGACACCAAATGAATCATCATGTCTGACATTTAAGAATGATGTCTGACATGTTACAAAATGGAGTTTGAGAATTCGAAATAGTGTGTTTTGGGTGTACATGTAGCTTCATCTTAAAACTGCTCAGAATTCATCCAACTATACCTTGTTTGGCAGGGCTAAATGAGCCCTGCCAAACAAGGTATGATTGGTTTCATTCTGAATTGGAACTGAAGTACCCTTCACACATAATTTAGATACATGCATGACCATATCAGATCGTATTCCTTCACATATGCTGTTAATACTGATGAGCTGTACAGTCACTTTCTTCACACTTCCCAACTTGCCAGGACCAGAAATCACAATAATCATTAATTTTAGGATTGCTAGTTATGTACATGATTCCCAGCATGCAGGATATTCCGATCACTGAACTTCATTGATAATTTTGCCATCAGACATTTTGACTGATGATTTTAAACCTCAGTCTGACATTGGCCTTTTTGTACCTGACCTTGCCCTTGTCTGACCACTTATTTTCTGATATGAACGACTGGGCAGATGGCCGCCAAAATGGCTGCCGATTCTAGGAAAAACGTGAAAAATCGATACACAGCACACGTTCCGCTAAACACCGTGAGGATATCCAACTTATAGCAAGTTGTCAGAAGAATTGTGATACTCAGCAACGATGTCAAGGATTTTGTTCGAAACATTCCGGAGATGACCGCCAAAAAGACTTGAGTTTGAAAGATAGTCAAGGTTGAGGAATCAACATCATTCTGGATCATTCATTATTCAGGTCACAACTTCTTCAGACCTCTGACAAGCTTCACCTCAACATTCCCAACAAGCTATCACACACTTCAGACCATACTCGCAGCAGGGACAAGTATTGGTTGGTTCCGCGTGTATATCTCCCTGTTATCTTGCATTTGCAACGCACAAAACTGAAGTGAGCTTGGGTGGCTTCTCTATCCGTCATCGAAGGGGCATGTTCAGTATTTTTGAGCTGCCAATCCCAGCCCGTTGAGTCTAAAACCTAATTGAACAACGAAACCCAACGGACAATCTGCAGATGCATACACAGAGAGTGAAGATAAGCCGCTCTCTCTCTCTCTCTCTCTCTCTCTCTCTCTCTCTCTCTCTCTCTCTCTCTCTCTTCTGCTGGGTGGCTTCTGTGGTTCTGTAGGGCCTTTGTAAGAGAACACGCTACATACTTTACCGCTGTACCAATTTGTTCAGTTCAGGAGTTGGAGCGGAGAAAACATTATTTACTTAGCACGCTAACTCTCGGATTGATTTGTGCAGATCCCTCTATCTTGACAAGATTTGTGTGCCCCACCCCCTCCCCTCCCCCGGAAAGTTGCCGAGGTGGTGTCACAACTGTTCCATGCATAAATAAAAAAGATGTGTAATTTTACAATTTGACCAACTATGGAAACAATAGCCTCAGTTTTTCGCTCACCAGATTTACATATCTCTGATCGGAAATTCATATCCGCCATTTGGAATCTCCAATGGTGCGACAAAAGTACCCGAATATCAGTGGCATCGGCAACAACGACAATGTTTGTTCCACTCGGGGCTATTTCAATATCCTTGGATACAATAGTCGTATCGGCATCGCCGGTACCAGAGACGTACTGGCCGTGTGGGCTACCGGGAAATTTCCCGTTGTGTCCCTATAGTGCCCCCCCCCCCCCCCCCCCCCCCAGTGGCCCATAAATGTTTTGCTGCCCAACACCTGTTCGTACATGAAATTTCTTGAAATTGACCAAAACCGAATTAGCAACGAAGATGATACAAAAATGCTATCACAAATGTTCTCTATGTAGACTGCCACGAATACTGAGATGCAAGGAAGAAGCGTTCAATCAGTTTGAAAAATTAATATTTTCCTCGGGTCCGCCCCTCCGGTGAATTTCCAGGTAACATGTTTTTGCCCAGTCCGCCCCTGGCCGGTACTAATATCGATACTACGACTATCCTTTTCGAGAGAAGAACGCCACAAGTTAATAAATTGCGTTTTGTTCTTCGCAATCGCAAGAAATGCTCGCTGATCAGTGTGGACTTCTTGGGATGCAGTGAGTCGTGTATCGACGCATGCTTTCCAAGATCTCTTATTTTATGGATGGTCTGTCCTCATACCCATCAAAGACTTTACTAGGCCAAGAGCATTAGGCCAAATGGGCTCAAACCTGGACATTTCTGGTAACAAGCTGATTTTTTCAGGATTGGTCCGGGAACATGTCTGGAATAACATACTAAAAGTCCTCATGAATCCATCGTGGGCACTTTCCGCAATCCAAGATGGCGTCCAAAATGGCCGCCATTTTATAAATTTCTTATAACTATGTAATTAGACAACCAAAATATACAGTTTAAATGTATCAAATTTCTTTGTCATTACAGGTAATGGACCCGCTTTGTATTATCTGTAAAGAAATATCATCAGATACAGTCATCGTTGGGGAGAAGGGACGGAGGACTCTTGTGATGTCCAGTTTAGAACGAGGTGATGGACTACATGATTTATTTGAAAAGACAACGCCACTACTAGTCCATGCTGTTTGTCGCAAGAATTACACAAGAAAATGTTCCATAGTGTCTGCAAAGAGAAAATCATCATGTCTTGAAGAGGATCAAGACGAAGAAACAACTCACCTTCGTTCAAGTGTTTCAAAGACATTTATCCTAAAAGACGATTGTATATTTTGTTCTGAGCCTATTGTTCAAGACACTAAACATCCTTTCCGCAAAAGAGGTTCAGTAAGCAGTGTTGAAACCTTAGAATTCCAGACAACGTTATTGGATCGTGCAAGAGAGCGAAGTGACAAGTGGGGTAAAGATGTTTATGATCGTTTGCAACATGCATATGACCTGGTTGCTGCTGAGGCGAAGTATCATCGAGCATGTGCCCAATCATTTCTCAGGACAAAAACTGAAGGAACATCAGCTGACTGTATTCGACAGGAAGCATTTGAGCATTTATGTGAATTTCTTGATGAAAGTGATGAGTGCCAATACTCAGCTCAAGAGCTTTCAGAATACATGGCCCCATTTTTGGAAGGAGGCGAGGGTTACTCACTGAAGCATCTTAAGCGCAAGCTGAAGGATCGATATGGTGATGATCTAGTTGTAACCAGCATCAAAGGAAAATCCAGTATCGTGAGTTTCCGTGATTCAGCTCACAAAATACTTCATGAAAAGTGGAACAGCGATAGGGTGTCAGATGTTGAGAGCCAAAGTGATCGTATACTAGATATGGCTGCTTCAATCATCCTCAACGATATCAGACTGACAGTGTACAATTGTGATGAGTACCCAACATTAGATGGAACTGAAAATGGAGAAACATTAGTACCAAGATCACTGAAGCGTTTCATACATAATATAGTAGACAGCAAAGGCAAAAATCACACAGTTGCAAACAGGAAATGTACCTCAATCGCACATGCCATCATCTCTGCTAGTAGGCCCAGGTCTTTCGTATCACCAATATTGTTGGGAACAGCGGTGTATATACACAAGAAGTATGGCTCACGTGAACTTATAGACATCTTGAGCAGCATGAGTTTTTCAGATGACTATAAAGAAGTACAGCGGTTTGAACAAGCCCTCATGTCAACTGGTGAACCCGCCTATCACCTTGGTGGTTTCTCCCAATTTGTATTTGACAGTGCAGACTTTAATGTCGCGACAGTAACTGGTCACAACACCTTCCACAACATGGGTGGAATTGCTTGCGTTACTCCACCAGGGGTTGTTGATACTCCACCTATTAAACGTTCAGTGAAGTTACAATCAGCTAAGATACGTGGAGAATTTGGACATATTCCAATAAAGACATACAGCAAACCTGCTGTTCCTGGCTTGCAGTCTGTTGAAGTATGTCCTCTCAAACAACCTGATACAGAGCTCAAGTCTCTCCAAACTGCAGTTGTCATGGATTCCCTCTGGGTTGCTGGCTATGTTCTAGAAGTAGATTCATGTTCTTCATGGAGCGGTTTCATGAAAGTAGCCATACAGAGTAATGAATACGAGCAGACGAGAATTGAAACCCTACCCTTTATCAATTTGGACCCTTCTAACCCGAGTACCATCTACACGGCGCTGTGCTTTGCCCAGTCTCAGTGTGAAAAGCATAACTTGAGAATATGTGCAGTAACATTCGACCAGCCCTTGTACATAAAGGCAGCAGAGATTGTGGCTGCTTCACGAGATCTAGACAAAATCATAGTCCGCCTTGGTGGATTTCATCTTCTCATGTCATTTTTAGGCAGCATAGGCCACATCATGGATGGAAGTGGGCTCACAGAGCTATGGGAGACCGTATACGCCAAAGGACCAGTAATTCATATGCAATCTGGTCATGCATATTCCCGTTCTCTCCGTGCTAACATTCTTACTGCAGCTGCCCTCATTGGCATATTAATGTCTACATCTGGTACTATAGACAGAATAGATAAGGATAACTTAGCAAGTCTTTACGGTGCACTTCTCAATCAGGAGAAGAAAATGACTGAAGTAGTTGAAGAGCAGTGTGTGAAACAATTAAGTCAGATCATTTCACATCTCCTTGAACAATCGGCGGAACAAAGTAGGACAGGAAAGCTTTGGGTACAGTATATCCGACAGGTGTCTCTTCTCCAGTGTTTCATTCGAGCTGAAAGAATAGGAGACTGGAAGCTTCATCTCAGCTGTGTGAGAGAAATGATACCACATTTCCACGCTGCAGGACATCTTCCATATGCCAAATCTGCCAGGCTGTATCTACAACAGATGGAAGCCCTTGATAAAACCATTCCTGGAAATGAATATACACTATTTGCAGAAAAGGGATACTTCACTATTCGTCGTGCAGATTCATTCTGGGGTGGAAACTTCTCAGATCAAACCATCGAACAGTTCCTAATGCGCCAGTTAAAAACAACAGGTGGGATGACTCATGGACGTGGGATCACAGACAGTACATTGACAAAGTGGGTCCATGCACTGCCCCAATGTGTTCCCATTTGTGATGAACTAGAACAATTCACTGGAGTACACACCGGTACCTCTGAGCAACACAGAGAACTACGGCAAAGTACCAGGTCGAGAGACATTAAAGATAGACGCGTTTTTGTTGAATGGCTGCAGGCACATCCACCATTTGCTGGATATGAAACTAATCGCCTGGTCTCCCTTCAACTGGCATCGTCGCTGACCCATCTGTCAATTGTGATAAAGCAGTAGAAATCGGTCTAGCAGCAGCATCAGAAATAAATGGTACCAAGTTTACAGATATCAAGCTACATCGCAGTGACAAGGTGAAGACCATTGGGGCTAAGAGTAAGACACTGAAAATCAGAGGACAAAACACAGAGGTGAACCCAACGTTACTATTTAACAGAATAACATGTATCCTGAATAACAGTGCTGAATTGGAGTCATTTTTTGCTTATGAACTTGCTCCCAAGCCACCTTCCCTCTTCAAAGATGGGGTAATGCGAAAGCCTACAAAGAGTTCTCTGGGTCTCCTGCTTAAGTCATTCACAGACACACAACAATCCAACCTTCCAGAAAATTGTCTTTTTGTTTTAGATGGTGGTCACCTACTGCAATCTGTTGTATGGCCACAACCATCAACCTATGCTGATGTTGTTCAGTCCTACATTTCATACATCCTTAAACATTATGGAGCTCAATCAACAGTGGTGTTCGACGGATATAGAAGTGGTACTTCAACAAAGGTAGCTGAGCAGAGGAGGCGAGCCCAGAAATGTACCTCTAGTGACATCATATTCGATGAAAATATGGCAACTACTACAACCCAAGCAGCTTTCCTAGCCAACAGCAACAATAAGATGAGACTCATAAAAACTCTACGCGAGAAGATGCTTATGACAGGCATACGTGTCAAGCAGGCAGAAGCAGACGCAGACACCCTGATTGTGTCCACAGCATTATCAGTAGCAGAGTTAGAGATGGTGCCAGTCGTTGTCGTTGGTACAGACACAGACTTACTGGTCATGCTGGTCGCGCGTGCAACCGCTTCCACAGACATGTACATGCTATGCCGTTGTGATCCTGTCACGGTCTTTAACATACATGAAATTCAGGATGCCATTACAGACACTAAAAATCACTTGATGTTTCTTCATGCAATGACAGGCTGTGACACAGTCTCTGCAATCTATCGTCAAGGCAAGCGTAAAGCTTTCAACATGGTCCATAAGAAAAGGGACTACGACTTGCTTGATACCTTCACAGATAGTGGAAGCACCCACGATGAAGTGCAGAGAGCTGGAGAAACCTTCATCCTCAAGCTTTATGGAGCCAGTGGTTATGAATCTCTCAATGACTACCGTCACATTGCATACAAGCGAATAATGGGTCGCAGTTCGCTGAGCTCAACATTTCGACTGGAAAGTTTACCTCCAACGAGTGCTGCAGCCAAACAACATTCATACCGCACCTATCTTACAGTCCAAGAATGGATGGGTAACTCTTTACCTCCAGAAGAATGGGGCTGGCAATTTCAGGATGGAGTTCTCACACCTGTAGATACAGACATTGCTGTTGCACCCGACACTTTGCTGAACATGGTATCATGTGGGTGCAAACCAGATGGTTGTAGAAGTATGACATGTAGCTGCAAGAAGCTTGGACTATATTGTACCTCGATGTGCAGTAAATGCAGCGGCCTTAATTGCAACAATACAGCACCGCCATTGATAGAAACTGATGATGAAGATAATATGGATATCAGCACAGTTGATACAGCATCCGACGACGAGGGTGATGATTGATGGGACATATCCGTTTACAAGTTTGGGCACATTTAGGTTGGAGCAAATTTTATCTCTTCTCTGCTGAGATCCTTGTGGAATATTAGGCCTATATACTGCAGTTTCTTAGACTTAAACAAGTGAGGGTCATGAGTGTGTTTACTCTTGAATTATTCATCAAATTTGACGCAACCCCCGTTGCCTCAAAAAGAGCCTTTAGCTTGAAACCTATTTGATAATTTGCTTTTGGTTAATATGGCGGCCATTTGGGCGCCATCTTGGATGTTGTATCTCAAGCAATTTCTTTGGTGTGATTCAAATTGCCTGAATAAATATTGAATTCCGTCTGGTGTGTCTCAAAACATATATAAAACACTTTAAAACTGTATTCGGCTTGCCTAGTTACACAGATAAAAGAAAAACAAGAAATGGCTACCATTTCGGGAGACATTTTGAATATCGTGAGTTTCCCAGGCAATTCAATCGATACATCTGTGGTTAAAATGTCCAAATAAGTAATTAATTAGATTTCTTAGGTTTCACAAATAAAAATATATACTTTAAATATGAACAGGGGCTACCTAGTTTCAAAGATATGAGACAACCGGGAAATAGCGTCCATTTTTGGCGCCATTTTGGATGTTGTGAGCATCCCAAGCACATTATTTGTTACTTCTGTGGATAAAATGTCTAAATAAGTATTTCATTTGATTGTGGAAGTCTCAAAACATAGAGATATACACTTTAAATATGCATTGGGGTTACCAAGTTTCAAAGATACGAGATAAACAAGAAATGGCGGCCATTTTGGACGCCATCTTGGATTATGGAAAACGCCCAAAGAGGATTTATGAGGACTTTTAGTATGTTCTTGTGTACATATTCATTGAACTATTTTGAGAAAATCAGCTTGTTACCAGCGATGTCCACGTTGCAACCAATGCTCTTGGACTATACCTCACTTCTCATATCTCGATGGAACAGAAGTGGTTTATTTGTGAATCGCATCTGCATATGAACCGTTCTTCGGCCACATCATCCCGCCGAGAAGAGCACGCCCATCGAGGACAGAAGTAGGGTTACCTGGAGGGTAACGAGGTGTCTATTGAATTAGTCACCGCATTTTCTAGTTGAGCTTTCGCAAGTAGTCTCATTGCTTCATCTTTCAATAAAGACGTTGAGATTGATGTGAGCTCAAATTAAAAGAACTGTTCCATTGTCTCGTCCCTCTCAGAGATGGTGATCAAGCGAGAAAACAGGATCGTCGATTTTATCAAAACTTTCATAATGTCGATCTTAGCACCATGACTGAAATGCTCAAATGCTTTGAACTTTGCATGCTTTGTTTGTTTGGGGTTTTCAGAAAGTTCTGACAGTCAAGAGTTTTATGAATGGCTCACCGACTCGGTTTCATGCCAATTTATTTTGTCCATGCCTCCGGCAACCAGTGCTGTAGAGTATGACCGTAATCGATTCTCACTTAAGTCAAATGGTTCGTGAACATCAAACAATTTACGAATATTCAGTGTCTGAATAATTCCTCTTGGTTCGGATGGTACTCATATCAACATTCTGTTCACGTGAAATATGTTTAACAGCTGTGATTGTCGACATTGCATTGTTAATTTAAGCTTACTTGTGAATGCTGATAATCCACTTGTGACGGACAGGATCTCGGAAAAAACCCTGATCCTAGTCAGATCGTCTTGATTCTATAAAAGAACACATGAGGACCTGATCAGTTACAGGGTTGGTGGAAAGGCCAGCCCATGGTCGATTACTTCGTCGTACGAAGTGATTTCCATTCTCGGAAAAACATTTATAGAGCCAGGGATACTTCTCGGGCAACCCAAGCATCATTCTACTTTGAGGACAAATCGTGTGTTCTTTGCATACCACTAATTGGTGTGACTCGCTGCCGCAAATAGATTCAGCATTCTCCTCCTCGATATGATATTGAGGTTCCAATGACTTGATCGTTCCGCTCTGATGAAGTTCGTCAAGAGGTCTATATACATCAAATACTGAGGCCAGAGCTGCGCAGATGGGGATTTCTGAGCTAACCCAGAGATACATGACCAGGACAATCTTCTAATTCCAAAAGCTCATCAGATTATGCAATATGAATTGCTTCTGACTCGAACTCAATGACATAAGTCTGTTTCAATTGATCCGTCTCAAAAGTAGTGGTACAAACAGAATTCTCTGTTTAGGACCATCTTCTGTGTCAACGCGTGAATCAACAAGTTTTGCCCGAATGACAGTAACTAGACATCGATGCCTCAATTTTACTCAGTCGAGATTCTGGTATCACCATCATGACATAAGAAGACTAACTCAGCTTGCACCAAGAAATGGGCACAAACAGCCCTCGAGTAACTGAATTTCGTGGTTAATTTCCAGGAAATGTGGGTGTTATACTTATTTTTATGGGTGCGGTCCATGAAGATGATCATGATAATGAACACCTCGCTCATTTTTTTCAGAAAAATGCAAACTGGCTGCGAAAATCCCTTTTTTTTGCAAACGCTGACCATAAAAATGTTGAAAATTGCTAAAAATGGTGGGCTTCTTTGGATTATTGTAAAAAAAAAATCCCCAAAGCGGCGGATATGTTATAGAAGGGGACCTTCGTGTATCGAATGAGGTAAAATCCAGCTTACTACCAGTTTTTTCCGGGTTTGCTCCAACAATTTGCTTTATGGACTGCACAATGTCTTACACTTTGCATGCAGTGGTTTTTACATGCGCTTGCACCCACAAGCAAAATCTGAGAGTTAATAGTTTGTTTTTTTTCAAATTTGCGTCTTATTGTCCCTTCAAAGAAAATACAAAATATCTAGTTCTTATACAATTCTGAATATCCCCCATGATCACGTGTTATCTGTACAGTACGGCCGCAGTGGACTGGTCTCTTTCCACAAGTGGGCAATATTTCCACGGACGTAATAATATTAGATTCCAAACACTAAGTACAGAAAAAATCATCAATTAAAATTTTGCTGCTGATGATTTTTATTACCTGATAAACGCATGCGTGGACATCACTGCCCATGCGTGGATTATGACCAGTCCATAGCGACTGTAATGTAAATGTACAAAAAGTACGTCATGATTTATATGATGATAAACTTTGAATTTGACGACAAACTTTGAATTTGACGAGCATTTAAGTATGAATGTAGACAAAATTTAACTTTGGACTTTTAACTGAAAGAAAATCAGTTAGGTGACTTAAATGTGTCTGCAATCATCGATGAACTTTGGTTGTCAGGCTGCCTGTTGGACACGGGAAAGTATCACACTTTATATCTAAGCGGAAACAGGTAGACAGCCAATCTGGCTATGTTTCCTCCTTACGATATCCATAATATTTAGTCCTAATTTTATAATCTTTGTACAATACGTTTTGTTAATAATACAACTCTATGCCCATTTCTGTACTTTTTGTATATTATGTGTTTCGTTAAATAAATTAATCAAATCAAATCAAAAATCAAATCTTTCCCTCTCTGCATGTTGTTGATGTCACAAGCTCATGAATATATTCAGTCGGACCAATTAAAGAAAACTTGATGCACTAAAAAGGCCGTATGTAAATTCGATATCACCTATCAGCTGGTGTAAATAAAAAAATCGAATGTTTGCACTTAGAAGATAAACATCTCTTGTTGAGTTAGACATTCGGGAATTTGACTATGGAAAACCATTTGTTGAGCCCCTTGTCATCGTTAGAAGTGAAAAAATTCTCCAAACCCGTTTTATTTGAAGAAATAGAATAAAACATTGTCATTTTCCTTCTCGGTCTACTTTCCATGATCGAATTTTCAGAAAACAACTCTGGGGTGTGTTCGATCTATGATAGGAGCGGTTTAGCACCGTTGCCACCACGTAGCGAAGATACAGACATGTTCTAATTAACCAACTTTCGGCAATTAGAGCACGGTAGGAGTGGATTTACCTGAAATTAGAGCACGGAGCCGACCGGCTCTCAGCCAATCAAATTACGGGTTCAGAAAGAACAACGAGGTTAAATTTAACTGATGAATTACACTTGATTATCAACGATTCTGGCATGAGTCGCAAACATGATTTCTTTTCCTACTCCCAGTCAGTGTGAACGCATATTTAGACATTCTGGATATTGTACTGCCGAAGAAGATATATTGCTGCCCAAAACGCTAATGGGAGGGGACGGGGATGTTCTTCGCTGTCTAATCCAAACAAATTGATCGCGTTTTGAAAAATGAACTATTTATTTAAAGAGTGAACGGACAATTGGTCGCGGGAAAAGCCAACATAACACGAATGTACTGACGACATCCTCAGTAGGTGGTCACCCAAGTTACATCTCTGCCACTAATTCAGTTGATGCTCAGTAGGTGATACATGCCGGTTCAACCATCAACGTACATGTATGTGTACGTGTACATGTACACCTCCATAGGATTTAGTGTTAAAATCGTGTACGTGTACAAGATTTTAACGTTTTTTAGGGTGCTTTAGAATCCACTTTAAGTTCAAATAACACTGAATTGTATGCTAGACTTTTGAAATTTTACGTACAGTACATGTACCGTTCGATGTTTGAATCGGCAATGGATTTCTCCCATAGGATTCAGTGTTAAATTGCGAGCAAAAAAAACGTTTTGCCGTTTCTAACATCATCCTCTCACCGATTCTAACAATCCGCGTCCGCACACGATTTTAACACTGAAACCCTATGGAGGCGTAGACGGAGATCTACTCTGCGGATTTTAGGTCTGAAATCGACTCGCGTGAAGAGGTGATGTTTGAATCGGCAAATGGATTTCTCCCATAGGATTCAGTGTTAAATTGCTAGCAAAAAAACGTTTTGCCGTTTCTAACATCATCCTCTCGCCAATTCTAACAATCCGTGTCCGCACACGATTTTAACACTGAAACCCTATGGAGGCATACACGGAGATCCACTTGCGGATTTTAGGTCTGAAATCGACTCGCGTGAAGAGGTGATGTTTGAATCGGCAAACCCACTGTCGCGTTTCTCGAAGTGAGACTAGCGCACGTTATTGCGAGGTGATCTATGGAAATGTTTTGAACGAAGAGTGTTGTCGGCGTGTGAAGAGGTGATGTTTGAATCGGCAAACCCACTGTCGCGTTTCTCGAAGTGAGACTACCACACATTATTGCGAGGTGATCTATGGAAATGTTTTGAACGAAGAGTGTTGTCGGTGTGTTAGAAATACACAAACCGGCTGTCACGTTTTTTGATTGATATATATAGGAGAGAAAAAAAAATATATAAATAATAGTTATTTAGAAAAATAAATATATCAAATCGAATAGATAATAATAAAAAATACGTAAATTATGTGCGCTTCCCAGACTATTAGAGCGAGGATTCTTTTAAACATGCTGATGAGGGCATACGCAATCTGCGTGAATGAAGAACTATGTCCCATCTTGTTAGAACGATGCGTCGGATGTCGGGATCATCTAGACTTCGATCACGAGAATCATTCGTGTCTGACGATGGAAAGGGAAGATATGATCCTCATGTATTTCGAACCGGCGTTCGAACGCATTAGATTCGATGATGTGATCACGTTTTGGAAGAGATTAGTCTTCTGTAAGAATCAAGACAAGCCAACAGTTTCGGAAGAACTGAAATTGGCGCGTAAAAGTCTGACTTTAGAAGACAAGGGATGCATCAAGAAATTATTGCTGAATGAAGCATATGTCTAAGTTTTTTTCGTTGATATAAAATAAGGGAGAATAGAAAATAAAAATAAATACACACATAAAATTTTTATCTAATATTAGAAGAAAAAAACAAAAATGAGAACCAGAAATAAATTGTATCCGATGATGGTGGACGACGAGGATGAGAAGCCGATCGACGTTTTGCCGACGGCACCGTCGCTAGAAGAAAGAGAAAGAGGAGAGAGGTATCGCATCGATCAAATCAATAGAATCCAAAGAGTATTTAATTCGAGAGAGAGATTCTCGTCATTCCCTCAAGAAGAAGTATTCGCGTTTCGTGACATTCGTCAACGCGATCGACACGACACTCATCATGATTTCCATGGGTTTACACGCGGCCGGCATCGGATTGTTGTCAACCGCGGTCGGCATTCCGATCGTGTTGACTGTAGAAGGAGTGCCTCTCGCCGCCGGATTGTTTAGCACGCTCGGAAACTTTTTGAGTAGGAAATTATATCTGAAGGTGAGGAAACATGACAAGATTCGCGTCTTGGCCGACTCCAAGATCAACACGATATCCGAAATGATCTCTATGGCGTTGAAAGACGGTAGGATATTGGACGGAGAATACTTCGCGATATTGAGCGAGAAAACGAAATACGATGCCATGAAAGAAGCCATGAGAATCAAGACTCGTCAGATCACCAAGGAAGAGATGAAGGATTCTCTCGTGGAAAAGGGGAGGAAAGAGGCCAGGGAGAAATTCAAGAGCAGCGATTGAAAAAAATATATATATAATAAGAACAGAATTTAAAAAAAAAAAAATATTAAATTTATATATTTATATATAAAATAAAAACGAAATTAATTAAAAGTGTAAGAGAGTTACCGAGACGAGTAATTCTAGAGAAGTGCGAACTAAAAACGACAGACAGATGCTTCGCAGAATTTGCGACGTGTGTGGTTCTGTCAAGACTAGATTCGTCAAAAAAAGAACGCGAGCAAAGGTAAAGGCATCGTGAATAAAATGATCAATAATCTACCTTTCGAAATGCATCTGCCCGGTCACAGTTTCACGGGACCGGAACGAAATTGAACAGGAGACTCAACGCCGATCTGACACCCAAATCTTGGAGCAAACCTGTGAATAGGGTGGACGCGGCCGCATATGATCACGATCTGTGCTACGCCGAACATCCCGACACCAAGACTCGCAATGACGTCTGCGATAAAAACATGTTGGGGAAATTGAGAGGCATATCGAATCCGACCAGGAGAGAGAAGATGGAACGGTCGCTGGTCGGCAATCTGATCGGTGCGAAACGTCAATTCAGATGGGGCGTTCAAAAAAAAAAAGCGCATCTGAAAAGAAGAAGAAACGATTTTTGACGAGCGAATTGGCTGAGGAGTTACACAAACCCATAGTGCGTAAATTTCGAAAGAGAAGGGTGTTCGTGAAGGGTCTGGATGATATTTGGTCTGCCGACTTGGTCGACATGAGATCGTTTTTCGAGGTGGAACGAGGGTGTCAAATATCTATTGACGGTCATCAATGTGTTTTCCAAATACGGTTGGATCAGAACTTTGAAGAATAAATCGCGACCTTGCGTCGCCGAGGCTCTGAAGAGCGTGTTCGACTCGTCTTCTCAAAAACCGAGTAAATTGTGGGTGGATAAGGGAAAGGAATTCTACAACAAGCATGTTCATCGATTGGTAGACCTCTACTCGATCGAAAATGAAGAGAAAGCCAGCGTGGTGGAACGTTGGAATCGAACGATGAAGGAAAAGATGCACAGATACTTCACAGCGAATTCGACCAAGAAATACATATACGCTCTGAACGGTCTGGTCAAAGATTACAACAACATGCGACACAGATCGATCAAGATGACTCCCGTGGAAGCTAGCGATCCTCGAAACGAAAAACGGGTCTACGCGAATCTATATCCTGAGAGATCTAAGATCAGGAAGAAGTCTAGAATGCCGAAATTTGTGGACGGTGATTGAGTGAGAATCTACGCTTATAAGAAGCACTTCGAAAAGGGTTATACTCCTCGATGGACCTCGGAAATCTTCGTGATAATCAAAATATTTCACACCGATCCAGTGACTTACGAAATCGAAGCTTTGGATGGAGAAGAGATCATCAGAAAGTTTTACGAACAACAATTACAGAAGACGAAGTTTTAATAAAGAAAACAATTTTTTTTTATTTACTCTCTTTAACATTTTCTTGTTTACACACATATATATAAGAGAGAAAAAAATAATAAAAAATAATTAAAAACTATTTTTAGATAAAGAAAGCAAGTTAATTAATAAACAAAAAACTAAAAATCCTTTAAAATGACAAATATACTAGATATAGCACAAAGCATAGTGAAAGATGAAAGTATTCAAGAATATGAGGTTCACAAATACGAACCGGTAACCGGAACGAGTTTGAACAATGCGGGAGAGATAAGAAACAACGTCGAAACTCAAGATTTATTCGTACATCCTAGCGAGAGTTACATAGTGGTGCAGGGACGTCTCACCAAGGAAGATGGGAGCGACTATGCTGACGATGACACGGTTACTCTAGCCAATAATGGCATCATGCATCTATTCAGTAACATAAAATACATGCTATCCGGACAAGAGATAGAATCTGTTTTTCATCCCGGTCAGGCCACCACGATGTTCGGACTTTTGACGTATCCTGATGATTTTTCGAAATCCAGAGGACTTAATCAGTTGTGGGTGAAAGAAACCGTAGGCCCTGCTAGTGCAGACACCGCCTTGATATTCGACTACGTCGTCAAGACGTCCAGACCTAAAGGAACGTTTTCGTTCAGGATACCTTTGAAACACATCTTCAGATTTGCGGACGATTACAACAAGATCATGTACGGATTCAAACACAATCTGACGTTGATTCGAAAAGGAAATGACGACGCAATAGTGAGACTCACTGCGACCGATGTGGGTAAGATAACTCTACACAAGATATCGTGGTTCGTTCTGCACATGGAGGTCTTCGATCGTGGAGATATCCCGTCTCTACAAGATCATAGAATCCAAGAGTAAATTACCCGTGGGATTTAGAATGAGACAGTGCGACACGGCAAGCATTCCTCCCTCCACGAATCACTTCGATTGGAGATTGACGGTGAAATCCACTTCCGAGAGACCGCGTTTCATTGTGGTTGCGTTTCAGACTGATAGCGACGGGTCTCAGGAAAAGAATGCGTCGCTGTTCGATCACTGCCATTTGAGAAACATGCAAGTGTTTCTGAACACCACGAGATATCCAGCAATCGATTACAACACGTCGTTCGACAAGAACGATTTCTGCAGACTGTATGGCGACGCCGCTGATTTTAGAAAGAAGTATCATGGTCTAGACGAATTGATGAACAACCCTAACATGTCTCCTGGCGAATACAAGTCGATGTATCCCATGTTCGTATTCGACGTCAGTAAACAGAGTGAACGACTCAAGAGTAGCATCATAGACATTCAGATCAAGATGCAATTCGATAGGAATGTGCCGAGAAAAACCGAAGCCTTCGCCCTGGTCCTGTCAGACAGAGAATTACAATTCGAATTGGACGGAAATAAGATGTCGATCATTCGATGAGAGACGAGTGTGAAAAAAAATAAAAAAACAAAAAAAAAATAAAAAGTAATGAGTAATTATTAAAAACAAAAAAAAAATAACATCTTTCTAAATCTCAATACTTTTTTTTTTGTTTTTTTGTTTTTAATAATCACACATTATTTTTTTTAATTCATTATTTTCCACGCGTTCACTGTTTGTTCAAAGGATCTAGTTCGATCAGTAGACTCACCACAGAAGTGGCGGCTTTGGGATTATTGGTTTTCGTAATGAAATTAATCCTGTCTCTGGCGTTCACTTTGAGAGGCGTGCCGAACGTGCTAACATTCGCGTGTTGATTCTCAGTCTTTTCGACGCTGTATCTCTTATCGCTTTCTACACCATTCACCATGAGATTGACGACCGCTCTGTTATTCAAATCCGAGGAAGCCAGACTCATTCGAAGGATTTCACCTCCCAATGGCATGGGATATCCCACCTGACCATGTTTCAATCCGCTACCTCCATTTCCGAAAGACCACTCAGCTTTTCCCTCATTTAAGGCGCCGGCCTCTTCAGCCCACACAGTGATCAATTGTCTAGCATATTTAACTTTCTCCACCACCGAAATCAGGGTGCAGGCATCCGTCATTTTCACGGGATCCGATAGATTCATGAGTGCGTGTCCACCCATGTCTAGTTTACCTTCCATGATGTCACCCTTTCTCCAGACCGAGTTGTCTTCCATGTACTTTCTGCTGACCACGCTGGAATCGAATTCGGGATCGTGACTGAGTCCAAATAAATTCTTACCATTCGTGTCAATGCCACCCTCCATGGTTCCGCCAGATTGTTTGTTCAGGTAGAGATCGTTCACTTGCGATTCTAGGTATTCTTGTGATTGTATCACGGCAGAATCTACGTAGCCCTTGTTGACAGCGGTTGAGTTCGCATCCGTGTCGTCGATCTTCGACAGATTCAATATCTTGTTGAATCCCACATTCAGATCCAATTTCATTTCTCGTCTGTCAGACTTTCTCTGTTCCAGATCTACGTAGTGTTTGGTCGTCACGTCCTTAGGATTTGTGGGAGTGGCCACATTCGTTATCTTGTTATAATTGGCGTTCAATTCCGAGTGCATCGCTTTCGTAACGTATCTATTTCTCAGGTGTTCGCTGAATCTCGCGTGAGAGTCGTCCGCGTATTTCTTGGTCGCGGCATCGGTGGGATCTATGGGATTTGCAACATTCACCAAACGTTTGGATTTCAGATCGAGATCGTCGGTCATGGTTTTATCCACATAATTATCTAGCAGGATGCATTCGAAATCGGCGTTCCCCCTGTCGACGTATTTTTTAGTCGCAGCATCTGCGAGATCTATCAGCTTGGGAAGATTGTAGAGCTTCTTATCGTTCATGTTCAAAGGTTCTTCTCGAGGTTCGTATCTCCGAGCATAACGTTTGTCCAAGTTGGCAATGTCGTAACCATCGTCGACTTCGAACGTCTTCCTCTTCTTTCTTGGGTTGACTTTTTCGTTGTCACTTCTACCAAATTTATCGACTGGCATGTTGTGAGGATTTTTTGTTTTTAGAAAAAATATATTCAAAACACAGTTTATTAAAAATGAACTATGTTATTTTATTTTTCGTTTTTATTCGATTAAAATTTTTTTTAAATAATTTTTTATCTTTATATATACTGTAAAAAAAAAAATCTTTTTCTAATGTAAATCATTGAGAATGTCTTGAAATCGATCTCCTTCAGACAATCTCTTGAGAATGTAGAGACATAGGTGACCGCAAAACACTTGATGTGGTGATTGCACTTGTTCCGTGTTGTAACGAACCATCGATTTGTTGAAATAGTTCTTTATTTCTTTTGGCAGTGAGATTCCGTAGCTGTCAAAATAATAATTTTTCTTCTTTCTGTTCTTCATCCACGCCACCCAGTGAGTGCCTTCACTCGATGAATCGTCTAGATTTAAAATTCCGCATTCCGATTGTTGAGGTCTTCTCTTCGGCAAGGCATCTCTGGAAAACATGCCTAGAAAATCTTTGATTTTCAAATCTTTGGCCGCATTCAACAGATCGATGTTGGATAAGGGTTCGTTAGGTAAGACGACACCTTCTACGGATATCTTTATTTTCTTATTCATAAATGCATATATATTTTTTTTATTTATTTTATTATAATTTACTAAAAATGACGTTATTTTTTTCTATTTTTTTCTTTTTCTTTTTAAACTAACACTCTCGATGTCTCTATCGATTTCTATAATTTTGAATCCGTCTAATTCCTCTTGATTTTATGGAATCCTATCATCCACAGTTGCATCTGGAATCCAATTATCCACATTCATATCGTCTCTAATTAGATCTAAAGTCCAATGTCCGAGTGCCAAAGTGCTTATTTTATCGTCTAACGCGAATCTCTTATCGTCGTCGGCCGTCAGTGAAATCTTGTTGACTATTTCGGTATACAAGTCGTGATTTTCGCTTCGAATCGATTTCATAATCTTATACACTGGACCACTTCCTAACAGACAATCTTTATACTCTTGGAAAGAGATGTTTTTCTTCACCACGCATGCTTTAACTCCTTTGCACTTCTTGATCTCTTCATCATCTTGTAGACGATAAGCATACAGTTTGGGTCTCAAGTCCACGAATTCGACGATTTGTTTACTGCCGCTCTCGTCCTTAAATTTACCCAACTCATTGTTGTCGTTCGATTGAACGTTGGACGGGTGATCGACAGGATAATTGCTCATGTCGAACCACTCGGCCACGTCCGGAGATATATCTTGGTAGACGTCTTTCGTCTCTATCTTGTAAACTAAACTGTCCGTGTCGGTGAACGGTAGTTTGGCTTTATCACCAAATTTTTGTTTGACGTAATTGTAGTGAAACCCCTACATCAATCGCTTGCTGGCATCTAAGATGATCGGTCCGAGATAATACGGTTTGTCGAACTTCAGGTGCATCTTTTGCATGTGAACGGCCACTAGATTTTCGTCGAATATGGTTCGGTGTTTGTAATTGGGTTTCGCCACTAATGTTTTAGCTCTTTTCTCAGACGTGACGAGTCGAACGTTGGTTCTCTTCCTGATGTTTTCCATCGATTTACCGTACACGCAGTTGTTCATGAGTGTGAAGAAATCTTTTTCGAAATCGTTCTCGGCTCGAATTCTGAGATTCGTGTTGAGATCGATGTATTTTTTCATCCAAGGCTCTTCGTCGAATTGAATGATGCTATGTATGTCGACTAATTTCATCCCATAATCGACGTACTGTTTCAAACTCTCGCTGTAGACGACGTAGTTACATTTGTTAAATAAATTGGGAATGAGTTTTTCCTCGTCTCCTTCGTTCGGTTCCATTCGTTCGGGAGCCAGAGGATAATCGTTGTGTGGATCATGTAATTCTTCCGGATAGTTCAAATCGACTTCTAAAATGAAAGGATAGTCTCTCCATTTTTGCATCTCTTCCGGTTCCTTCACCCATTCGAAATTTCCAATCGGTAAAGGATGACTCATAGCCCAACCATACAGATTATTGGCGTCCCAATACTGTATGTATTTAGTCGACCGTTTTGAATCGAAACCTTCTTTCATGTAGGGATTGTTAGCTTCAGAATATCTATGAGAGATCATCGAGACGCCACCTCCCGCAGCCCTTTCGAACATGAGTAACATGTTCACGTCGGATAATAATTCCAATTGGACTTCGGTGGTCTTCAACAGAGCGTCCCATGCTAGACCGGGTGCGGTGAAATACCAAGCGGGATCCAGATCGTAATTTCGACAACAGACGTCTCGAACATTTTCGAACATGTCTGCTAAGAGCAGAACGTCAGTCTTCAGATAGAGATCATGATAATCTTTCATGGTTTTCATATCGAATAATTTCCACACGTTTTTAGCGTGTTCGTAATTCTCGTCGGAAATGTCGGATTCGTATAATTTCGAATAAAAATCTTCTTTTGAAGGTAGTGCGGTGTCTTCGAATCTCTTTAGATCGTTCATGTAATCGTAAGGATAGACTCCTTTCCTCAACATGACGTCTACTCGTTCTCTGAAATGTTCGCTCATGATTTTAAATTTATCCTTGCTCATATTATCAACTAATTTTTCCAGAGCGGTCGACATGAATTTAAAACTGTCGATGAAACGTATGGCTCTACGAATGAATTTCGTTTTTTCTTCCAAAGTCTCTCTGTCGATTACTCTTTTCTCCTCCATGAGCTTCCATTTCGTGAAGGAAATGTATCTTTCTTCGCTGTTCGCGATGCAATTTAATTCTTCGTGTGAGGTGCCGAGATTTTTCATGAACAGATGACTGTCGTAACCCAAGAGATTGTGAAACATCACCGGATAGAAAACGGCGTCTCGATATTTTAAATTACACTTGCTGTGAGCCGGACCGTGATACAGACCCGTGTAATGATCGTGGTCTCTGACCTTCCTATTTTCCTTCGAATTCTCGTCGAACGATTGTTTGCATATGTGACATTCGGTGGCTCTGTTATTTTCGTCCTGCTGCTCTCGCGTGATGATCATTTTTTAATTTGTTGTATAACATTTGAAGTTTCCATTCTAACTCTTCCACGAACCTTTGAGCCACGTCGTCGTCTTCATACTTCATACTGTCTTCATACTGTTTCATGTAGGTGAAGGGACCCATGTCGTGTTGTGAGTCGAAAGTGCATTTCACGTAAATGCAATAGCTCGAAGGCATGTGTTTTTGATATCTTTCGACGTAACTTTGAAGAGCGTTGGGTTGACAGGAACTCATTTTCGTGGTGAAACATTCGAAATCAGCGTACACGACGAATGGTACTTTTAACCTTCTATTGTGATTTTCAAACTTCACGATGGTGTTAGGTTTTTGCATTTCGATGGTGACACCTTGATTTTCGTTGCAATATTCCTGATGTTTCGCCAACAAGTCTTCACTGTGAAACAAGTTCATGCAGTTGCAACATAAACATACCTTATGTTCATGTTTATTATTTTGGTTGGACAGTAATCGGCTAGGATGTTTAACCCAACAATAATGACGATTGTCACCGTTCGAAATCAATAATGAAATAATCGTCTTTTCTCTTCCAAGATACGTAGTCTGTCTGAGAGGATAGATCGTTCGTTTTTCCTCATCGTATCCCAGGACGTTCACCGCTACGGTGGGATTTTGAACCTCGAAACGTTCGATGTGTTTTAACCGCGTTGGAAAAGTCACTCCGGTCCAATCGAGATTTTTAGAAGTCACCTCGTAAGAAGAAACTCTTTCGGTGTTCATTTTGACAGGGTAAAAAGCGGAGGTGACTGCCCATTTGAAACACTAATCATTGTTATTTTTTACGTTGTTCACGGCGTGTTTCTTAACCAGGAAATACGGTAATTTCACGTAGGAAGACCCTCTCAACAAATCGTTTTTAGTTATGTGAATTTCGAGTTTCAACATCTCATCGAACGTCCAATTACTACCTTCATGTTGATAATATGCGAGAGACATCAACATCTTGTCTTTCATCTTTTCGAAAACGTCTGATAAATCTGAACCTTGAAATACGAGTTCGACGTTAGATCTGAAATATGCATTTTTCACAATGCTCTCGCCGGACTTCACGTCGATTTTATTCATCACACAATGGAGTATCATCTTAATTTTTAGTCCTATGTTCATGTATTTGCGAAACAAATCCAATACTTTTTTCTTCACCCATTCCATGAACAATTTCTGATCGATTTTCTTCTACGAGGGAACCATGTCGAAAGTTTTAAAAACGCCTTTGATTGCACTCTCCCGTTCCACAGACTTCGATTGAAATAGTTCCACGGTGAGTCGCACTAGATATTCTTCTCCTTTCCCTTCGTCTATTGCTCGTCGAAGTTCGCTCGATATATCTCGTTTGCCTAGAATCTGATGTGCATCACTCGTTTTCGTTTTTCTTTTCTTTTCTTCAACGGCTTTTCGTTTACTCATCTTCTTATTTTTCACAATCGAAACGTTTTCGATTTTTTTTCGACGTCAGCATTTCGATTCCTTTTACTATCTTTTTCTTCTTCTTCTCAATTTTCACAACCAATCCATTTTTTGACGTCGTTGCTATCGGCATTTCGATTCCTTTTACTATCTTTTTCTTCTTCTCATTTTTTACAACCGATGCATTTTTTGACGTCGTTGCTATCGGCATTTTGTTTGCCTTTCCATCATTTCGCAAATGTTTCTGTATGACTTCAATCTTTTTTGATTTAATTCTATGATTTCTGAAATGTGAAATTTTTAATAGTTTACAAATCTTGTTTAACTGAGGTATGGTTTTCTCATTTAAATTTTCCAATTTTTTTTTATCTGTTTGTTTCATTTTGTAAGAATATATTTTTTTCCGAATTTTGTATTTAAATAATTTGTTTAAAAAGTTTTGTTTTTTACTCTTTATATAAAAAAAAAAAGATTTTTTTTTAAATTCAATTTTTTCTTAATGTGTTTTTTATTCAAAACAATTTAAGATCGCTTTCGTTTTCTCATCTTTGGAATAACATTCTCTACAACAACACAGGTGTGCACATGGTAGAAACAAGACGTTTGCAACACCTTCGCAGATCAGACACTTAGTGGACGTTTTGCTTGGCTCGTTTTCGATGAGTGACGATAACTCGTCTGCTTCCATCATGAATTTGAGGAGATGTTCTAAAGTTAAGAATTGAGACAGGGTCTTGTTCGCGTTGTTTAATGCATTGTACAATTTTCCTTGGTGTATCCAAGTTGTAACATATCCATCAATAATTTTTGGTTTTTATCTCTATCCCACTCTTCGTCTTCGATTTTGATCAATCCCAACGTCAGGATCTTGTTCAAATAATCACATTTGCCTTTTTTAATATTATTTATGTGTTCTAGTAAAGGTCTGTCGTGAGGTTCCCAATTCATCAAATGTATGTTACAACAAAAACATTTGACTTTGTCGTTTTTACCCACGTAAACGAAACCCGCGGCGGCTAAATCTTCGGGTTTTTGAGCAAGATGCGAAGGCCAATTTTTAAACGTTTGAAGTCTTGCACGTTCTAAACTATAATTCGGATGTTTGGACTTGATCATTGTTTTTACCTCAAAATTGAGTTTGTAAGAATATTTTTGTTGTTGAATTTTTGTATTTAATGATAATTTGTTTCACATTAAAGAAATTAAAATTAAAAAAAACAACTTTTTTATATATATAAAGAGCAAAAAAAAAACTTTTTAAACAAATTATTAAAATACAAAATTTAAAATATACATTATTTGCAAGAATTCGTAAAACAAAAAAACTAAAAAATCGATCATGACGACAACATCCACGATGGAATCTCGACATAAACGTCGACATTGTTTAATAAGTCATTATTCTCCAAAAAACCAAGAAGAAAAAAATCGTAATTTATATTTACGCATTTTGAAAGAAAACGATACGATTTGCGATAGAAAATCGAATCGTAATACTATTAGCGAACAAAAATTAATCGACAATGTCGATCAAACTATTAAAAAAGAAGGTTCAAGACAAATAGAACTCTTACAACTTTTACGCAAAGTCTTGCACGAGGTTCAAAACAAATTTCCATGAAGCAGTCGCGTGTTATAAAGAGAAAAAAACTTTTACAAAAAAATTTTTCACATTAAAGAAATTAAAATTAAAAAACAACTTTTTTTTTTTTATATATATAAGGAGCAAAAAAAAAAACAAAACTTTTTTTAAACAAATTATTAAAATACAAAATTTCAAATATACATTATTTGCAAGAATTCGTAAAAACAAAAAAAACTAAATAATCGATCATGAGGACAACAACACCTAAAAGATGTGAATTGAAATTGAAATGAGTCAAAACATATAAGAAATTAGGTCATAAAATCTATAGATTACAACGACACGATCCCATCGAATTGAACGAGGTCGAGACGAAGGGCTTAGAGCACAAATACAACAGATATAAGATGCCTCTGAAATTGGACGAAGCCGTGCTTGATTTGATTTACGAGTACCAAAGCGATCTGCAGAACATCGTCATCGCCGAAGATAGAGAATTCGACAAGGACGATTTGTCGTTGCCCTATGGAAATTACATATTTCCAAACATCTCATTCGAACTCGTGGAGAAATTGGGTGGTGAGAGCGAGTTGACCGATGTAAAAAAACTCAAAAGAGTAAAGATAAACATTCAACACGTTTTCGAAAAAGGAGAAGACACGAGTGTCAACATGCTAATAACGGACTTGGAAATATAAACAATAGAGAGATTGATTTTTTTTTGCGAAGAAGAAAGAAAAAAACGTGATGAGATCATCTTGAAAACATGAGTGTCAACATGCTAATAACGAGCTTGGAAATATAAACAATAGAGAGACTGATTTTTAGCGAAGAAAAATGAAAAAAAAAAGTAATGTGATCATCTTTAGATCTCATTTTTTTTTTGTTTTCCTTCTTCACTATTACCATATATTATAATAACGTTTCCTTTTTTCTCAATTTTCAGGGTCGATTCTTCTTTTTCTTTTTTTCTTTTTTTTGTGATATGATACGTTTATAACAACATTTTTGTTTATCCGAATCATAATTATGAACGAATGTTGTGCATCTCTTGGTAACACTCGCATCATCACCATTCTCTTCAGAAGGTAGTGGTGACGGTGGAAAGCGTCTCATTCTCAACCGTCTGTCCCGCACTTTATCTATCTCTTTCATCAGTTCTTTCCTTAGATATCCGTCATTAGCGTCTAACCATTTTTTGATTTTTTCGCTCTCTGTCTTGCGATATTCGTCATTATCGTCAAATTGTTTCTCCACCTTTTCATCCAGGTGATAAATTCTCCACCTTGTCATCCTGATGATAAAATTATTTCTCCACCTTTTTACTAATTTTAGATATATTATTTTATACTTTCTATGATTTATATTTTATACAATTTTATATTATAATAACATATTCAAAATCGGTATATTCTTAAACCGCGAATTCTCACCGAGCAACAAACCCTTGCCGAGTCGCTCAACGTTCTGCCCACTCTTCAGATAGAGACCGTTTCCTCTCAGAGAGTTGCCACCTCTAATGGGTTCTAGATACAATCCTTTACTGCTGTCGTCTACGTAGACAAGACACACGGCTCCTCCCTTCTTCAAAAACAGTCCGCGGCCACCCATTAATTTCTCAACTGCCGAACTAGCGAGTCCCGTGAGAGCTCCCACGCCGAGAGTCTTTCCGAGAAAGGGTAGTGCCTTTGCGGCGAAGGATAATGCTTTTGCGGTGATTCCTGCCAATAGTGGTAGGAAACCGCCTTTCATTCTCAAATTGTATCTCAATTGAGCGGGACTCAATCTCACCGCCAACCCTCTTCCATCGCGAATCACTTTCTCCATCCTTTTGATTTGACTTCTGGTCCAGGCGATCGAATCCTGACCGCCTCTCGTCAGATCTTCGTGAGTGAATTTGAATCTCACCGCCTCGCCTCGAGTTGTTAACGCTCTCTTAAGTTTCTTCCTCTGTCCTGCGGATATGTTCACGTTTTTAATCACGTATTCTGTGATAATTCTGTTTTTTTAAATTATTTACTTCAATTGTTTCTTGTTTAATAATTATATTAAAATAATTTTGTAAAATTAATAATGCGTTTATTTTATTTTTGTTATCTATATATATACACAATATGTTTTTTTTTTTTTGGCTTTTATATTTCTCTTATGTGAAATCGTATCGTCACCCTCTCTCCGCGAAGATCTAACAGTTCACCATTTTGATCCGTCAACGTGGTTTTGAGACTATACAATGTGTCTAAAATCGCTGGTAGATAAACTAAATTTCGAGGTCGCTCCACGATCTTATAACCCGGCGACACGTTTGGAAAGAAGGAATAGATCGTCGGTTGAGCGATACCATTCACGTAGCTTCCAGCAATCATGTCCACGTTCACCAGAATGCTATTGACTGCGAGAATGTCGACCGTATTTTCAGATGCCGTGTGGCCTCGATACATCTTTCGATCGAATCCCAACATTTTGCCTATAGAATCGTCCGTGTTGAAATCCACTCGAAAATTATCTTCCAAATACAACATCGTCTGTAAGGTATTAGGATTGGGAGCGAGTCTGATCTTGTTGCTTCCCTTTCCATCCATCTTCATTCGCGTCTGAATGTAATTGTTCAAATCATCTATGTCGTAACTCCCTTTGGGAATTCGAATCTCCAACCAATCCACTCTGTCGGAATACTTGAATGAGTTATTCTTTTCGGTGACGTTGGAAAAGGAATAATAAGTCTCCAGATTCACCAACGCCATCTCGTATCTTTTCTCTCTATTCAATTCGATGGAAGGTTCGAATTTCGTAGCGAATCGAGTCGAATCGCCACTCACCACAATTTGAATGGATTGTTTTGCAGCCGTATTCTCGGCTATCCGTTCTAACAATTCTCCATGTTCGAACATGATATTTAATTTTATTTTTTTTTTATTCAAAACTAATTATTTGAAGATTTATTATTTTCTAAATTTTATTTTCACGCTCTATCTTATTATCATCAGATACATAAAACTTGTCAAATCCGTACTGATATTTTCCGTGATTAAATTCGCTTGTCAAATCGATCACGACAAAATTGTAAAGTCCACCATCCCAAACCCTCTTGCAGAATCTCCTGAATTCCACCGCGCTCATGTCGTTTGCGACGTGATCGCCGTAGATGTGATTGAGATTCTTGAGATCTTGGCGAAAGAGACATAGAAAATTAGCGTTCTCCCTTATCGTCTGTCTGGGCAATCGAAAATAATTCTGCGACAGGTAGAAACAGTCCACGTTGCTGTGTAGACCCCTAACGTAATACGATTTGCATCAGTTCTGTCTCTCCAAAAGCAGATCATCGAAAATCATGAGATTCTTATCTTCCGATGTCAATTCTCTAGGATCCGGAACGTCGCTAGCGTTCTCATAAAATCGACACTCGACATTCGAAGATGCATTTCCCTTCATCAGCTCTATCGCCGCACCGTCCAAAATGGTCGAAAGTGGAGCTTCACTCCTGTCGAATTCCTCTCTACTGTCAAAGATTCTGGCTATGACGTCCTTGGGCAATCTACGATCCATGCACTCTCGAAGCAATCTGTATTCGGGTTGAAACAAGCTCTTGCCAAACACAAACAATCTGTCGTAATCCAACCAGTCGGGTCGGGACAACAGATTCATCAACGGATTGGTCTTTCCACAATTCGATTTTCCCACTATCAAACCTCTTATGCTTTTGGGAAAGAACTCGTTATTCGACCTCTTGGTCGTGGCGTATTTCCAAGACATATCTTTAATGTTCATCTTTGTTTTATTTTTTTTTTTGTTGTTATTTTAGATTCTTTTCAAGCACAAAGTTTTTTTATGTTTTTCAAACTCAATTTTAATGTTATTATTTATTTATATCACACCGTCGCGAGTTCTCTTCAATCCGGATCCACTCGTCATTTTGGCTAAATCTTGTATGGGTACCACAGCATCCTTAAAATCTTTCCAACTTTTCGGTGTTCGCTCTAACGCAGCTCGCTTCGCCGGCGGACTGATCAACTTGTCGATCAACGCATCGGCTGCCCTCATGCCAGCCACAGAAGCTATCCTACCACTGGCTTCGGAAGCGGCTTTCTTACCAGCATCCAAAGCCGTCTTCTTACCGACCTCAAATGCGGTCGATGCGAGTTTTCTACCCACATCACTCGTGAACGCTCGCATTATAGAATCGACGATGCCAGAACCGCCTTGAACGTAAGTTCTGACGTATCCCCTGTTCTTTATCACCAACATATTTTATTTTTATAATATTCTTTTGTTTTTTTCACTGGTAAATCGTTTTGTTGTTTTTAAATACTTTTATTATTCTAGTGTAAAAATTTACTGTTCTATTTTTGTTTGTTTGTTTGTTTGTTTCTCTCTACTTATTATATACACATCAATCCTTCAATTCGTTCATCAGCCTTTTATAGTGGTTTTTATTCAAAACCTTCTGTCTTAACAATTCGTCAGATATAGTAACTATCTGATTATCTAATCCTGTGTTACCAGCCCGTCTTCTCGCCATCAACAAACTCAATCTCTGAGACAGAGCGTCAGAATCGCTCGGAAGAAAAGTGGTTTTCACCCCTTTGCCAGTCACCGATTCGATGAACTTCTTGTTCATATCCCATATGGGTTTCACCACTTTCGTCCACTTGTAACCTCTGTTGGCTTTGGGTCTCGTCTCTCTGGCATCATTATTTCTCTTCATGGTGTGGGTCTGAACCAGAATGTCACCGTAATTGTCGAAAACCTGATCCGTGTAATCGCTAGGCTTGTCGTAAATCTGTGCAGTCCATCAGTCAATTCGTATCTGTTCGAACCCACGATCAATTCATCATCGCCAATATCTAGTTCTGTGTCTCCTACAAAAATCCTTCCCTCCGAATCCTTATAAAATCCATAGAACTGATCTCTCTTACCGCCATCATCATCAGACGATGCGACGCTACTAGTGGTGATAGTCGAAGCTGTATCATCGCTCTCGCTCCAATCTGTTTGAATTCCCGTGGGAACGTAATCCGGTGTAGATTGAACGGAATACCGATTTCCAAAACTACTGGGCAACGAACCCATTCTCAAAGAACTCTCTTTTATGGGTCTCAATTCTTCGACTATCTCCTTCCTGCTTCGCTCTTGACCCTCCGTCACGGGTTTAAATATTTTTTTGGCTTCGCGTTTGAGTTCCATCTCACCAAGACGTCTGCTTCTATCAGCTGACTGAATACCCTTCTTAGCACGTTCATACTCGCCTAAAATTCGATCTCGGCGCCTAGAATCCATCTGCAAAAACATCTTTCGTTTTTAATTGTTTTATTATTTTCAAAATTAAATGTTTAATTATATTTTTATGTTTTTAAGTAATAAAAATCTTTCCGTCTTTAATATAATAAACTGAAAATATTCACATCTCAACTGACTGTTAATTGAATTGGAGAAGTTTAAAAAATACGTTTAAGCAGTACATGACAAACCGGTTTCTGATTTAACGCATTTTGACAGTAGTTTTACATTTTGTCAAAAGATTTCCATTCACATATCAACATTGTGCATAAGTATGTGACCTTAAACACCAATAAATAAATAAATAAATAATAAATAATTCACATATCAAAGAACCATTCACTCAGTGTCGAATTAAGAGAGAATCCCTTTGATGACTGTTAAAACAGTTTCAACACACAAAAGAAAACTAATTTTAACGCTGAGAACTTATTCATTTTCAAATCTGTCTCTGATTGCTATCATGAATATATTAAAAATTTTACCACTCAAAACCTAATTGAGCGGAAAATGCGTTTAAACATTCCGCTAAGTGTTTGACTCTTTTGAACGAACGCTTAAAAGTCAATTTCTCTTCTTTACATCAAGACAAAACACGAATATCTATTACAGATCATATTTTTATCGACTCTTTCGAACAATATCCCCTTAAACTCAATTTCTCTTCGTCACATCAAGACAAAACACGAATATCAAAAATACAGACCATATTCATAATCGACTCTTTTTGAACGAAAACCTCATTCAGTCATAACGATAACATGTGTTAGTTTTTACTTCAGGAAAACGTGACAGCGGGTTTGCGTATTTCTAACACACCGACAACACTCTTCGTTCAAAACATTTCCATAGATCACCTCGCAATAACGTGCGCTAGTCTCACTTCGAGAAACGCGACAGTGGGTTTGCCGATTCAAACATCACCTCTTCACGCGAGTCGATTTCAGACCTAAAATCCGCAAGTGGATCTCCGTGTACGCCTCCATAGGGTTTCAGTGTTAAAATCTTGTGCGGACGCGGATTGTTAGAAACGGCGAGAGGATGATGTTAGAAACGGCAAAACGTTTTTTTGCTATCAATTTAACACTGAATCCTATGGGAGAAATCCATTTGCCGATTCAAACATCACCTCTTCACGCGAGTCGATTTCAGACCTAAAATCCGCAGAGTAGATCTCCGTCTACGCCTCCATAGGGTTTCAGTGTTAAAATCGTGTGCGGACGCGGATTGTTAGCATCGGCGAGAGGATGATGTTAGAAACGGCAAAACGTTTTTTTTTGCTCGCAATTTAACACTGAATCCTATGGGAGAAATCCATTGCCGATTCAAACATCAAACGGTACATGTACTGTATGTAAAATTTCAAAAGTCTAGCATACAATTCAGTGTTATTTGAACTTAAAGTGGATTCTAAAGCACCCTAAAAAACCTTAAAATCTTGTACACGTACACGATTTTAACACTAAATCCTATGGAGGTGTACATGTACACGTACACGTACATGTACGTTGATGGTTGAACCGGCATGTATCACCTACTATGCTCAGTCTGAAATGATGTTGGTACATACAGCTGTTGTTGCATGTAGATAATAACAAATTAATCTACTAATTACTGTTAACCCACTGGGCTTAATGGGTCGCTAATGGTTACAAAGACAGTATTTAGTTAGATAAATACTTCATACCGTCGCGAGTAACTCGCGACGGTATGAAATATTTAACTAAATGCTGTCTTTTGTGCAGTTGATAACCAAAAATGTTTGATTAAAGAAAAAAAAAGGAGCGCGGTGGCTCAGTGGTAGACTGTTGGACTTCTATGCTAGAGGTCCCGAGATCGATCCCAGTCCGGGATGACCCGCGTTGTGTCCTTGGGCAAGGCACTTTATCCAGGTTGCCTACATGGGGACACGACGATGCCGTGTACTAAGGCGTACTGCACGTCGATGGTGCACATGTCTTCAACCGATGTGACCCTGCTTGAGCGGAGCTTTAACATAGTTAGAATATTGTGGAGCTGACAGTTGCTCGTCGATGCTCGGTGGTTCTCTCCGGGTACTCCGGCTTCCTCCACCCGTAAAACTGTCACGTTCTCGATTAGCCATTGTGCATAGGTATGTGACCATAAACATCAATAAATAAATAAATATGGTACATATACCTGTTGCTGCAATTAGATAAGAGTCAGTTAATCTACTAATTACTGTTTTTCTACTTAATGGCTTAATGGGTCGCTAGTGGTTACAAAGACAGTATTTAGTTAGATAAATACTTCATACCGTCGCGCGTGACTCGCGACGGTATAAAGTATTTATCTAATTAAATGCTGTCTTTTATGGAGTTGATAAACTGTAATGTTTTATTGAAGAAAACATAATGCCTCATTACCACTCACTGACAATTAACGTTGAAAGTATGTTCAAACACAATTTCCAACGCCTTATTGACAAAAGTAATAACATATTTTTTTGTTTATTTCGTTATCGATTATGCTCTTCACTTCCGCACTGGCTTTGTTTCACAAGTGAAAGAAACTATTTTGGTGCCAAAATTTTAGTCAATAAAAATTTTTAGATACCAAATCAAAGGTTTTAGTGCAATTGGTTAAATTCGCAGCCGAGAAGGTGAACATTGGTTTCAGTAGAAACGAAGCTGAGGATGCCGTGAATCTAAATTTAGACACACATACCCAATTTAGGGTCCTGTGAAGATTTGAGATTCGATTCGATTTTTATTCTTAAGTTGGTATTCGTTTCGATTCGAAATCTGTTTTTCGATTAGTTTTCCTTCGAATCTTTTCTCAGGAAATTTGCTTGGTATCAGTCATCTTAGTCCTCTCAGAAAACGTATAGCTGAGATAGAAATTGTACATAAATAATGTTGAAAATAAAGACTGACTGTAATTTCCACTATATTAACATAAAAAGCGTCTGAACCCATTCTAATTCCAGTTTCACAAGTCACTCCTACTGATGAAAGCAAATTTAAAGTTCCCAAGTAATATCGACAATGAGCTCACGGCTGCTTGCGGCAAGCCTCGTGCAGTGCCCAGTACAGAATTCTCGAACGCGTTTCTGTTTTCGGACAAAAATCCTTACTGGGTAATATTCCAACTACATCATCAAGGCATGCCTTGATGATGTAGCTGGAATATTTTATCAGTCAGGACTTCAAGACGCCTGTATTCGGTGCGAGGTTCGATTCGATTTCGAATAATAGACTCGATTCGATTCGAATCGAAAATATGTGACTCGCAGGTTCCTAATTTATCTTGTCTAACAAAAACAATAATAAAATGTTTTATGACGAAACTCACTGGATAGCATCGTACACGCGAGGAGGACATGCGCGGAGCACAAGCGGAGAAATTCCAATTTTAACTCAAGTCTTCCAGATATTTTGTCATTTTTTCCTCTTCAAGGCGACCCGGTCAAGTATTCTGCAATATCGGTGTCGATTCTATGGTAAATGTTTCAAGTATTTCAGTACTGAAATGTCTGTGATCCTGTCGGATGTTTTATAAAAAGCTGGTGAAACACGAATTTTCTCACCAAATTTTTGTGCCATAGCAAAAAAAGAAATATGAAAAACGACAAAAATGCGGAGTTGAATGGGTCATTTTGATTCAATTTGGGTACATGCAACCCTATCTGGTATACCTATACCTTGATAAGCGGCATGTTTGAGTGATGCATATTGATGCTGGTATTTAAATAAATATACCAATGGCGGTGTTCTGCTGGCTGCCGTCTCGCCTGCATTCGTTGTACTGTTGGTTGCGAGTTCAGCTATGTTTTTGACGCAATTTTTTTTTTAAAAATAGTGCTTCAATAATTGTATTTGCAAGTTTCGTCTGCTTTTCGTGTTAGGTAAAAGGTTAAACCAAGTTGCTTTCGTTTTTGCCATTTCTGCGTGATAGGTGCTGTCAAAGACGGAGCACCGTCCCATGTCTCTCCCATAGCACTCTGTATTGGAATATATGCACTCTTTGTGTCGCCATGGTGTCGAAAAACAAAAATGTTGTAGAAAACTTCCGCCCTAAAGTCTGGGCGAAACATTTGTGCTGTAGCCGAGGCATGAGTTAATTGGGCCTTTGTCCACAACAGTCTGCTTATCCGATATCTAGCAGACTGTCGTTTGGGTGGTAAAAGTCTGGTAAAATGTGTCTACGAAATGGCCATCTTTTTAAGTTCGAAATAAGAGAGCATGTCTCAATAACACGCAGTTGAGTCCTACGAACAACAGCAGAGAAAAAACACATCCTAATCAAAGGAAAAGAACAAAGAAAAATAGGGAAAGATAAGCACTCTGCCCAAGACACCAATCCCTGTCTGTCAAACCAGACCAACCATCAAATCAGTCTGGCAAAATTACTTAAAAACATCAATCCTGCAAAAGTATCGGATCCGGACACTATTCCAAATAGAGTACTGAAACAGAGTACAGACCACCTCGCCCAGCAATGTCCATCATATTTCAGAGCTCGATAGACCATGGTACACTATCAAATAACTAGCCCAACCCAACAGAAAATTATAGGGCAGACAAGTCGACATTGCCATTCTGGACTTCTCCAAAGCATTCGACACATATCCACTAGACAGGCTGCCCCATAAAATAGAGCAATGCGGAATCAGAGGACCGCTACATACATAGCTTACCGCGTTCCTCACAGAAAGTAATGCACGAGTAGCTCTAAAGGGAATTCTCGGATGAAACAACCGTTGACGAAGGTGTACCCCAAGAAACTGGCTTGGGTCTTATACTTTTCCTGTGCCACATCAACGATCTCCCAAGCTCAGCAAATTCATCAGTGAGGATATCAGTAGTCGACTGCCTGTTGTATCTGGAAATAAACAGCGAGAGGGATCACGCCACCCTTCAAAATGACCTAAAACTGGACATCAGACGGATGAATATGCATTAGCGCCAAACATCTTACATCCTGAGCTCGACAGAAAAAAGTAATAGATTCTACACCCTAAGCGGCCATATACCAGTAGTTCTTAGAACACGTTCTATCTAACCTTTATCTCGGAATACCAACACAGGAAGATCTTAAATGAAAAGAACCCATCAACAATGTAAGTGAAAAGGCAAACTCCACTCCCGGATTCCTTTGCAGAAACCTCCAGCACTGTCCAAGGGAATGCCGAAGAACAGCCTACATTGCACTCGTAAGATCGATAATGGAATATAGCGCTATCATCTGGGAACCATATGCAAGGCAAGAGATCACAAAACTGAAAAGCTCACAAAGAATGGGTGCAAGATTCATCACGAAAAGCTACAAATCAAAAGAAGGGTGTATTACAAAAATGCAGGAGGAACTAAAATTACCTTCATTACAACCCAGAAAGTGATTAAGGGACAAATTCCAGTAATGCCTCCAGATAAATTCAGCAAGTTTCAGACCCAAAAGAGACAGACCTGAGCTAGAAAAATCTGAAAATTGTATAGTCATCAAGATCGCGCCATCTTCTGTAAGGAACAATAGTAGATCCGTAATTACCATTTTAGCTATAAGCAAGGCAGAGAGAACTGTCTTACAATTCTGTAGCAATATTAGTTTGCCACCAAATGTGCATCACTGGCCGGGAATGTTTATGATAGTGCACGCAGTATACAATATGATGTATTTCGGGAAGTACATATCAGCTATCGGCATATAGCGGTCGGTTTGCTCACCGTCCTCTCAAAATTTATCATTTATTTTTCCTTTATTTGCAGAGATGAAAGTATTTAACAAAGTTAATGCATTTATGTATATCGTGCCTTAGTACGACTTGTGTTTTGTTGAATTTGCATCGACTAACTTGCACTAATTGCCCAATATGTGTCGAAAAGATGAAGCAATCAAGCGTACACAGATTTAATCTGAGCTAGACAATCACCAGTACAGCTGACAGCAACCACATACATATATACAGCTTCTTTTTTCTTAAATCTCAGAGTTCTCCAAAATACAAAAACACACACTGAATTAATTTTCTGGTGAAAGTTAGTATAACTATTTCCACCAATTTTAGCCTATAGTTGGGTTGCAGTTTGTGCGATTTAAAGCGAATATGACGATGATGTTGGCTACCACCAAATATGCTGAGTGAGCAATTGGGTTTTTTTCGTGGTATGCTCTAAATGTTTTTTTGAATATAGCATATATTATTTCAGATTCTTTGTCTTCAAACAATGCTAACCCTGCTTGTGTGGAGTTAGTACGTTATGGGGGGGGGGGGGGGGAGTCTGACAGTTGCTCGCCTTTGCACGGTGTTTTTCTCCGGGTACTCCGGCTTCCTCCACCCGTAAAACTGTCCGACACGAGGGGACCCTAGCTGTTGAAAGTATCGTTAAACCCCAATAAATAAATACACAGAACGAGACGCGCTTGTGAATGTGTTAATTGGTATGGCACGAGTTCCAACGCGAGAGGATAGAACGAGAGACAGCAGGCCTAGAGTTTTATCCTTCCGCGCTGGCACATGTGCCATATCGATTAACCCATTCACACAAACGTGTCGTTCTGTGTTTATTACACACCTTCACGTCCATAAAAACAATTACAAGAAGGACACTCAGCAATTCATTTTACAACTATCAACAAAAGAACACATTTTACCGCCAATCTAATTTGTGAGGGGAATCCGTGTTACTATTTCGTCCCCTGAGTTCCAATTTGTTCTATTTGCCTACTGGCACATAGAACACATTGGAACTCAGGAGGTGATTTTCGGCTTCGCCAGGGATTCAAATTGAAATTGCGCTGCACGATTTGCAGAAAATTCCAGTGAAATTTCGCTTCTATTTTAAAATAGTCTGTCAACGATGTCCGTTCCGTACATATGTGCGGAACAGATTTTCATTTTCCGCATTGTTTAATGTTGCTGTAGATGGGGATTACATAGAACAGGTGTGTAATAAATTTCAGATTCTAGTTGTGTTTTGTCTTAGCAATTGATAGATGTAATTTATTGATACCTTCAAAGCAGAAAACTTTTACAAACCTGTTAAAATATTGGGCAGGGTGGATTCAAAATTGGAATCTCTCCGCATGATCTTCTCGCGTGTCCGGTGTACGATGCTACCCAATGAAACTGCATCAAACCGTCGAAACTTTTAAAAGTAGTTCCGCTTTTTTATTTCATAAGTGTAAACTTAAACTAATATTGATTATTGAATGTCTCGGGAATGATTGTTTGTTTTCAGCTGAATGGATGCTTAATAAACAAAGAACGAAATTTACAAAGTTAGCAGATCTTATGTGTCTAGACCCAAGACACACAACGACCAAATATACTCGAAAGGCCTCTGGCACACCTTTGAATAAATAAATTGTTTATATAAAATAGCTACTACTTTCTTAGATTGTCCTCAAACAATAATCTATCCTCGAATGGTAAGACGAAGTTCATATATCTTATAATCTTTGTCTTTGTTCCTTAAATGTAGCCTAATATTATACCTCGGGGTATGATTTTCTCCATGAAAATACTCGACGAAGTCACTTCAAAATTAAGCGAACTCGTAACGACACATCCATAGTCTTGTGCTTTGTGTAACGCGTTTTTCCGAGCCCGCTTGAGGGCCCATCTGAGGTCCAGTGACATGGACATAGCGCAAGCGCGGGGACCCTGGAAAATTCCCCTTTCAGCGACCAAAACAGGTACGAATTTAGACGAAAACGATAATGCATCAAAGCATTTTTTTACAACCCCGGGACGTAGGAACCGGGGGCAGTGGCAGTGATTAAAAATTATAGTGCCCCCTCCCCCCCCCCCAAAAAAATGGGAAAACTAAAGCACCAGAGGGTCCCTGATTCACTCTGATGGTATTGAATTTTCGAAATTTTCTCGGGAGTGCCCCCACCCCGAAGCCCCACCAATGGGAGGGGAATACCGTAGGTCTGAGGTGGGGGTGGGTGTGCCCCTGCCATTGGTGGGGTTCGGGGGAGTCCCCGAACCACCACCAATGGGGGGGGGGAGGGTCATGTACCTACCCCCACATCAGGCTTACGGCCTTCGGATATGCCTGTGGCATATATCAACCTCGCACCCCTAAATAAAATTATGCCCCTCAATAGGAAATCCTAGCTACGCCCCTGAACTGGGGGCACAAGGGTGCGTGACTCAACTTCTTATGTCAACTGGGGCACCTTTGGTGCTTTTTGAATGCTTAAGCACCCAGGAAGTGTGTGTGTGTGTGGGGGGGGGGGGGTTATAACCATAGTAAAATGACCCAAGAAATATCAGGGTGACAGTACATGGACCAGTTTTAGGGATTTCAGACATTTTTCGGGAAAAGGTGGGAGGAGAATTCCCCAATCCGCCGTGACTACGTCGCTACCCGTTCAGAACCCAGTAATGTAACATGTGACTACACATTTGGAGAATTATCCAACAGTGCATCACTTTGTAGTACATTGTCATTTTCGTGCAATAGAATCCAGGAATAAATCGAATATTATGGGTTGGTTGGGAGCGCGGTGGCTCAGTAGGTGGAGATGTAGGCTGCAAGCCGAGAGGTCCTCGGTTCGAATCCCACCTGCGGGAACCGCGTTGTGTCCTTGGGCAAGTACTTAATCCCAATTTCCCAAGGGGCACGGTGGCATTGTGTACTAAGGCGTACTGCACGTCGATGGTACACTTGTCTTCAACCAATGCTAACCATGCTTGTGTGGAGTTAGTATGTTGGGGAGTCTGACAGTTGCTCGACGTTGCTCGGTGGTTCTCTCCGGGTACTTCGGCTTCCCCCACCAGTAAAACTGACATGAGGTGAGCCTGGCTTTCTAAAGTGTCGTTAAATCCCAATAAATAAATAAATATGGGTTGGTCAGGTCAGCTTTGTTACAGTTAAAGAGCTTATGAAACATCTACATGCTATATCAACAATTGTTTTTCCCTATCCCCAATTTAAAAAAAAGATATCGGCATATGGACCCAGAGAATGTTGCGTTTGCAAATCAAATCAACTCCCGATCATAAAAAAAATATACAATCGGTTTCATTCTGGTGCTGTTTTTGTTTTGAAAGAGGTGATGAAAAATTGAGATGTTTCAGACGGGATTTGGGATTTACATACTGCTTTCATGGTTACTTTTCCTTAACCCTTTACCCAACGTAACGGCCAAAACCGGCCAGAGCTATTCTCAAAAATCGCCAATTAATTTTCATTACTTTTTTCATTTTTCTGTCTCAAAAACATAGGTTATGACCCCTAGTTGGAACGAGCTCGCCGAGCTCGTTCCAATGAGGGGGTCATAATCTATGTTTTTGAGACAAAACTGAAAAAAATTAGTTATTCAAGAATTGTTTTTGAAAGTGTCGCCTGTTTTTCATGTTAGGTAAAGGGTTAAAAATGAAGATAAAATATTTGGCTATGACTAGAGCTGCGTGGTTATTTGTTTTACAGTTCGTTTCCCGTCTTTAAGTCAAACCGGAAAACCGAACCGCAGTCCCCAGCAAAAACAGACCAGCCGGTTTTACTGTGTTTGGATATTAACTGATCAAACTGTCGTATTGAGAGGGAACTGGACTCACGTCACTGAGTCTATTCAGAAAGGGGCAAATATGTCGTGTTCTCGTTGTCATATTTTCTCCCTTATTCACCAGCCCAGCGGACGAGTCCGTAAGGCAGGAAATGTGACAATGAGAACATAACATATATTAGATGAACCATTTGTTACAGGAATTTCTGTTTTTCTCTGCCATAATACGCTTAGCAACTGACCCACTGGAACACCTAAGAATGATCACTGGATAGTTAGGCTGAATCCAGTGGAGATACGAACAGGCGTTTTGGGTGAGTAGAGACGTACAAACTTGTGTTGAGTTCTTCCAAGTACAGGAGTATCAAGTGTTATTTACTATGTGTTCTAACACACAGAAAAACTGAACCGAAACCGAAGTTTATTTCATGAAACAGAACCGAAACCGTTTCGAATCTGAAAAATCAAAACCTCCCAGCTCTATTGGGTTTAACCCTTTGACTAACGCAGGCGATTTCAAATTTATTATTTTAAATATAATTTTTTTAAATTTTTCAAAAAATTTCAACAAAACCATATCATGTGACCCCTCATTGGAACGAGCTAGCTCGTTCCAATGAGGGGTCACATGATATGGTTTTGTTGAAATATTTTGAAAAAAATAATTTTTTCAACTGCTCAATTTGCATATTACGCATATTACGCGGGCGGATGCGGGCGATTCGTTAGGTAAAGGGTTAACCCGGAGGTTAAATGGCTGGAACTTTGCTTGTGCTTGTTATGCTTTGCAACAAACTTACAATTATTGCTTGGGTTGAATCTTCACTCTGCGGGTGATTTGGTAATAGTACATTCTCCACGTACGGTATGCGTATCTGGATCTTTGTCCAGTCAAAACATTTTGAATTTTCAGAGCTCCTCACAGTTTGTTGTCTTGGATTATGAATAAAAAAAAGTTGCTCGCCGTTGCTCGGTGGTTCTCTCTTGGTACTCCGGCTCCCTCCACCCGTAAAATTGTCCGACACGAGGTGACCCTGGCTGTCGAAAGTGTCGTTAAACTCCAATAAATAAATAAATGAATAAGCAGTTAACGTTACTAATATGATAGACCAGAAGGCTGTACAATTTAGTTCAAAATTCCGATCTTTGGCATTCCCAACTGTAATAAAATCGGAACAAAGAGACAAAACATTGCAAAGATTTTTGTAATCTCATTGATAACCGGGTTTACGCATTCAAATTCGTTCTTCTCAGCTCGTAACAGGTCAAATAAAACTTTTAATTTACTTGCGGATATTTTCAGTGCATCGGGTTTTTGTAATCAGACTAAACAATATTCTGAATCAAAGTACAAAGGAAGAGATGTGTTTACGCTAGCCCGAAACTCTCTGGTGCAAAATGTATTTACAATTCTGGATATTTTCGAGCCAAACAAAGTGTTTTGGTGCCAAAACGTTCATTAATGGGAGGGAAGGGTGTGTTTTTTCGCTGTTTGATATAAATAAATTGATCGAGTTTTGAAAATCAACTGGCAGTAATTTCAAGAGTGAACGGACAATTGTCCTTGGATGGGTGACCGTCTGAGCGATCGATTCGGACTCCCGCGTTGTGTCCTTGGGCAAGGCACTTAACCCTGGTTGTCCAAATGGGGGCACGATGACGCCGTGTACTAAGGTGTACTGTACGTCGATGGTACACATGTCTTCAACTAATCTAACCCTGCCTGTGCTGCAGTGCGGAGTTACGATGTTGGAGAGAGCTGGCAGCCGCTCGTCGTTACTTGGTGGTTCTCTCCGGGTACTCCGGCTTCCTCCACCCGTAAAACTGTCACCGACACGATATGACCATGGCTGTTAAAGTGTTGTTAAGCCTTAATAAATAAATAAATAAATAAATAAATAAATAAATAGAACGGACAACTGGTCACGGAAAAAATCCGACAGAACTCAAGAATTCTGACAAAACCCACGGTAGTCGAAAACTGGCGGTAACCTAAGTTATATCTATGTCAAGGATTCAATTAATGGCCAGGCTGAATGATGTCAGTACGTACACTTATTGTTACACTTAGATAATAAAAAGATTAACTCGATTAATTACTCTTAATCCACTAGGCTTAGCGGGTCGCGAGTCTTCACAAAAGGGCAGTATTAAATTAGAGTAACTCGCGACGGGATGAAGTATTTATCTAATTCAGTGCTGCTTTTTGTAAAGTTAATAACTTTCAATTATTTATTGAAGAAAAACAATGCGCCATTACCACTCACTGACAATTATTGACGTTGAAAGTTTGTCCAAATACTATATCTAATACCTTATTCAGGTGTGTGTGTGTGGGGGGGGGGGGGGGGGGGGGGGGCAAATTTGCAAGACACTATGTGAGTGGTCACCACTCATCAGTGGTCTTATCAATTTTCCGGAAGACTCGAGTTTTTTTTTAACTATAATCCCTTTTAATATTCCAACCACATCCTCAAGGCATGTCTTCGACGAAGGCATGCCTTGATGATGTAGTTGAAATATTAGTTAGTCGGGATTGAACCTCACAATCGGGACAAATCAGGTTTCCCCCACCATCCATCATATTCGATACAAGTCAGGTTACGTTTAAACCACCATCCTCCACCGCCCACGGTGCCGGATTAAGGCATGGGCTTTATGGGCTGCAACCCAGGGGCCCCCCGCCAGCTGAGGGCCTCCATAGATTAAGTGAAATTAATTTACTATGAAAAGTTACTTCATTGTTAAATGCAGAATGAAAGTATAAGTATGCTGAATTATCTCTTGTAGAGGGCTGAATTAATATAATGTATAATATACTGGAATTTTTTTCTTGCCCGTTATACAAAGTCGGCACTGGCAATCCTGATTACGATGAGACAATCCCATACTCGCTTAGGGCCTGTTCAATAAATCGCTCATTTACACTTGCACCCATCTATGCGGGCCTAATGTTGACACCATGTTGTAGAAGTTGAATAAACTGATTTCAAGAATCCGAAATTCGATTTGCGTGCCTTTGTTAATTATCACTGGGGGTCTCACAGTATCTGTAGCTCAAAATCGCAATCCGGCCCTGACCGCCCCCATCCAATCGGACATTTTCGCGACGCCCCTGGCAGTCTTTTATTTAACGGACAACTTGGCATTGGCAAGTTATTGGAATTTTGTGGATAAAATTCGTGTTTGAACTTTCTATTGAAAGAAACGGAGTTGGGTATCTTAAAATGCTTACATGGTAACCAACATATCTCGTTGGCTGTTCACTGAATTGAAAGTTATATGATATATATCCATTGTACCCTCGTGTGATCCCCGCCAGGAGTAACTGTGTTGTGTTTTTGGGCGCTTATCGGTCACTTACTCCAGACTGCTCACTTGGGGGCACGGTGGCGTACTGCACGTCGATGATGCACTTGTCTTCAATCAATGCTAACCCTGTTTGTGTGGAGTTTGTATGTTGGGGAGTCTGACAGTTACTCGTCGTTGCTCTATGGTTCTCTCTGGGTACTATATTATTTTTTCCATGACATTTTTGGGACCAACCCCCTTCTCATACATTTTTATATACAAAACTTTGGCATTCGAACACCAACTCGAAACGCGTAATGCACACATTCAAAACTGGTACGCATTTACCATAGTACATGCACTGGTTAAATCCGAATTTTGTTTTTGTTTAAAAAAAATTAATATTTTCATTTTAACCCTTTGAACCTGAGCGGCTGTTTTATTCCAGCCAGGAGCACTATACGACATAACATCATTAAATAGGATGGCTGTTCAGTAAATGCATGGGGTAGACCAATCAGTATTTTCAAGGCTGCACGTTGAAAATATTGATTGGTCTACTCCAAATAATGAATATGGACTCTTCTAAATGCTGCCATTGAACTGAATGATACCAAGAGCTCAAGGGTTAAAGAATGTTTCATAAAAAAACTGGAATACGAATGAATTATGTTGTGAATGGATATTTCAGTCGACTCCAGAACAATTTTTTTCCGTTCAATATCGGACACCCACCCCCATTCTGAAGTCAGTTTTGGGTAAAACTCTCCAATATTGTTCAAGTTAAGGGGGCAACTTTTGTTAATAATGTTCCTGAATGGACTTTTATGGGGCACAAATGAAGCCATAATAGTGAAAAAGGAAAAAAAATGCATTAACGGTTTACGCACAATTTTTTTGGCACTTTACCACCCCCTCCCCCACACACCAATATTCACGCAATTTGTTTCCGCCCCCACCCCTACTTCCCCATCAATTTTCCATCACATACCCCTTCTTCTATATACCCCAAGTTCCCAACCCATACTCATGCATACATATATACCAAAGCATACTATATATACAGTGGCTATACCACTTGCCGGATCTAGGTCGATGGAGCCGAAATTTTGCTCCGGAAAACGTTGCTTCGGCAAAAGTCCGGTTTCAATAGGAATTTAACACCAGCAGTTCCGGCAAAGTCTGGTTAACCGGGGTCGTTCGGGTACATGCTATACTACTATTAATGCATTCGTAATTGCTTGTGAAACTTTACATTTCCTTGCAGTCACTCATGAGATAACTGTGGTAGCCTACCAACTCAGATGCAGTATAGGTTTTTTGCTCACGCTTCTCGTTTCATTTCAAAGGCTATTGACACTCTTTATATGAGGTATATTTGTAAGCCGCGACCATTTTAAAAGTGCTGTGGCCATTGACATGTGACACGTACAATATTCGGTTTGCATTTGAGTTTCCTTGTCTTAAACAGCATGGACTGTGATACATTTATGCAGTTCACGTGCATGCGAAAATATATAATCAAACACAAAAGTAAAATACAGGATGGATTATAAGTTTTACATGACCGAAAGGCATACATTACGCACGACAAAATTCAAGTTTTTGCCATTATGTTCAATTCTGCACCAAGGTGTAGGGGGACTATGACATAACGCTCTAAATTTTAAGATGAACATATGAACTTTAAGAATGCATTAGAGGGGCTAAATCTTGATTAGCACTATCCCTGCAATATGCAATAAATAAACCACAGGGTGACGCGAATGACTTTGGCACATATTTTGATTTTCCAAGTTTATAATATCTTACTATGCTTGAGATATCAGCATGACCATTTTTCTAAAGTTATGGTTCTGTCTATTTTTCAACCTTAGGTTATACCATACTCCAAAAAAGTGGACGATGCTAAAATTTCTGAGTGATTACATTCATGATTGGGGATTATATATGCAATTTCCAGCAATTATGAAAAATGAAAGCAGTGACTCCTGGGTGACCCCAGTGACCTTGAGCTATGTTTTGAACATTCATCGACCTTCGACTCATTTGATGTTGGACCCATACCCACAGCTCATACCATGCTTGAGATATGAGCGAGGCATACTTTAAAAATTCAAGGCTCCGCCCACTTTTGATGGTGTAGAAATACATGTATGAATGCATTTGTGGGTCGTAACATGCGATTCCTAGCAATTCCGGAAAATGCACTCAGTGATCCTTGGATGACCTCAGTCATCTTGACCTATATTTTGAACTTCCATTGAGTTTTGACTCCTTTGGTGTTACCATGTTTGGGTTATAAGCGTGACCCCCATTCAAACATTTTGGGACGCGCACTTTTTTGAGTGTAAAAATACATGTATGGACTTCGGAAATGCATTAGGGGTCATAAAATGCGATTTCCAGCAATTCTTAAAAAATGCATTCAATCACTCCAAGGTGACCCGACCAATATTTGACCCCAGTGAGTCTCGACTCATTTGGTGTTCCATGTCCACATGCCATACCATGCTTGAGGTATGAGCAAGCCCCTCTTTCAAAATGTTTGGCTCTGTCCCGTTTTTTAGTTTAAAGTTTAGTTTTTAGTTTAAAAATACACGTATGAATTTTTGGAATGCATTAATGGGTCATAAAATAACGATTTTCAGCAATTTTAAAAAATGCATTCAATGATCCCTGGATGACCCCAGTTACCTTGACCCATATTTTGAACCTCCATTGCGTTTTGATACACTTGGTGAAAACGCTATTTCGTTTTTTTTTTAAAAAAAAAGAAAAGAAAATGAGCTTGTACAAGCGACAATAATTATATTTTGAATCTTGAGGGAAACAATAAATTATAGAACTTAATTTATATATTTTATAGCAGCCGGGAATTGGTGGGAGCAATCTAGTTCATGAAATGATAATTTCAATGGGTTATGGTTCCACCAACCAAAAACAAATTCTGGGTGAGGATCGTTTTTTTTAACCAAACAATTTGCAGCGAGTCTTGAAATTAGTTTCACTAAAGTAATAACCTTTGTTCAGTGAAAAAAAAACCCATAAGAATCATCAGCGAAATTTCAACTGATGACCCAACCTCCAATTGAACAAGGGATTTGTTGGGTTGAAACTTAAATGCATTTTAGTAAAAATGTTTGCATCTATGGAATGTTCACTACGGGGGTGGGGAGGATTAACTCTTTACCCAACGTAACGGCTAAAACCGGACAGCGCGATTCTCAAAAATCGCCAATTAATTTTCATTTTTTGTCTCAGAAACATAGGTTATGACCCCTCGTTGGAACGAGCTCGTCGAGCTCGTTCCAATGAAGGGTCATAACCTATGTTTTTGAGACAAAAAATTAAAAAAAAATTTTTGGCAAGTGTCATCAGCTTTCATGTTAGGTAAAGGGTTAAAACAACATTTCACTCTTGTTGCCTTTACTGTAACTATTGTATAGTACAGCCGACGTGGATTGGTCACTTTCCACGGGGATGCGCAATATTTCCACGGACGCGATAATATTAGATTCCAAACACTAATTATAGGAATAATCATCAAAAAATTAACTAATGAAGCACAACCCGGTAAAACCCGATGCTTTGTTAATTACAATTTTGCCGATGATGATTTTTATTACCTGGTAAACGCATGCGTGGACATCACTACCCACGCATGGATTAGGACTAATCCACGGCGACTGCACTGAAGGTAAAGGGAAACCTATAAAAGGATTCTAATGACAAAAACGTGATCGATACACCCTAAAATCATTTGGATTAAAAATCAACCCAAATCAACGTTCACTGTTTCTAACAGCTAAGAATATGATGTCGACATGTTCCATCCATTTTAATAAAAGATAGCAAAAACTATAATTATTAACTGTCACTGTCAAAACTATTCTTTTTTTCCATCCGAAAAGCATGCTATTTCTGATACACCTTCAAATTTTATCGCCTCGGTTGGACTGACTCAAAGAGTTACCTTGAAAAAATAAAACATGGATGAATAATTAATAAAAATCGAGCCGTAAATCCCTAATTGCCAACTCTGTCCCAAATGAAGAGTACGCCATTATAATACGTCATCAAATATGGAAGCGTATTAGTGTCACATGAGAATTTGTTTTATCTTTGTCCTACGTAAGAGATATTCTCTAACGTAAGAGTTAGTATGTCCTACGTAGGAGTTAGTATCTCTTACGTAGGAGTTACGTATGTCTTACGTGAGAGATACTATCCCTTACGGAGGAGTTAGTATGTCTTACGTATGAGTTAGTATGTCTTGTGTTGGAGTTAGTATCTCTAACGTTGGGGTTAGTATCCCTTACCTACGAGATACTTTTTCGTGTTTTGGAGTTGACATAGGTAGCAACACATCGTCAGGAGCGTTATATCGGCAGGCTGTCACATCATGTTAGGGTTCAGAATAACTGAAGTCAAGCAATATAGGTACTTATTTTGGGGAACCGGGGGTGCAGAAGAGCACGAGGAGAGTACATAAGCGCGTGAGGCGGAGGGCACGAAGAGGAGGTATTCTGCAATGAGAAGAGCATAATATTACATGTGTCGGGTAAACACGGATATGAGAGGGGCATTTGAGGGTATCAGGGTGGCTCACGAAGAAGGATAATGGAGCATGAGTGAGTTGGAGCGTGCAGTAGTTATAAGGGACTGACTGCAGCGTGTGATGGGGACGTAAGGGGGAATGTGGAGGACTTTTGAGTTTATGATGACGTATGAGGACGAAAAGTTGTATATGATAGCTGGGTTTGTCCTTATTGGGTGGAACACCGCTGGATCGAAAGCAAAATATTTAAAACGACTTTTCCTTACATCTTACAACTGAATTCTCTATTCGCTCGCCCCGTGCTTTCATATACTCTCTTCACACTCTGTCCTCATTCCCTCATGCGCCCTCTTCATTCCTTCATACGCTATATGCACTATCTACACACTCAGACTGGGCTACAGGGCGGTCAAGAGCCGGGGAAAGGGTGGGGCGGGGTAGTAACCAAGGGTCCCGAACTTTACGGAAACCCGATTTGAACCAAGAGTCCAGGATGCTTTGGTCAGGCCTGGGCCCCAAAATTCTGACTCCTGTGCCAAGCATGGGCCCCGGATACCCAAGCGAGAACCAGTAAGCTAAGTTGACAACGTATTGGAATACTAGTTGCCATTTATGTAAAGAAGGAATGGGATTGCCACAGGCTCGTGGAGGTGCTCAATCTGTTTATAGACTGCTATCTTCGAGCCGAGATTCAAGGAAAATGCAACATTTGGAGTCCAGATTTGAACAATTTCCCTGAAATATCCCCTTATTACTCTTCACCCCTAAGACGTTTTGATCCGAATACTGAATGCTTCCAATTTTCCTTTCCAAAGTTAGTACCATTGTAACCTTATCAACATTTTAGTTCTACACAACTGAACTAGTGAGTCCTACTATTAACACATTTCAACTAAGAACCACTAGTGTTCTATAGTTGAGTAAAACTAAATGTTAAGAAGGTGGAGGGGGGGAGGGGGGTCTGTATCGCCAATGGAGCTCTGCACTTGACCAACGGTTGTAATTTTGGACTGCATGATTCCTGAAGTAAAAACGTTATTGAATCAAATGGACGTAATCAAGATCTCACTTCAAGAATTGTGCTGTTAAAAGCTATAATTCTAGGTCAGCAGTATGTCATGCACCCGGACACCCAAAGGTTGCAGGACATCGGTGCAGGACCTCGAAAGGGACGTCATGTCACGTGGCCCAGTGGTGTCATGGTAGCCCGTTGAGCGGTCATCTTGTGACGTCATTACCATAGCGATACGTGTAGACAGTGCTCTAGGGTGATAGGTTTTTCCGTCGTCCATTTTGTATGCTGGAAGCCGCCATTTTGGTTTCTATGGTAGCACGTGGTTGCTATGTGACCGAAAACCTAACAGGACAAGGGTATGATCGCAAGGTATGTTCATTTGTCCAAGGGTAGTTTCCCGATTCGTAGAATTACCACAAACAACCCGACAATCCCTCCAAACTACCAAAACGACTTTATTTGATACGGATTCATCAAGAATCCTATTTATAATAGTAACACGCAGTGCTATAGAACCAATCGACTGAATCGGAGTATACACCAGTAGAGTGGAAAGGCGTCTCATTTGGAACAGTTTTGTTACTATATTTAGCTTTTCTGTCCTGTTATGTCTATTTCTAACAGTATTTCAAGTAATTCGGTTCTCAGTTCGTTTATCCAGATCACCCAATCAGTTCACTTTATTGCAACTAATTAACCAATCAAATTGCTTGATTTTTTAATAATCTTTATGCAGAGTTATCTCCCGTGTGTACAACAAAGCCATATATGATTCTCATCCTCTCGGCATCGAATTGCCACGTTCTGTGGAATCCCCTTTGAGAATCACTTTTTTGAAAATACCCGGCCCTTGGCACCACCCCTTTTATCGTATGATGCCATGGGGTCACGAGAAAATCCTTCAATGAGGTCTAATTTACCATCCCTCCTAGCTTCATTTCAGTATTTTAGGATACCTATGGCATGGCGACGTTCTAGTGGAGGATACCTTTCGAGGATACCTTTTGAAGAATCCCTTTTTTGTCGTATGAAGCCATGAGGGGCATGAGAAAATCCCTCAATGAGGTCTAATTTACTATCCCTCTTAGCCCCGTTTCGGTATTTGAGGATACCTATGATATGGCGACGTACTATTGGAGGATACCTTTCGAGGATACCTTTTGGACAATCCTTTCTTTCAGGCCAGGAGGGCTATGAGTAAATCCCTCAATGAGGTCTAATTTACTATCATCATAAAATGGGCTTTCCAGTGATATGTGATTCACCAAAAACAACCAGAAACCTGGAACGCCCATTTAATCCTTCACCTAACATGGAAAGCAGACGACACTTACAAAAAAAATTCCTGCATAACTAATTTTTTTCATTTTTGTCTCAAAAACATAGGTTATGACCCCTCATTGGAACGAGCTCGACGAGCTCGTTCCAGTGAGGGGTCATAACCTATGTTTCTGAGATAAAAAAGGAAAAAAATAATGAAAATTACTTGGCGATTTTTGAGAATACAGCTGGCCGGTTTTGGCCATTTCGTTGGGTTAAGAGTTAAAAAAGGCGTCGAGAATGTGATTGAATTTCGAGTTCACTTTCGAGTGCGTACAGAAAACAATTTTCTTCAATGACAGTGGAGCCAATACTATAAAGCTTTTACACTTGTATGTTCCAGAATTTCTGTTTGTGATTATAAATTGCAGAAATCGGTTTCTTTCGTTTTCAAAGAGATAGTGACCTTCCGATATGAATTGCCAAGTCGTGTAAGTTGTCAATGGTTCATTTCAGTCATTTACAAACAATGAACAGAAAATACAATTCTGAAAAATAAAAGTGTAAAGGCTTTATTGTATTGGCCCTGGTAAGATCATGCAACTCCTTGGTGATGGTAATTAACCCTTCACCTAGCATAACGGCAAATATCAATCACCGGAAGTTCCGACCTTGTATTGGAGGGAAACGTCGGTCACCTTTATGTCTGCCAGGCTGAATTTGTCAAGTGTGTACTGTCAATATATACACCTGGAACCTAATTAAGCACTCCCTGTTTTTTCGCATTGGTGTTGACAAAAACTGTCATTACTTTTATACTATCTTCCAGATGGCCAAAGGTGATTGTTTTCGGATAGAATGGTCTATTGACAAATGAAAGACAACACAATGATGAAAATATGCAGTATTTTAATGGCGCTAATTACACATATCTGTCACTAATGTTTTTCATGGAAAATGTTCTCTCGACAAGTATGGTGCTGGAACGGTCCATGATGAAACAATGCCGGTAATTACTGACAAAAAAATGCAACTTTTGATCTCCTGAACATAATAGCAGTGTCTAACGTCAGTAGCGAGTGTATCCACCACGTGCCCGGATGAGAGCCTGAACCCTCCTGCTACCAGTGAGTCTTCTGATACGATCGACAGGCAACTGCTGCCACTCCTCATGCAATGTAGCTTCCATATCGGCCAAGGTCTGTACAGGCGGATCGCTTGCTTGCACCCGACGTCCCAGAAAGTCCCCAATGTGTTCTAAGGGATTCAAATCGGGGCTCATTGCAGGCTAAGGTAGTGTTGTAATAGCGTTATTCTGAAGGAATGCTCTCACGGCAAGAGAACGATGTAGCCTTGCATTGTCGCCCATGAATACAGGACGAGTAGCCAACGGGTGGTTGTCAAAATGAGGCTTGACAACCGGATTGAGAATGTCCCGGATGTACTGATGACCATTGAGATTCCCACGTACAGTCATGATATCAAGTTTACAATCGTGGGAGAGGCATCCATCATAAGGAACAGTAGGTCTGATGTTTCTTGGCTCGTAAGCAGTATTTCTATGCCTTCACACTCTCATGCGACCATCTGTGACGTGAAGCAGGACCAATGGGCTCATCTGACCAATGGGCTCTCCTCCATGTCCTGAGATTTCAATGTTGTGCCATACACCACTCCAAACGTCGTCTTTGATACTGATCGGGTAAAGCTGGACGCTTGATGACCCTTCTGACCTCACACCCGGTGCTTTGAGGTGGTTTCGGACAGTTCTATTGCACAAACGCCTGTTGGGTGGCCAAAGGTGTTTCAAAACCCCACTTGAAATAAAGGTCCACGCCTATCGAGGTGTACCAGACTCCGGTTTTCCCGAGGAACGGTCTTTCGGGGTTGTTCAGGCCATAGGCGGTCCTTAACACCGTTGCTTTGTTGCTTTTTTCTGTCTGTCTGCTGATGACAGAATAATTATAGCCAAGTTGCCTTCCAAATGCTTTCAATGACATGACTGTTGAATGCTTGCGAACGATTTGCCATCTTAGTGCCTCTGACAGTCTCCTTTTTGTCATGTCAGCATTTACTGATAAAGCAGTGACAAATGTTCTTGTTTTATACCCAGATATTGCATGAGGATGACGGTGTTTTTTGTGACATTCGTGGGAAGCATGCTTCACGTGGGCGATGGGACTTGTTTGTGGTACGCTTTCAACCAGAAACATCATGTTTCACTAGATGAAATGTACTGCAAGGCATAGCAGTCATTAAAACATAATAGTCAGTAACAGCAACTTCACTGTCGTGAAGCATTTCAGTGGGTTCTTAATTAAGTTCCAGGTGTATATTATAATATAAATTTGTGTCATAAGTAACACGAACGTTTTCCATGTTCAGTTACAACAAAATAGAGCAGTAACAGAAGTGATCGCACGCCCGATTGGATGGATTCCTTAATAAGACAATAAACATGGATTGGACGCTTCGTTTCACATAATGTATATTTGGTTTTTGTGCAACTTGCAACCTCCAAAATTTATTTCCGGGCAACCTAAACTGCTTGTTAAAGTAAAATCTTTCGGACAATTTTCAAATTTGTGCTGTTGACAATGTTAACTTTAGATTGCCTAAAGAAATTATAAAAGATGCCCCATAAGTGTTACCTTTCCAAGGCTCAATTTGGGCTGCAGACCCCAGCCACACCCCCCACACACACACCCATCCCGTACCCCGGGCCCGAACGCCTGTGTATATCAACAGCGGATCTCCAACGAATTCCATATCCAAAGATTATTTGATTTTAGATTTCGGAATAAACTGGGGTATTGGAGATTCCGATGGATTATCGTCAACGAATAGTACTATGGGACAGACGTTGCGCTAAGCTCGCATCGAGCTCAGTTGCAGTTTGGGTCGACCTGAATTTCAAAAGAACTCTCCAAAATGTTTTTTACAAGAGACAGAATCTGTCGTGTAGAACTAAATTAACCTTTTCTTGTTAGACCAATAGATACCTTGGCTGAAGTCATCTACTTTCTTCAGATCATATGAAGGCTTGAATCTAATAATTCATTTGTGATATAATCATGGAGCATTGAGGAACCCCACAATTTTCCCACCAACCGACCTCACAATACAGCGAGTGCGACCCCCGTCCCTTGCATGTAATTTCGTCTAACGTTCGTCTGGCGAGACCCGGAATGAAGAAGTGTAGAACGATGGGGGCCCAGGAATACCTTAGTCCCCGGAAGATTTTAAAACACCATACGGTTCATAGGTCCACGCAGGGCCGAGGAGAGGAAATTCGGGTCTAGGGTCAATTATGTGGGGGCAATCTTTCGAAAGTATCGGAATACTGATGCAGATGACGAAGGCATATGCCGCGAGTGCCGTAGGTACGACCGATGATAGAGTGTGTTGGGGGTTCTCCCCCAAGAAAATTTTGAAATCTGTTATTAAATGGAGACTTCTGGCGGCTTTGGGGTGAAAATCATGTTATTTTGTTGGCCGTCAAAATGACGTTTTTAGCAGCGTATTTTAAATTTCCAAGTTCATCATTGAGTTATAACGTTTGGCAGCACAATTCTTGAAGTGAGATCTTTATTACGTCAAATTGATTCAATAAAGTTAATAGTAGGACCCACTAGTTCAGTTGTGTAGAATTAAATTGCCGATACGGTTACAATGGTACTAACTTTGGAAAGGGAACCCAGCGAAAAATTGGCTTCGTTCGAAGCATTCAGTATTCGGATCAAACATCTTAGAGGCGAACTGCTATCAATTTGTAGGAAAGTTTAGGAAACCCGCGAAACACGGAGCGGGATGCATATATATATAGATAAAAGTCCATTAAGAGATTGAGCATCTCCGCGGGCCTGGGGCAATCCCATTCCCTTTAAAATGACAACTAGTATTCCAATACGACGGGCAACTTAGCTTACTGGTTTTCGCTCGGGGACCCACGCTTGGCACAGAAGTCAGAACTTTGGGGGCCCAGGCCTGACCAAAGCATCCTGGACTCCTGGGCCAAGCCGAGTCCCCGTAAAGTTCGGGGCCCTTGGCTACTACCCCGCCCCCACCCTTCCCCGACCCTGGTCTGCCCTGTAGCTCCGCCTACGTGTGTAGGTAGTGAATATGGCGTATGAGGGAATGAAGAGGACGTATGAGGGACTGCGGACAGAGTGTGAAGAGAGTATATGAAAGCACGGGGCGGGCGAATAGGGAACTCAGTTTTTAGATGTGAGGAAAAGTCTTTTAAAATCTTCTGTTTCGATCCAGTGGTGTTCCACCCAATAAGGACAAACCCGGCTGCCATATACAACTTTTCTTCCCGTGACATCATATGTCCTCATGATAAACTCATAAGTCCTCCACATTCCTCCTTACGCCCCCCCCCCCCCCCCACCATCACACTCTCTAGTCAGTCCCTTGTACCTACTGCACACTCCAACTCCCTCATGCACCATTATCCTTCTCCGTGGGCCACCTTGACACCCTCAAACGCCCTTCTCATGTCCGTGTACACCCGACGCACCACATACCTTCTCTTCATGCCTTCCACCTCACGTGCTCATGTACTCTCCTCGTGCTCTTCTACACCACCTCCCCCCCCCCCCTGTTTCCTTACATTGTTTAGCTTCAGTTATTCTGAACCCAAACATGGTGTGACAGCCTGCCTGTATAGCGCTCAATACGATGTGTTGCTACCTATGTTAACTCCAAAACACGAAAAATTATCTCGTACGTAAGAGATACTAACTCAAACGTAAGAGATTGGCCACTCTACAGTCCAGATTTGTCCAGGATCGAGCATTTGTGGGTCGAGCTGGACACGAAAGTCCGGAAGCGCGTCAACGTCCCAAACAACGCCGCTCAACTCACGCAGGTCCTTCTTCAGGAGTGGAATAACATCCCACAAAGGACCATAAACAACTTGATGGTGTCAATGGTAAGGAGAGGTAGAGCAGCGACTGAAGCCCGGGATGGGCTCACCCGCTATTGATTTTGATCAGGAAATGGCGCAGGTTACCCACGTTTGAACGTTATCCATGCAAACGACGTGAGTGTTAAGACAACAAACCTCGTCAAAATTTAAAATCAGTAATGAAAAAATAACATCAAAATACAAACAATGAAATAATCATCCATAGCACATTTGAAATACTTACCATAGAAAAAAAAACTTGAGTTTCTTTTTTCCGCTAGTATATATTTATGATATCTCATCAATTTGTGCATGCCTGACAATTTTCGTCATGAGAAGAGATTTACAGGAAAGTTAGCTCCTCTTAGTTTTCTAAAGTTATCAGTAAACTTAACACTAAGGGTATGGGAATTTCATGTAAAAATTGAATTTTCGAAATGTTTGCGAAGTTATATCATCGATATGCCCATCATTTGACAAACTTCAGGCATTTTCCTGCAGAGTAGCATAAAAATACAGAGGCTGGCTTTCCACGCTTTTTCCCAATCCGTTTGAACGTTTGACTTTTATTCTCGGTTTAACCCTTTAAACAGTCGTTTCCTGGAATAGTATCGCCTTGTGTACACTTACAGTGAGATGGGTTAGTCCAATATCAATATACAGTGAGGATAAAATAACAACTGCAGTCTGCAGCCGTATGGCTGCAGACTGCAGTTATTATTTTATCACCAGTGCCCCGTATACAGACTTCTTATAATGAGACAAAAAATGGGGCAAAATTATGCCTTAGACCGAAAAATCGGTCTTACGAGCTAAAGGGTTAAACCCATTTAAAAATAAGAAAACGGCGCTTTCGCTTTCTTTTGATGTTCTGTAACATTTCTTCTGTTCGTTAGATCAACAGTGTGCTCATCGTGACAGAAAATATAGAGGATATTCACGAAAATTTGATGAATACCGAAAATATCTCGTGAGTGGCTACAAAGAAATATGAGGATCTTCACGAGCGACGCAGTCGCGAGTGAAGATCCTCATATTTCTTGTAGCCACGAACGAGATATTTTCGGTATTCATCAAATTTTCGTGAATTTTCTTTTTATTTAATGCTCTACGACTACAAACTCTCCAATTTGTGGCCTTTATTTGCCATTAAGGCGCAAAATTTATGTGCCGAACCGGCGTCCATACAAAAATTACAACAACCAAACTCCAACCATTGGAATGTGTGAATATCCGCACAAAAAGTAGTCCCGTCTTATTTCTCCCCTAACTTTACGATTTACCAAGGCTGGCGAATTGAAATAATCGCAATGTGTTTCGAAGAAATAGAACAATAACAAAAAACACCACTTTCTTATTTTCAATAACAAGACACGTCATTTTATTTTTTTTGAACTCAATGCACTGAAGACGTGTGAAGTTGAACTGAAGAAATTTGAAAGTGATTTCGGCTTTTCGCTGGAAGGTGAATGAGAAAGTCAAACTTTGAAACCGCTGATTTAATGAATTGATTTAGTCACTGTCACTATCAATTATTCGAATTCGTTTGTATTTAGGACTCTGGAATTCATTACTGATGTGCTGACTCGTTTAAAGTACATGTGATTCGTCTTACGAACCTACGATGAAATATCGATTTCTAAATATCATTTTGATATTTCGTTTTGCCGACCGACAGGGGAATATGACTTAATTTTTCAGCGTGAATTGATGCCTGAGCATTAAATAAAAAGATACTAACCTTTCGATTAATATAAAAGTCTGGAGGGTAAGATTTACAATTTTTCCCAGGGAAGAACCAAAACTTGAAAATTACTGCAAAACATTCTCTAAACCAGGAGCCAAAGTGGACGGTTACTGATATCATAGTACTAAATATTTTCCAATAGGCGACCATTATAACGTTCAGGCGAAAAATATGATCGCATCACTTTAACCCTTTACCTAACCTGAAAAGCAGACGACACTTTCAAAAATAATTCTTGAATAACTAATTTTTTTCATTTTTTGTCTCAAAAACATAGGTTATGACCCCTCGTTGGAACGAGCTCGACGAGCTCGTTCCAACGAGGGGTCATAACCTATGTTTTTGAGACAAAAAATGAAAAAAAAAATGAAAATTAATTGGCGATTTTTGAGAATAGCGCTGGCCGGTTTTGGCCGTTACGTTAGGTAAAGGGTTAATATTGTCATTCAATATCTTTGTCAAGTATAGCCCTTCAGACAACTTTTTTCTGGCCCGAAAAACGGAGGGTCTTGCAACAAATAAAAGAGAAAAACTGACAGGAAGGGAAGTACCGGTCACGTGCACATATTTTTCATGGGAAGTCCCAGCAAAACACACCAACAGACAATTGTATTTTAAGTCCAAAAGTCTTTATTTATCTGGAATAATCAAAATAATGCAAGATGTCAGTAGAATGCTTCAAAACGTTTATTGAAACAATGTATTTTCCCAAAGCTGATTATTTTCGGAGATTTTCGTGTGCAACTTTTCAAGGCAGGTAACTGTAATTAAAATTATTTTTTATTTATTTATTGGTGTTTAAGGTCACATACAATTAAAATATTTAGTACAGTCATACCTGCTTAGTTGCTCCTAATTAGACTCTCATAAAAAGTTTCATTTTGTAATTTTCAATAAACAAAAACATTAGACAGCTCCGAGGGCTGTCTGTTGTTTATGTTTATTAACCTTTTACCCAACGTAACACAAAGCCGGCCAGCGCTATTCACAAAAATCGCCAATTAGTTTTCGTTATTTTTTTCATTTTTTGTCTCAAAAACATAGGTTATGACCCCTCTTTGGAACGAGCTCGTCCAGCTCGTTCCAATGAAGGGTCATAACCTATGTTTTTGAGAAAAAATTGAAAAAAAAATTAGTTATTCAAGAATTTTGTTTGCAAGTGTCGTCTGCTTTTCATGTTAGGTAAAGGGTTAATAGTAACAGAAGGAAACTTCGCTTTATTTTCTACTGATGCCTCGCCTCTTATTGCAGGGAAGATAACTTTTTCGAAGGTCGATTTTCATGACGAGATGAGCTAAGGACGGTATTCAAAATCCACAGATAGTGGGGAAACTATACTACCGAGTTTTGAATATCCCTTTAGAACACTTTAACTTGGAGCAAACAGATAACACAGTACACTGCCCGACAGGCGAACTGCTAGGACTGAAATTATTATAAATATTTTGGTGTTCAAGTCACTCTTAGCACCAAATATGAAAATATCACGTCTTTGACATAAACATAAAGTTTATATCTACGCAGTCTCTTTGGTGGATTTCCACTCCAAACGTTGTTAACCTGGTTCTGTTTTACCTGCTGAACAGAACTTATTGAGCATAGTACACAAACACTGCCCCACTTCCGGGATTCCCACGGGGAAGTGAACTGTCAGAGCTGTAAAAAAAATCAAAATACCCTCAACAGAATTTTCTTTTGCTGACAATCAGTGAATTAATCTCAATCCGGTGACCCACCATCCGACCCAACATATCACGCCCATGCCCCCAGAACTAAATGCAGTTACCAGTTTGCGGACCAAACGGAAAACGGAAACCATCTTGCATTTTGTGTGTGCTGGATTGTAAATCGCCAGTGAACTGAAACAGAACTAGACATTGTCGACCCATGAGACGGCAGTGGTCCCCCCCCCCCTCTCCCTCCAATTTGCAATGATTTCATTTTCATAATCTACTCTTCCTAAAACACCTCGGAGTTGTATTTAGGATAAACCGGTTAGCTCGACAATTCAGACAAGGGGTGGCTGCTAGATATCAGATTCTTCGGTCTTCAGTTGCAGTGGCGTAGCTCGCTGCCCCTCCCCACCCCACCCAACCCCAATAGTGACCAAATGCAACTTTCACACAGCATAAAGCCCCCAAAATGGTCTCGAATATGGGGGCTACACACACTACAAATATTACAGATTCGCTCTTAGAGCACTAAAACTTTTTTCGGAGGGGAGGGGCTAGTCCTAACTAGGGCCCTCTGTTCGTGGCCCCCTCACTACTTGCCTTCAGGGATGTGGGAAGAGGGTTAATGACCAATGACCTGGGGGTACTAAGTGAGGACTAGGGGAGGCCCTCGTAATCCCACACAAACGGCCTTTTAAATATTACCCCCCCCCCCTACCCCCCCCCCCAAAAAAAAAAAAAATATATATAGCTATGCGGCATGAGTGGTGTGGGGTAACTCACAAGCACATCTCATAGAAGTAGTGATGAATTTAGCAGCAGTGGTAGCGGCATAAGCCAAGGCAGTGGACGGTAATGGTGCTGTTAGCAGATGTCAGTGGTAGTGGTGATCAATTACTTCAGTACTAGGTGAAGACGGTGGCTCGACGACAATGATATTTCTGACAGTGGCCCCCAAACACTGGTCACCAATTGTCACCAAAGACAGGTTCCCACTACTCATCAAAATATAGTCTAACGTGGTCCTCAAATACCAGTATGAGCAGCATGTGTTGTGCGCACATTGTGCACTTGCACACGGAAACATATTGGCACATTTTGCATGTGCTGCGTGTGCTATACGCTCATTGTGTCCAAGCAGATACTGACACATTCAGTGTGCTGCCAGTTCCACGGATATATTGGATATTGGTGCCCACTAGTCCACACACATCGATGTCTGCTATTCTCCTATGGTCTCACCAAGCACGAATGGTTTCAAATAGTCCCCAAAGACTAGTCCCCATATGATTAGTCTCCAAACGGTGGTCTCTGCTGGTCCCCAAATACCCGCATGTGCTGTATGTGTTGTGGGCGCATTGTGCTCTTTCACACAGGCACATATTGGCATATTTTTTATGTGTTGATGTGCTGCATGTGCCATTCGCACATTCTGTACAAGCACATCTCATTGTAGCAGTGATGGATTCAGCAGCAGTGGTGGCGGCATAGGCCGTGGGTGTAAACGGTAATAGTGCAGGTAACAGAAGCTTTAGTATTGATTTAAGACGGTGGTTAGACGACAATGATATTTCTGATACTAGAACCAAAACATTGGTCCTCAATAGTCCCCAAACATTGATCCCCACCAGCTTCTAGACAGGGGTCTCTGCTGGTCCCAGAGACCCGAATCTGCCCATATGCCGCATGCATTGTGCGCAAATTGTGTACTTGCACACAAGCACATATTAGCACTTTCGGCCATTGCTTATGTGATGCATGTGCAATTCGCACATTGTGTACAAGCAATTCGAGCCTTCATAAAACTGAAGGCTGCCCATACTCTCATTAACTGTACGGCTATAACTTTAGGAGTAAGGGACGTAGTGCAGATGAGGGTGTGTGGTTTACGTAAAAATATGAGTTTGACTCAGAATCCGAGCCAAACAATGGAATTTCGGAATTCTTTGGGTAGTTTGGTTCACTAGTTGGGCCTATTTGCGTAATTTCTGTATTTGCGGGTCGTTTTGGGGTAATTCAATCGAACGCGCCTTATTGTTGGACAAGAAGGAGACTTCTGGGGGAATCTAGTTCGTTTCGGTACTTTAGATAGCGTTTTGGAGTTATTGTCGGATCTATTTGGGTAATTAGATTTACTGCTAATAAATCGAACGTTTCCTCATAACATATCCCCGTCCAACTGTAGGCCATTGATTCACCTAGCAACCACGTGTCACCATTAGAAACCAAGATGGCGGCCTCCTTGATACAAAATGGATGACGGAAACATGTGTCACCCTTAAAATGCGAGCTGCGCATGCGCACTCACAACACTCATCGCCATTACAATGACGTCACAACATGGTCGCAGCCATGATTTCCATAATAACCCCAAGATGACCACACTGCAAAGCGGTATTACGTCACACGAGAACCAAAAGACGAGAACCATAAGATGAGGGTCGAGTAAACCATATTCTACTATTGCCACCACAGTATTATGTGATTAGGTAAGACACGTAATCCAAATGGGCTCGAATACAAGCATTGTGACGAAGAGGGATATGTCTTCAACAGATGCTAACCTTATGTTGGTTTAGTAAGTTGGAGAGTTTGAAAGCAACTTATCACTGCTTGGTTGTTCTCTACTATCCCGCACCCGAAAACCTGCATTTTGGTTAATAGGACACCTTGGAAAGTATGCATCTGTGCCACGACGTATATCATTACAGCAAAGCTTGTGTGTGTGTCCCTGCAAAAGTCGTAGGTTCACTCGCAGACTGTCCAATCGTTTAAAGGATTCGCTGTGCAATCATGGGATTCGCTGTCCATCCTACGAGATTCTCTGTGTAAATCGTATTTTTGTTGAACGCAAACGAAGGCTGAGTCATTTTACAGAAACGACAAACATATGGAAAGGTACGTACCAATAAATTGACCTTTATCCAGTGAAGTCCTGTCCACAAAACGCACATGTTACTTTCCATTAAATGAAAACATAGACTGCACAAGATGTGAGGGTCCGCTGCATTTTGGGCTTTGCTCTTGTTCGAGTAGCTTTTAATGAAAACTTCGGGTTTTTCAAATAAACTTTTATGCTTATAATCGTGGCGGAACATCTTCTCAATACAGACGGTCAGGTTACATGCTCTTCACTGCTCCGAAATACCGAAAATTGTATGATGTCCCCGGGTTGTGTAAAACAAGAATGACAACGCAAAGTTGCTGTGAGTGACAACAAGCTTTCTGGGTAACGTGGGAATCATCACAAAGGGCCCACATTGGTCATTCAGTGCATGTCAGAATCGCTGAAAATCGGATTTTATTACCTCCACCTCTTATGTGTTCCCGGAGGTGATACATGAATTATTTCACTCAAATAAAGTAGGCGGGGCCACGGCTAAACATTTTAAAAGTGGGTCACACCGATATGTCAATCATAGTATGTCATAAGACCAAGGTCACTAAGATAACCCGGGGGTCATTAAGTGCATTTTCAGAATTGCTGTAAATCGCATTTTATGAACCTCTAATGCATTTCTGAAGTTCATACATGTATATTTAAACTGAAAAAGTGGGCGAGGACAAAATTTTGGAAGGTGGGACACTCTCTTATCTCAAGCATAGTATGACCTATTGACCTGGGACCAACAACAAATGAGTAAATTTGAAAGTGGGTCACAATCATATCTTAAGCATAGTATGGCCGCTCGACCTGGGACGCATGTCATACCCACCCACCCCTCCCCCCATGCCTGCCTGAGGTTCATGGGTGTACTTTTGCACTCAATAAAGTGGGTGGTGTGTAAACATTTCGAAAGTGGGTCACGCTCATACCTCAATCGTGGTGTGACCATTGGACCTGGCAACAACACCAAATGAGTCAAAGCTGAATGAGGTTAAAATGTGGTCAAGGTGACTAGGGTCACCTAGGGGTCATTGGGAGGATTTTCAGAATCACTGAAAATCGCAATGTATGCCCCCACCCCAATGTGTTCCCAAGGGTGACACATGTATTTTTATACTCAGATAAAGGGGGAGGGGGCCAAACATTTTGAAAATGGTCACGGTCATAAATCAAGCATGGTATGGCCTATGGATCTGGGACAGACACGAAATGAGTCGAAACTCAATGGAGGGTCAAAATATGGGTCCGGGTCACTAAGGTCATCCAGGGGCCTTTGAATGCATTAGAAAGAATTGCTGGAAATCGCAATTTATGACACCCCCACTCCCAGTGTATTCCCAAAGTTCACACATAAATTTTTACACTAAAAAAGGGGATGGGCACCAAACAGTTTGAAAGTGGCTCACGCTCATATCTCAAGCGTGGTATGACCTATGGACCTGGGACAATCAAGAAACTCAATGGAGATTCAAAATATGAGTGAAGGTCTAGGGGTCATTGAGTGCATTTTTCAGAATGGCTGGAAATCGCATTTTATGAACCCCTAATGGATTTCCGAAGTTCATATATGTATTTTAACTCTCAAAAATGTGGGCGGAGCCAAAACTTTCGAGAATGGGTCTTGCGCATATCTCAATCATGGTGAACCTGGGAGGAACGCCCAATAAGTTGAAAGTCACTGGGGGCTCAAAATATGGGTCAAGGTCAGCGAAGTGTCTCAGGGTCATTGAGGGCATTTATTCGAAATGCTTGAATTCGCAGTTTATGTCTCCTGACGCATTCCCGAAGTTCATACATGTATTTCATCACTCAGAAAAAGTGGGAAAAGCCAAATCATTGAATGTGGGTCACACTTATACATCAAACATGGTATATCCCACGGACCTGGGACCAAATAGGTCGAAACTCGCTGAAGGTGTAAAATTTTGGTCCAGGAAACTGGGGTTACCCAGGGGTCATCAAGTGCATTTTTTCAGTATTGATGGAAATTGCATTCTATATTCCCCAAATACATTTTGAAGTTCATGCATGCGTTTCTTCACTCAAGAAAGTGGGGGTGCGAAATATTTCATTTACGATTCCGTTATGGAACAGAATTCTGCGCACAGAAAGCAGGAATATTTCAGAAACGGAATCAAACTAGTTTCGGAATCTTTTTGAACTCTTCTTCTATCATCAAGTCTCCTGTACAAGGATTTTGAGAACATGTCGACGAATCGAACTTCTCAGTGCAATAGTGGGGAGAGTGGCTGTTCCGTTGGTTGGGATCCGGGGTGCTCTCTTTGATAACATGTTTTTAAAAATGAAACTGAGCGGAAACAGTGCACGCCCCTGTCTTCTAAAGCCATCTTGGGTATCTTTTTAACTAAGGTTTGCTTGCAATGCTCTTCAGCAATTTCTGTCCTCCTAGACGGGGGCGTAACCACCTCCCCCGAATAATTTAGCATTCGGGACATCTTCATCGGGATTTAATTCGTATATATTACTTTTTATGGGACTAGATTTACTTCTTGGGCTCTTGTCACAGAAGCAGTAGGTCATATGCAAATGGAGGCCCCTGGCTGATTGGGGATGCTGTGGTTGGGGCATGACCAATATTTTGTCCCGAAAGAAGCCCCCGATGATGTAGTTTAAATATTTCATCAGTCATAATAGTCTGGACAAATTGGCTATACAGTCCCACCCTTGATCGGTCATCTTTGGGACACCCCTGCATGGTTGTAGGATAACCACGAGTAAAAAGCCGTGTTGCATTATTCCTTTGTTGATGATTGCAAGCACTGATTTTTTTCCTGCGAAGGTTTCAAGGTGAGCTTCCCAAGAAAATAAGGAAGGTTTAAAATTATTAATCGAGGAAAAATGGGAAGATTTTACCACAGACTACAATTAATAAGCCCGTCCGTCTGAAGCTGCCCTTGGTTTGCGAGGCAAGAGACCATGAATAATCCACGGTGTCACTGTTTTTTTTTACAATGGTGTTAACCCTTTACCCAACGTAACGGCCAAAACCGGCCAGCGCTATTCTCAAAAATCGCCAATTAACTTTCATTAGATTTTCATTTTTTGTCTCAGAAACATAGATTATGACCCCTCGTTGGAACGAGCATGTCGAGCTCGTTCCAACGAGGGGGTCATAACCTATGTTTTTGAGACCAAAAAATGAAAAAAAATAGTTATCCAAGAATTTGTTTTGCAAGTGTCGTCTGCTTTTCATGTCAGGTAAAAGGTTAAATTCAAATCTGGATAATAAATATGTCCTCTGTCCAGGAAATCAATTTTTTGCAAACATATGGAGATGTAGGCTGTCTACGTGAGATCAAGATTTATTATTAAGATTATGCAAAGCTATTGATGAGAACATTTAGTAGACAGTCAGCAGGGATGCTGACGTACTTCGTGGAATCAAATTACTGAAGCTTGATGACAAGTCTATATTTAAGGAGCCCTGAGCCGAGTGCTACAAGAAAAGAATGTGTTGGCTTCGGAATTATCTTCAAACTCCATTCCAAGTGGTGTTGTCTACAGATAAAATTGTTTCAACGGGGATTTGAAAGTGACACCTTTGTACATGTACTGTGGCGTTTGATGGGGACACAGTGAAATAATTTTTCCAAGCCTCACACCCCAAAGGAAAGAATTTGTATTGAACAGCTCATAAAGTCATTTGATGTTCATTTCCAGCAAGCAGTCAAATATTTACTAGAGGTGGCGCGATTATGAAAATTAATGATCGACTTTTGAAGAAGAATAATCGATTAAAGTCGACTTTAACCCTTTACCCAACGCAGACGATATCAAAATTTATTATTTTAAATATAATTTTTTCAAATTTAAAAAAAAAATCAACAAAACCATATCATGTGACCCCTCGTTGGAACGAGCTCGACGAGCTCGTTCCAACGAGGGGTCACATGATATGGTTTTGTTGAAATTTTTTGAAAAATAATATTTTTTTAACTGCTGAATTTGCATATTATGCGGGCGGATGCGGGCGATTCGTTGGATAATCGTCCCCTGTGACTTCTAGGATCAACTAAACAGAAAACACTATTTTTGTCATTAGTTCTCTTCAGGCTGGACATTCTTTAGGCATGCAGGCATGCTGCACCCCTACTGCTCTCCGGGGGAAATACAGTCTGCTCACATCTCAGGCACAAACCTGAGCCTAGGCTCAGGTTTGGGCCTGAGTGGTCAAGAGTCTAATAATAGCTGCATTGAGATTTAAGTAGGCAACTGAATCCCTTGACAAACTGAGAAGGGCAATTATTTGTACTCCCATACTTTCTGGAATGCCAGACTTGTCATGTGCTGTATGTATCCTTACACTTTCTTCCCGTATTAATTACAATGTATTTTGATATTCTACAGCCCTGCCACTTCTTACGAGCACAATGGGGAGTGGAGTAATAACTAATACTTCATCAGTGAGGTGTGATGAAAACCCATAATCATCGACTTTGATATTGAAGTCGATTATGGGTGTTTTCGACGATTAGTCAACTTCTCGATTAATCATGACAGGCCTAATATTTACAACAAAGTTTTCGTCAGTTACGGAAGCTTATTAGCGTCATTAAAACTTATATTCCAAACTGTTAAATTGTTATAACAGTTTAACTAAACTTTCGTCTTTTTTTCTATAATATATAACTCTAAGTGCCCCCCTCCCCCCCCCCCCCCCCCCCCCCCCCCATATTTCAAACCTGGGTCCCAAGTCAAGTGTTTCCTGCTTTCAAAATTTGGAATCGGTTCCCTTTCAAAGCTTTTTACCCACCACACCCAACACTTTTTAACATTTAAATTTACACAAGAATTGTGGGAATGCATTTGAGGATCTAAGTTGTGGTTATTAATATCTCTGCAATATGTAATCAATAACTACAGGGTGGCCTAAAATACCTTGGCACATATTTTGAACTCCCGAGGCGTTTCAAATAGATATTCAGTGGTTACAAGTTGATAATGTCATACCATTCTTGAGATATCAACATGACCATCTTTCGAAATGTAAGAAAGACCATGTCCAACAGTTTAGCCTTAGTTCATACCATTCTCTGGGCGTGCGTTTGGCCCATTTGCAAACTTTTTGGCTCCGTCCAATTGTTTTAGTATTGGCATTCAAAAATGAGCATCAGGAGTGCGTTAGCGGATCTCAAAATTCGATTTCTGAAAAAACAATATTTAATCACCGCTGGGTAACCTCAGTAATCATGATCCATAAGTTTTGATTCACTTGGTGTTAGTTCCAGGTCAATAGGTGACAACACGCTTGAGATATAAGCGTGACCCACTTTCAAAATGTTTGACTCCGTCCCTCTCTTTGGGGGGCATCGAAATTCATATATGACAATGGAGCACGGTGGCTCAGTGGTAGACTGTTATTTCTATGTTAGAGGTCCCGAGTCCGATGCCCGTCCGGGACGACCTGCAAGGCACTTTATTCCGATTCCGATTACCTACATGGGGGCACGATGACGCCGTGTACTAAGGCGTACTGCACGTCGATGGTGCACATGTCTTCAACCGCTGTAACCCTTCTTGAGCGGAGCTTGAACAGAGTTGGAATGAGGAGCTGACAGTTGCTCGTCGATGCTCGGTGGTTCTCTCCGAGTACTCTGGCTTCCTCCACCCGTAAAACTGTCACGGTCATGATTAGCCATTGTGCATAAGTATGTGCCCTTAAACACCAATAATTAAATAAATAAATAGGGGATCTTAAAATGTAATTTCTAGCCTTTCTGAAAATACACCCAAACATCTCTGGGTGTCTCCGGCGAACTAGATCCATATTTTGAACCTCCAGCAAGTTTCGACTCGTCCGAATTTAGTCCCAGACCCATTCTTGAGATATGAGCGTGCCCCACTTTGTATGTATGAATTTCAGGAATCATGGAGGGGTTGTCATGAAATGCGATTACCAGAAATGCTGTAAAATGTACTTAATGACAGGGGGTGAATGATCCCCAGTGACCTTGGTGCATCGGACACACCAAATGCCACAAGAACTGAAAAGCACTGATGGCCGAGTCTAGTCACTGTCTTCCAGTTTGCGAAAAAACATCTAGATAGGAAAATTATATTTGTATTCGAATTGTAACAATGGTGTGAAGAGATTGTATGCATAAGAACACACACAATGGCTCGGGAACCTGAAAAACATAGATGTTCGTGTACTTGTGACTGTCTATTAAAATGCCAAAAAGAGCAGTGACATAGCAAGTTTGTCTTCGAGTTATCGTGCGGACAAGGTGGCGATAAGACCGAAGGCCAGAGGAAGAAAGGGAAAAAGGTGAAAAAAGAAAAATAAATTTACGCGAACATTATTGTCCGTGTGGTTATCTAAACTGTTTTAAGATTTTAACAATTTGAAATATTAAATTTCAATGACGCTAATACGCTTCCGTACAACCACATTGTTCTTGTATGGTTTAGTTTTCTGTCTTTCTTCCTAAGCTGAGGTAGACTTTTTAAAGAGGCCCGCCATCCCTGACCAGCTTGAAAAACACCTCCCAACCCATTATCAAGGCATTGGTTATACCCATCCCCACCTAGTCGTTAGCAAGGCGAGTTTATTGAGAGGCCCACCAGACCTGCCTACCCCTATAATGCTCCCCGGTCCGTAGATCGCAGACCAACTTTGACCCACCCAGCCCGTAGGCCACCAGAACCCAACTCCGCCAACTATCTCAGCCCGTGTTCAGCCTATAGTCCTCCAAAACCCGACCCCCCCCCCCCCCCGACCTGAGCCAAATCTCAAGTAAGATGGTCTCCCCATTTGAATAAACAGTACATGGTAGGTATCCAATGAATGCACAAAGCAACATGAGTCGGTCAGCTGGAGAGGACTTCGAGGGGGTCTACGAACGTCAAAGCTACGAGATGAAGGGGCCTGCTCCAATACATCTACCAAATTATGGATGAAAAAATTGTTCGATGTGATAGCATGTCCTCGCCCTTGAAAGAAAAGACGGCGAGGGGCATGAGGTATGGAACCATAAATATTAGCAACCGACCTGCGGAAAAAGTCATCCCAGATTCTACAGCACCCGGACATGACTACCCTCTCAAGGCCCACCATACCTCATGCATGTACCTAAACAGAGGCAGTGAGTGGAAGGACGACTAGAGCAACCTGTCTTTCGAATCAGTACTCAGTGTTCACTCCAATCCATCGCCTAGTGAAAGAAATGAGGAATTAGGGTGAGAGGTCCCCAGATCTACCACAGCTTCTTCCAGCAAAGCGGACAGAACGACTACACGCCAGAGAGAATGTGCCAGAAGAGTGCCCCGCGAGTCATCATCTGGGACGAGGTCAGCAGCGCCCCAAAGCCGATCCTCGATATCTCCTTGGACTAGCTGGAGCAGAGGGGTGTCCAGAGGGTCTGATGTGGTGGCCAGGGCTAACCACCTCCTACCGCAGAAGAAGTGCCACGTGAATGGTTGCGAAGCTGTATATAACATTATAAGGAGGTCGATGTTGACGACAGGGCAAAACACGAAGCACTGAAAATCTCCCCGAAGTTATACGCCCCAAACCCGACGGGATTCAGTGCCAGTGGATGCGTAAGGCCCTCTTCGATGGGTTTGTGGAAGTTGGACGACCTGATCCTTATTAGACGCCATAAAGTTCAAGATCTATCCAAGGAGTTGCTCTTCCAGAGTCACAGGGAACGCTTCGAGGACACCCCGGTAAGCGTTGCTACAATCCAAAGGGCAGACGAAAACATAACATACTTGTCACGATACCCGAACCCCTAGTCATTGACAGGCGGTCTGATCAGGAAGTCATTGTCCTCAATGATGTTGTGGGTTTTGTCCTTCCCGTGTCATAGACGCAGTTTAGCGAAAGATATAAGGTCAGAACTGGCGCCATGGTTACGAACTCACAGTCTACTCCAACCAGGGTTTGACAATAAAGACCCCGCAAAAAGTTTGGATCATCGACGACCATCTCCAGAAGTCCAACTTGGTATACTTGGTATACCTGTCCGTCTCCAGAGTGGAACACTTAACCCAGCTCAAGAGGGTAACATGTCCGCGTGATAAGCAAAAGAGAACCGTCTTCAGGCAACCAGTTACATGCGTTTGTGCTGCATTGTGCCAAAAAGTATACTAATAAGGTACGACCTATCTGAATAGGGGGGGGGGGGGGGTCTCATTATTCTTGAGATGTGGCTGGGAGGGTCGGAAGGGCTCTCGCTGGAAGGGTTGGTGAGCAAGCCTGAAAATAAGCGGACTTTCAACTGCAGAGTGAGGTCCTCGGAGGATGAATTTGGTGATGCTACCCTAACATTACTAAATTTACCCTCCCTGAACCTCACTCTGAATCAGTGTCTCAGGCCCAAACAGAAAAAGGTACCCAGAGGATGAATTGGGGGATTCTAGCCCACTGTTTGGGATAACAGCAAATTCACCCTCTGAAGATCTCATTCTGCAAATGACAGATTGCTTATTTTCGGCCTTGGTGGCGAGTTTCTCCTTGGGAGTGCATCTAGTGCATTGATTAAAATTGTTTTATCAGTTTAGTAACAGTTTAACAATTTGGGATATTATATTTCAATCGCGCTAATACGCCGCCAAAGTCGGCAACAACGCGCAGGCTTAATACAATTCATATCAAGAGAAAAGATAAAGGGAGAAAAATTACAAGAAATCAAGAAATCATATTCTTAAAACTACAATGCTACTGACGATATGATATTATTGATACTGCTCTGGGCAGGAAACTTTGAATTAAGAGAGCTTTCAAAGTTGAAGATTCAATCTTACCGTATGTGGATAAACTGGCGTGAGTTTACATAAAATCACTTCTGATTTACCGCGTCACGAAAATCGACATCTGATAAAATTATCTCTCCTGAAATTATTCGACTGGCGAGTCAGGTCCAAATAAGAAGTTTGTTGAGAAAACACCTATGACATCAGTAGAAAATAAAGCGAAGCTTTCTTTTGTGACTTTTAATAAACGAAAACAACAGACAGCTCTCGGAGCTGTCTGTTGTCTCCGTCTATTGAAAGTTACAAAAGGAAACTTGGCTGTTATGGCTAGCTAATGAGAAGCAACTACGTAAGAGTCCAGTTTGGCTCTTTGTTCAGAGAATGTATTTTACAGTAATTGTCAACATTTTATTCTTCCCAGGAGAAAGTGGCAAATCATGTCTACTAGACTTTTATATTAATGGAAAGGACAGTGTCTGTATTAATGTCACGATGCGCACACCGTTGATGCAATGAACAGAAAAGAGGTCAAAGAACATCAGAAAATGGTGAAAGCGCCGTTTTCTTATTTTAAAATGTCATGGGTTTAAACAGAGAATAATAGTCAAACGTTCAAATTGATGGGGAAATAAATTGTTAAAAACCAGCTATACTGTATTTTTATACTGCTGTACAGGAACATGCCTTAAGTTTGTGCAATAATACGCACATCGGTGATACAACTTAACTAACATTTCAAAATTTCAGTTTCTGTATGTAAATTTCCACACAACTTCAGAAAAATAAGGGGAGCTAACTTTCCTGTATATCTCTTCCAATGACGAAAACTGTCAGCCAAGTTGATGCTTTCGTCAATCAAAGAAAACGTGTCCTTGAAATCAGTAAAGAGAAAACAAATAACAACGTTTTTAGAAGAATCCAATGTTGAAGACAATAGAAACGTTCGTGAAAAACAACTCCCTAAGACAATATGTAATGTACTTTAAAGTTTGGAGGCCACATCGTGAATAAGGTAAAATATGTGCCCTTAGTTTAAAGCATATTGTGATGATGAAATCTGTGATCCCGTACTTGTATTTAGTCGAAGAAACGGGGCTGGGGGAAGGGGAGGTAGCCTAGCCGCTGCTCCTCTTACCCTGCGACGGGATGGCAAGGGGGTGGGGGTGTATCCTTTTTCGCTAGAAGTGCAGAATTGGAAAAAACTTTACTAACTGTGAAACTCTCGACTATTCGCTTCTAACCGATTTTACCTGTGCCAGTGCGGATGGAAGGAGCGGGAGTGTATGTCAGAGGCTGTTCGATAATCACCACACAAAGAAGTTAGACAATCGGCGGGGTGATTTCTAAAGCTCTATATCGTCTAAAACATTACAGATAGCACCTTATTCCACTTAAGAGACTGCATATATTTGTCAATACCATTATGTGTCACACTACAATTTATGATACGTTCTAAATTCCCGGTCTTAGCTTATACCCACAGGTCCGTCGAGAGCGAGGACAGACCCTAGGGCCATGTGTAGAGCGGACGTGACGAGCGCCGACGGCGCGAAGTGATAAGCGGGTAATCTGGAGGTCCTCTCCCAGAAATATTAGTGCTAGGAGAATCATTCTCCTACATTTTCTTGACAATATCTACTCAAATATTCATTTTTTCTAAAGATAATCGTGACCACCACGATGCAGGAAAGACCGATGGAAAACCAACAAACAGGTGTTTTTTTAAATGAACGGAACCTGGTCAGTAATGCAACTCTTGCCACAGTTACCAGCTTAGGAGGTCAGTTCCAAAAGCCTTCCCACGACTTTCAGTTAAAACGTATCGATAGGTCAACCTACACTTTGACTTTTTTTAAAAACCAGAAATCCCCCCCCCCCCCCCCCCCCCCCCCGCCATCGGAGCTAGTGCATACCTGTTGTGGAATGCCCTTTTTGATACAGCGGCCACTTTTGTCCTTGGATGCTTCCGGTGCCCTTGAGTCGAATAATCGTCAATAGATGACAGCCAGACTACTCCAATGCGTGTGTATATATATATCTTCGTCGGGCAAGCAAGGACGTCTGCCCAACTTGGTATCTCATAATTTCTTGCTCAACCTCTGCCTGACGAAACCCATGATCGGAGGATTTTATGGGGGTGTCACACCCCGACAGCTCCCGCACGTATTCTGGAACCCTACACCTCATTCATAAAGATGAACAGATGAAAATATTTAAGGTGACCGAGAAAATGTACCTTGATAAAGAAAAAGTGCGCTGTGTGTGTGCAAAAGCATTATGAAACACCTTAGAAATGAAGCATTGGACCCAAAGGGAAATTTCCTGGTCAACCGCTCGTCTCTGACATTAAAATTGGGTTAACCCTTTACCTAACCTGAAAAGTAGACGACACTTGCAAAAAGATTCTTGAATAACTAATTTTTTTCATTTTTTGTCACAAAAACATAGGTTACGACCCCTCATTGGAACGAGCTCGTCGAGCTCGTTCCAACGAGGGGTCATAACCTATGTTTTCGAGACGAAAAATGAAAAAATAATGGAAATTAATTGGAGATTTTTTAGAATAACGCTTGTCGGTTTTGCCGTTACGTTGGGTAAAGGGTTAAGGTGACTGCATGTCTTATGTCCCGTGGTTTTTGTTTGGTACATCATTGTTTTCCTCACATATAGTTTTCCCATTAGTAACTGCTGCTTTGATTCGAGGGCAAGTAATCTCCCTCAGATCAATTCGTACGACCGTGTTTCTGTTCACATCTATAGAACTGCTTCAAGTGAATACAGACTGACATATGGTTTGGTATGACCTTCATCGACTGGTTTATCGGGTGCGTTGCGTCACTCTTTGTCTCGTTGTACTTTAGCCTGTGATCACCCACTTCTCCTGTTCTGTCTATTAAATCTCGGAAAACTCCTACACACGAAAACAACTGTCGAAGAATTAAGTTAAACTCTACTGCAGTTTCTTCTAACCTCCAACTTTACCTAACATAACAGTTTATAAGGGCAGCGTATGCGGTGGTGCTTTTCCTGATGGGGAGGGGCGCCGTTCCCCTACCATTGTTTTCAGTTTAGGAATGCCGATGGCTTGATCTTCACGAATATACTAGTCCAGCAGAAACAGGGTTGAACCTGTAAATTTCTTATATATTTTATTTTTTTTGACTGATTTGTATTGCCCTGGGTGTCCTCTTTCAGAATCTGCAGGGTAAACTTTGGTCACCCTTGAGCAATTTGAGAAATTCAAAATGGCGTCCAAGGTGGAGGCCGTTTCATGTAATCGGTCATAACTTCTTTCATGTTGTACATACGAAGGTGATTTTGGTATCCAGACATAAGTTTTAGAGGTCAAGGAATCCAGTGAAATCATTTTATTGTAATTAATGGATTATGTCATAGAAAATCTAAGATGACCACCAAAAATGGCCGTCATTTCATGTTTTCGGCCCCCACTTGCTTCATATTAGATCTTGAATGACACTTATGGGGTCTATATATAGCTTTTAGTGGCCCAGAAATCCATTCAAAAACATTTACAAGGTTGGTTTGTGGTTACATCATAGAAAAATCCAAGATGGCTGCCAAAGCTATGACGACTTTCTCACTCTAGGATGTTGGTTTCTATAGCAGATGGCTCGCATACCGTCATTCACAAAAATGTGATCACCGTGGTAGCAACAAAGAGGCATGTCAATGTTGAGAAGCTAAAGTATATGATACAAATGTCATTTACTCGAGGGTCATGGGGCTTCAGGCTAGTGGTCGCAAAGTATATATCAAGGATATCCTTTCCACATGAAGTAGCCCCAGCGCCAACATCAATGTTCGAGTCGGTGCAGAAATGAGAGCAGCCACATCAAAATCGTCATTAAAACGACAGCTACAGATTGGGGTGTCTGTGAGGACTTCTGGTGATGTTGTTGTCTCCACCATTGATGGCTCAGCCCTATTGTAGCCCGCAGATGGCACAGTTGAAGACTATGCAATGAACATGAAATACTCCATTGGAAAGAGATTGAAGATGGGGGATGTTTTCCTACTATTCGATCGGTACTATGATTGTAGTACAAAGTGTGTTACTAGAAGTTCCAGGGCTACTGGAGCAAGCCGGATCCACCTGGTTACAATTGAATAGCAAGTTACCGCCGTAAAAATGGTATTGACAATGTCCGAAAATAAGAAGTAGCTGATAAATCTTGCTGTCAGCCTTCTAATCGAGGATCATCAATCATTCCATGAAACTCCCGTAGCCATAAGTTGGTTTTGATTGGCGAGGAAGCTGATCCAGTCGAGATCATCAATGGGGGTGTAGTGGAAACAAGAACAGACCTGGCAACAACACATGAAGAAGCAGACAATATCATTGTTCGGATGGCAATTGTGTGTGCTCGAACCAATGGGCGAAGTCAGTTAACGGTTGTCACTGACGACACGGGTGTATGTGTACTCCTTGTGCATTACCACCACAATGCAAATATGAAAACAATCATGTTACTATGGAGTCACCTATCAAAGAAAGGACAGTAATTGACATTGGGAAAACGGAAGGAAAACATGCACGCATAGTTACTGAAATCCTGTCGGCCCACGTGCTTACACTGTTATATATTGCTATAGGTAAGGGGACTGCTCTAGGGGTACTGCGCGCTGGTTCTCAATCCCGGTTACTTCTTAGTGTTACGGACACTCCAATAGAATTTGTGATTGCGCAAGCCACTGCATTTATGTCAGCCTGTTATGGGCAAAGTTCCAGCAAGTCAATGTCTGAAACACGATGGAAGGCACGGGCATCGAAAACAGGAAGGGCTTCCTCATCACCACCCATACTATGTTGTCTTCCTCCATCCAATGGGGCATTTGCGGAGAATGTTAAAAGGGCTCATCACCAAGATATTGTGTGGCGTTCATTAGAAGACAACAATCCACCAGAACTCGATCCGGAACTGTATGGTTGGACAAAGGACACAACGCTTAAAATACGCCAACCAACATCTCTTCCGGTTAACACAAAACTCGCTCTGGAAATTATCATGCGCCTTATCAGATGTGAGTGCAAGAGTCCCTCCCACCCCCACCCCACCCCCACCCCACCCCCATGTAATGCTCGTGCAGCGTGCTTGTAGCTGCTCTAGCGATAACTTGAACTGCACAATATTTTGTGCCTGTCACAATACACGGTGCTGCCAGAAAACATCATGAAGCCACTGAGGCTGGATGTCGTCCTGTGCATTTCTTATCGTTGAGTTTACTGTAAGGTACAGAATAGAATTTTCCCCATGAACAAATTGGAGCGTGGATAGAATAAAAACACATATTTTTAACCTGGGGACCCTTTTGGTAATCTCAAGAAGACATTTAGTCATTCGGCAACACTGGGAGAAGAAGGTTTTGTTTGGTTAGTTGTAGACATTTATTGGGATGAAATTATCGTAAATTGTTTGATCTATAGCTGTCTTTGAACATCTTTAGCAGTCTCGGAGCTATCTTGTGAATCACAATGAACATATCAAACAAGAAACCGATATATTTTAAATCTGATTACACGAAGAACGATGTATTCATAAATACAGATTGCTACAAATATATCTTTTGCCTTACCATTCAAATAGCTCATATCTTTTCTTTGATCAGGCAGCTACTTATACTGACGGTGTATTGAATTATAGCTTATACTTTCTAGTCGATTTTTGTGGATTCCGTGACCCTTAACCCTTTACCTAGAAGAAAAGCAGACGACACTTGCAAATAGAATACTTGAATAACTATTTTTTTTTCATTTTTTATCACAAAACATAGCTTATGACCCCTCATTGGAACGAGCTCAGCGAGCTCGTTCCAATGAGGGGGTCATGCTAACGGCACTAAACCCATTTTAGTTGTGTGTAGCTCGCTCAGCCAACAATGTCCACTTCTTTTGAAGAGTATTGGGCATTAAATTTCATTTTTTCGAAGATGGACCCCTGGACCCCCTAATAGGAGAAGGGGACACCCAGCCACCAACTCTCAGGCTCACCCCCATCGTCATGTCCCGCGTTCGGAAAGAGCGCCCAAAGCGCATCGGTATGGTCTATGTGGGTCGTTCCACCCTTCTAATTTCAGAAAGCATCGCTGGGGCAGTGCCATTTACAAAAATCGTCAATAAAATTTAATTTTTGTTGTTTTTTTTTTTAAATTTGCCTCTAAACATAGCATATGACCACACATTGGAACGAGTTCATAATGCATGGTTTGAAGGAAAAATGAAATTTTTCACTTATTTCAAAATTCTATGTATTCCAAAAGTCGTGTTTGGTAAAGAATTCAATTATATAATCTCATTTCCACTACAACTGAAAAGAGAGCCAGGGCTGAAGGAAATGACAGTTGTTAATGTGAGCGATGTTATAAACTTGAAATCGACACTTTTTGTTCCGAGTTTGCCATATTCACTCAGATAAATTTTGGTTTCTCCAGGAATCAAAACTGGTTATTCAGTTTGACCTGGTAGGGAAACCAAATTTGTTTACATGGAATTAATTATACACGTTTTGGTTCTTCAATCTGTCATATTGGACTGTCAAGGTCTCTGGGCATTGTTAAATTTTAAAATATGAAACCGCGCCAAGTTGAAGTTTTAAAATGGCGACGAGGCAACGTCAGAAACAAGTTTTCCGTTGTTCCACCACGCATATGCCAACCGTTTACCCAATGCACTCGATATAAAAAATAAAAAAATTAATTATTGTTTATTAAATTTTTTCAAAAAATTTTTTGAGAACTTTTTTGAAAAAAATTAATAAACAATAATTAATTTTTTTTATTTTTTATATCGAGTGCTTTGGGTAAACGGTTGGCATATGCGTGGTGGAACAACGGAAAACTTGTTTCTGACATTGCCTCGTCGCCATTATAAAACGAGTGCCAAAGCGGAAGTATAGAACGAGAGGCCACAGGCCTCGAGTTTTATCCTTTCGCGAAGGCACAAGTGCCATATCGATTAATCCATTCACACACGCGTGTCGTTCTGTGTTTATTACACGCCTTTACGTCTATAAAAACAATTATGAGAAGGACACTCGGCAATTCATTTGACAACTATCAAAAAAAAAACCCATATTTTATCGCCATCCAAATTTGCAAGGGGAACCCCTGTTACTATTTCGTGGCCTGAGATCCAATGTGTTCTATGTGCCTATTGACACATAAAACACATTGGAACTCAGGGGACGCGATTTTTAGCTATCGCTAGCGATTCAAATTGTAATTGCGGTGCAAGATTTGTGGAATCTTCCAGAGAAATTAAGCTTCTTTATCAGAATAGTTCGTCAACGATTTCCGTTCCGCATAAACGTGCGGAACAAATTTTCATTTTCCGCATCGTTTAGTGTTGCTGTCGAAGGGGATATCATAGAACAGGCGTGTAATATAATTTCAACTGCTTCATTTGCATTTCATTTGGTAAAGGATAAAGTTGCGCGACAGCACCAGTTTTTCACATAAACAACTCTATATGAAATTTCCTCGGTGGCTCAGTGGTAGACTGTTGGACTTCTGTGCTAGAGGTCCCGAGTTCGATCCCCGTCCGGAACGACCCGCGTTGTGTCCTTGAGCAAGGCACTTTATCCCGGTTGCCTTCATGGGGGCACGATGACGTCGTGTACTAATGCGTACTGCACGTCGATGGTGCACATGTCTTCAACCGCTGTAACCCTGCTTGAGCGGAGCTTGAACAGAGTTAGAATGAGGAGCTGACAGTTGCTCGTCGATGCTCGGTGGTTCTCACCGATTGCTCCGGCTTCCTCCACCTGTAAAACTGTCACGGTCACTATTAGTCATTGTGCATACGTATGTGACCTTAAACACCAATAAATAAATAAATATGAAATTGCCTGGTTCTGAATCACATAAAGACTCATTTGTTTTGGTTCATCGATGGGTTTGGGTTCTACTTGGATTTCTTGGAGTGTTGGCACAATGACTGTCTTTGAGCCTTGGTGTAAAAGAAACACAATTTTTGACTGGTGAAAGTGCTGGGTGATCGTAGGACGCGATGCATCTACCATGGTTCGTGGGAGAAAATTTGAAAACTGTATTTACAAACGTAACACTTCTTTGATTTTCAGGTCTTGACGAATGCGACGGGGATTATTAAAATGTGTATGTGGGGGCGTGGTGGGGGTGGGGGGGACGGGGCAGAGTACGGATAATTATTCCGCCAGCTCGGTAGATTATACAACGGTTATAATTAGTGATCGGGGAAAACACAAACAATAATGGTCGAAATTAACCCCGTATTAATTCACTATATCAACATAGGCTGTATATTAATTGTCATTGTCTGCTATTTTGTTTTTATCGCATCGGCTATTCGGCACTTTTAGAAAGTTTGTTTTCAATTCAAATTGTCAGAAAGTAGGCAGAATTGTAAATGCGCCCAAAATGTCGGCGGTAATAAAGCAATAATTTGTTTTGCCGACAAAAAAGATATGTTGGCTTACTTCCCCTGCATTACACCACTTCTTGTCCGCTTTTGAACGCAAATGAAGGCCGACAGAAAAAAGTAACGAAAACATGAAACGGTTTGCAAACACAACTGATGCGCCATTCCGGATATAAAAGCTGGCATAACAAATATGTTACCGCTCTTTTCAGTTGGCTGATACGCTGTACATAAGAATCAGTGAGAACACTATTGGGATCGGCTAAAGGCCGATCCTAATATTGTTCTCGCTGATCCACATGGTTGTGATACCGCATCCGACAACTAAACGTCCCGTATAATATGCCATATCTTTGAAATAACTGATGAAGTTCTTTCGTGCCACGTCATGTATTTATAATCAACTGTACACATATTTGCTTGTCAGTGGCTGAGGAGTTCCGACTTGAGCGTAACTGATCAATACGGTAATTTATATAGTTTGTTTTTTTAGAATGAAAGTGTCAATGACACTGCAGCTCAACTTGTGTTTTGTGTTTGATGAAAAGGATAATGTTCAATGTTTATGAAAGGATTATGAAATAAGACAAGAATTGTGATAATTGGGAATATGTTCATTTCTGTTCCCTGTATGCTATGTTTTTGATAAAAAATAATATGAGGTGTACACTGTACTAAAGAGCTGAGGGGTGGGTTAATATGACCTCGCAGTTAATGTATGTGGTCCTCACAGATAACGTACATCAACGAAAGTTACCAAGTTACAGTGAAATTATTCCAAAACGAGTCATCCTATCAAGTTACATTGAAATCCCTTCATAAATATGGCCTGTAGACTGTGCTAAAGGTTTTCGGGCCCCTGTAGCCGTCAGTTTCCCGATTGCGTCCAAAGGGGACGTTCTCATCTAGACATCATATGAAGTCAACCTACCAAGTTACAATGAAATCCCTTCATAAATATGACCTGTAGACTGCGCAAAAGGTTTTTGGGCTTTGGGCTCGGGCAGCCATCATGGTTGAATGATCGCAACCAAAAGGGGACATTCTCATCTGGGCATCATCTGGAGTGATCCTACGAAGTTACAATGAAATCCCTTCATAAATATGACCTGTAGACTGTGCTCAATGTTTTCGGGCTTCGGGCCCCTGAAGCCGTCACAGTTGACCAATCACGACCAAAAGGGGATGTCATCATCTAAGCATTATATGGAGTCAGACTTACAGGTTACAATGAAATCCTTCCATAAATATGATCTATAGACTATGCTAAAGGTTTTGGGCTCGGGCAGCCATCAAGGCTGAATGATCGCGACCAAAAGGGGCCGTTCTCATCTAGACGTTATTTGGAGTCATCCTACCAAGGTACAATGAAATCACTTCATAAATATCACCTGTAGACTGTGCTAAAGGTTGTCGGGCTTCAGGCCCCTGTAGCGGTCGCAGTTGCCTAATGGTGTCCAAAAGGGGCTGTTCTCATCTAGACATTATATGAAGTCAATCTGTCAAGTTATAATGGAATCCCTTCATAAATATGGCCTGAAGACTGTGCTAAAGGTTTTCGGACTTTGGGATCGGGCAGCCATCATGGTTGAATGGTCGCAACCAAAAGGGGCATTCTCATCTGGACCTTATCCGGAGTGATCCTACGAAGTTACAATGAAATCCCTTCATAAATAGGACCTGTAGTCTGTGCTCAAGATTTTCGGGTACCTGTAGCCATCACACTTGACCAACCACGACCAAAAGGGGATGTCATTATCTAGGCATTATATGGAGTCAACCTAACAAGTTACAATGAAATCCTTCCATATATACGACCTATATACTATGCTAAAGGTTTTTGGGGTCGGGCAGCCATCAATGCTGAAAGATCGCGACCAAAAGGGGACGTTCTCATCTAGACATTATTTGGAGTGATCCTACCAAGCTACAATGAAATCCCTTCATAATTATGACCTGTAGACTGTTCTAAAGGTTTTCGGGCTTCGGGCCCCTGTAGCTGTCACAGTTGTCCAATCGTGTCCAAAAGGGGACGTTCTCATCTAGACATTATATGAAGTCACACCTACCAAGTTAAAATGAAATCCCTTCATAAATATGACCTGTAGACTGTGCTAAAGATGTTCGGGCTTCGGGCCACTGTACATAACCGTCACAGTTGCCCAATCGCGTCCAAAAGGGGACTTTCTCATCTAGACATTATATGAAGTCAACCCACCAAGTTACAGTGAAATTCCTCAATAAATATGACCTGTGCTAAAGGTGTTCGGGTTTTGGGCTCGGACAGTCGTCACGGTTGGCAGATCACCCCCAAATGGGGAAATGCTCATCTAGACATCATAAGGAGCCATCCTACCAAGTTACAATGAAGTCCCTCCATATTAAACATGATCTGCAGACTGTGCTAAAAGTTTTTGGGTTTCTGGCTTGGGCAACCATTACGGTTGATAGATCATGCCCAAAAGGGGACGTTCTCATCTAGGCATTATACAGAGGCATCCTACCAAGTTACAATGAAATCCCTTCATAAATACTGTGCTAATGGTTTTCGAGTTTTGGGCTCGGGCAGCCATACCGGTTGACCGATCGCGACCAAAAGGGGACGTTCTCATCTAGACATGACCCAAACCTGCATATGAAATTTCGTGACGATCAGACAAGAACTGCTGGGTGTAGCCCGTGCTAAAGGAAAATGTGAACAGACTCACAGACTCATGGACTCACAGACTTCCGCACGCGTGATGTCAATAGCTTATCTTGACTTTGTCAAGTTAAGCTAAAAATGGGGTCTCTTGAGAGAAATTTGTCTTTACTGAAATTTCTATTGTAAATGTCTTGAACGTGAGAGTAGTGCAGAGGTCTACGTAAACGAGCCTGGTTGGTCTCTTAGTCTCGTAAATCGGTTGCTCTGCGTGCTAGAGGTCGATGGTTCGAGCTTCGGCTCACGAAATTCTCTCTCGATCTTTTACATAACTCTATTTGCTTTAGTAGAAATATTGAGTCACGGAGTACCTTCAAACTGTGAGACCCTGACTCATGTTTTAACCCGATCAATACGCTGAAAAGTCTGGCAGGTGATGGTTCTTTCCCTGTATGTACTTGGACTTTCTTCATCGGCAAACCTTTACCCAATAACAAAAACACCGTCAGGCGGGTCGCAAAAGCCAAAGCTTCATAACACGTTTCCTACGGGCCTTTGGCCCGTAAAAATCCTTCGCCACCAGGTATTGATTCATCATGAGGTTATTTATTACAATTTTCACTGTGATAAGATTAGTGATGCTCACCGAAATAAAACAGTGGAGGAACGGGCATAGAGTAGAGAAGGAACTACTACATGGAGTTGTGCTCATCATTTCAGCAAACATTGTCGATTTGCTGGGGGTCTTCACGGGAAATGTTTAAATTTACTACAGAAGAATCGCTAATCGTTGATTTTTCGAAGTTAATTTTATTACTCTGAGAGCCAGATAATCAGGACGTTACACCCTCTCTCAGTTTTATGAGAAGAACGCCAAAATGTCGCTCTGGTACCGCAAACCAAAGAAAGCGAGTAACCTACCGATAACTAAATGGATTTAACGCTTTACCTAACACGAAAAGCAGACGGCACTTGCAAAAATAATTCTTGAATAACTAATTTTTTTCATTTTTTGTTTTAAAAACATAGGTTATGACCCCTCGTTGGAACGAGCTCGTTCCAACGAGGGGTCATAACCTATGTTTTGAGACAAAAAATGAAAAAAATAATGAAAATTAATTGGCGATTTTTGAGAATATCGCTGGACGGTTTTGGCCGTTACGTTATTTAAAGGGTTAATGCAGCTAGCAAGACAAATGAATGCTTGAACACAGAGAGCACTCCTTCGTCTTGGTAGCTGCACAGTGTGTTGGATATCCGTCAAGATCAAGTAATTCAAGATCTTGCAATTGTGGAGGAACGGTGTTTCCACTCAGAAAAATGTAGAGGACCGCTGTCCCCCCGCGTTCCCTCTTGAAAGCATCACTGGGTGAGATCGGTAGTCACCGATGAACGACCTGCAATCCCATACCTCGTAAGAATGGGCCCAAAATAAACAGAAATCAAAGAATGTAATGCTTGTTTGCAATTAACATGGCAGTGCACTTGGGTCGGGGTAATGGGAAAATGATGGCTAAACTTGACCTTATATCCATGCTGCGGTCATTATTTATTTATTTATTTATTTATTTATTGGGGTTGAACGACACTTTCGACAGCCCGGGTTTTACGGGTGGTGGAACCCGAACTACCACCGAGCAGCAAACAAGCATTCCATAAAATAATCTGCCAAGTTTTCCACTCTGAAAAAAGAATGAAAATGTGTGTACTCCCAGTCCAATTAAGATGTTCTTGGCCAGGGTTCTCCTACGTTATTGCTCGACGAGGCAAAGATAAAGAGTAGAGAAGTTTTGAGTGGTTGCTGGGTGGTGTATGTTACACCATTCACTCCAACCCCCCATCCCCGAATTCACTCCTCTGTTTGTAGAATAAATATGAAAGTGGAAAACGGTGTTGGAGAAAGCCAATAGGTCAATATTTTAGCAGGCAAAAAAATTAGATCAGTACATTATGGTCTAATTTGCTATCTTTCATTCCAGCAACCATAACTTACGCTCGTAGATTTGGGACTCAATCAACAAGTGCCATCGGGAAAACACACAAACGCAGAGTCTATAAATCAGTCTTTACCATAAACAGATAAAGGAATAATACCGGCAAATTGCCATTTATGTTCCATTTGTATCGATCTAAGTTGATTAAGTTTTCAATAAGTCCTCCCATAAATTGTCTTGGAATAATTGAACTCTGTTATTCAGTCTGGAAGATTTTGACGGATAATTAAACAAACATATGTCCCGTTGAGATTTCTGAATGAATGTCTGTGCATGCAAGATAGAAGTGTGTACAAGATTTGGTAACAATCCAATGTATTGATTCGTTTAAATTTAACCATAATTGAGAACGGGACCGCTTCAGCATCTAAAGGCAGGTGTTTGTAGAGGGAGATGATGTCCGACTGACGGGGAGTTCAGCCAGCGCTCAGTAAAGAATATCGTTGGAATCAAGCACTAACCCTTTATCTAACACGAAAAGCAAACGACACTTACAAACAAAATTCTTGAATAATTAAACCTTTTTTTTAAACATTATTTTATTCGCTTGAATAGGTTCGATAAACAAGCTAACGCCAATATAAGTACCCTATCACCACAGTAATCTTTTCCGTTTTTGAGTCAAAAACATAGCTTATGACTCCTCGTCATGATTGGAACGGGCTCGTTCCAATGGGGGTCATAAACTATGTTTTTGAGACTAAAAATGAAAAAAATAATGAAAACTGAGTGGTAATTTTTGTGAATAGCCCTGGCCGTTTTTTTTCCGTTATGTTGGGTAAAAGTTACACCAGCTATCTTTTTTAAAACTCACTATTTTCTTACACTTTTAATATGGGTATAGCCCAAAACCTGCCTTATACTGTGTTACCGATTTTTCCCACATTCGAGCAACTTATGAGTCTAGCTTCTCTTGTCTTTTGCAAAGCTGCAAAAAAATACAAAACACTGCCGCTCTTATTATTGCGTGATCCAGATGCTATGATCACATAACCCATAGTTTCGACAGTTCTTTGATACCCGGCAATTGCTGCTAAGCACTTTATAACCGTTTGCACATTGAGATTTACCTGTCACGTATTTGATTTGTAATTCATATATATGTGTGTTCTTTTCTATATGTATATGTTCATCGTTGTTATGCAGTCTGCCCATATGGATGTTTTATTGCAATTAAATTTACCTTATCTCATCTTAACCTCTTTGCTCCATAAGTTACATTGGCTCCCTGTTCAACAACGTATTACTTTCAAAGTTTTGGTGTTGGTCTTTAAGTGCATTAATGGATCGGCTCCAAAATATCTTCAGGACCTCTTGACTGTTCAATCATGAAAACGGAATCTGCTCATCCAAACAGCTCAGGCTTCTTATTCCTTTTTCCCGCCCCACCTTGGTACACACCAGGGCCTTTTCCTTTGTAGGTCCACGACTCTGGAACTTATTGCCAGTACATAACCAGGCTTCCACAAGCGCTGACGACTTCAAAACAAAACTCAAGTCCCATTCGAGAGGAGTAGTAGGAGAGCGATGGGTCGTGCCTTATTGGCAGGACCCCGGAAGTGACGTCATGTCACGTGACCTGGTGGCGCTATGTTTGGTTGTCATGGTAACCCGCGTGAGCGGCCATCTTGTAACGTCATCTCCATAGTGATGCGTGGTGTTAGTGCGCATGCGCAGTGCGTGTTGTTGGGGTGATACGTGTTTCCGTCGTCCATTTTGCATACTGGAAGCCGCCATCTTGGTTTCTATGGTAGCACGTGGTTTCTATGTGACCCAAAGGCTTATAATAGGACAGGGTTGTGTTCGGAGGGTATGTTCCTTTCTACAGGAGTAATTTCCCGATTCGCAGAATTACCCAAATAAACCCGACAAGTTTTACTATTTCGAATTCTTTCAGAATTCTCTGCTTCTATCTATCTATGCTATAGTTTTCGTCTACCTGGGCATGTTCCTTTGTCTTATAGTATACTCCAGTAGAGTAGAAGATCCTATCAGCTGGAACAGCTTTGCTTATTATTACTATATTTAGTTTTTCTGGTCTGTTCTTGTTAGTTCTGACACCATTTCGACTACTCTTGTTGTTTCATTTATCAAGATCACCAACCACTTCACTTTCCTGACGTTAACTAACCAATCAGATTGCTTGATTTCCCATAATCTGTATGCAGAGTTATCTCCCTTGTGTATATCAAATAGCATTCCCAAACCCAATAAGCTATCGAGTTGTTACTGAAGTCATTGCTCGAACGACACGAAGCCCAACGAGCAAATGAGCTTTAGAGTAATTGCTCAATCGGGTGACTCGACATATTGCTCGAACGACTCGAAGCCCATCGAGCAAATGAGATAACGAGTAACTGCTCGTTCGAGTGACTCGACATACTGCTCGTCGACTCATTTCGGTATTTGAGGATACCTATGGTCTGGTATTGTATTATTTGAGGATATTTTTATAGGATACTTATCTAAGGATACTATTACTTGTTTGGCCCTGCCTTCTGGACCATCCTAAGACTACCTATTCCAAATTCTCCCAATAAGCTATCGATCAGTTACTGAAAACTCATTGCTCGAATGACTCGAAGCCCATCGAGCAAATGAGCTTTAGAGTAATTGCTCGATCGAGTGACTCGACATACTGCTCGAACGACTCGAAGTCCATCGAGCAAATGAGCTAACGAGTAATTGCTCGTTCGAGTGACTCGGACATACGACTCTTGGCCTCATTTCAGAAAAAAAGGGATCCTGTAGCCACAGGCATATCCTAAAAAGGGATTCTATAGGGATTCCAAAAATGGATTCCGTAAGTGGGATGCCGTTTTACCGCGAGTGACCCGCACGTACTGCTCGAACGACTCGAACCTGTCGACGCGCAAATGAGCTATAGAGCAATTGCTCGTTCGAGTGACTCGCACATACGACTCTTAGCCTCATTTCAGAAAAATGGGATTCCATAGCCTCAGGCGTTTTCCAAAAAAGGGATTCGCAAAAAGGGATTCCGTAAATGGGATTCCTAGCCGACTCCGTAAAATGATGTTCCGTGATTTGATATAAAATCTCGAGGGTATTCCCCCTCGCCACTAGTAAGAAGGAAGAAAGAAAAAAACAAGAACTTTTGTTATAGTTGAAAAATTTATTGTCTTTTCTGTACACTGTTATATAATTTAATGTTTCTTTGTTCCGTTATCTTCGGTGTGTTCAATCACTTCATTCTTCGATCACTTTGTTCTCTCCATTGTCATCATTGGTTTTGTATCTTGATCGTTGTCGGCTGCGAAGCTTTATTGTAGAATTCTCTATACCTTTGTAAAATCTGGTTGTAGTGAAGAATCGACTTGGTCTCGTTCATGATTCTAGATTCTATAATCTCTCTAATTTCTCTATCCAGGTCCATCGCGGAAAATTCGTTGAGTTCTCTGCTGACCAAATGCTGTCGATCCAGTAAGCTTTCTAGTAAACTGGTTTCGACCAATACGTAATCCTTCTCTTCTTGTCCCTTCATTGTTGGATTAGGCTCTGGTTCTGGTTTCTTCCCTGTTGCGGTCATTACAGTCCGAGGCATTTCTGTTCGTGGTATTGGTACCCACAGGTTTCTGGTTGGGTCATGGTTATTCACCTGGTACGGTTTTGACAGTCCCATTGGTTCAACATGTTTTATTCGTTTGTGTTCTTCTCTTCTGCATAATTGCTGTAGTTCCAGTGGTGAGTGGACCTTCTCGTGTCTGGACATGTGATGTCTCCTGTTAAACGTCTTTGCACACATTAAGCATTGATACCTCTTAGGTTCGTGGATGGTTCGCTTGTGTAGTAGGAGGCATTTGAAATAACTGAATGATTTTTGACACTCGTCGCAGGTGTGGTGTTGATCCATCGCTGGTAAAACGTGGAATGACAAAGTTCGGGAGATGAATCCCTTTTAATACCCTCGTGATTTTATATCAAATCACGGAGCATCATTTTACGGAGTCTTCTAGAAATCCAATTTATGGAATCCCTTTTTGCGAATCCCTTTTTGGGGATATGTCTGTGGCTATGGAATCCCTTTTTTCTGAAATGAGGCTAAGAGTTGTACATGCGAGTCACTCGAATGAGCAATTGCTCTTTAGCTCATTTGCTCGATGGGATTCGAGTCGTTTGAGCAGTATGTCCGAGTCACTCGAGGTAAAACGGAGTCCCACTTATGGAATGTCTTTTTTGGAATCCTTATAGAATCCCTTTTTAGGAGATGTCTGTGGCTACAGAATCCCTTTTTTCTGAAATGAGGCTAAGAGTCGTATGTCCGAGTCACTTGAACGAGCAATTACTAGTTAGCTCATTTGCTCGATGGACTTCGAGTCGTTCGAGCAGTATGTCGAGTCACTCGATCGAGCAATTACTCTAAAGCTCATTTGCTCGATGGGCTTTGAGTCATTCGAGCAATGACTTTTCAGTAACTACTCGATAGCTTATTGGGAGAATTTGGAATAAGTATGTCGTGGGGTGGCCCAGAAGGCTGGGCCAAACAAGTAATAGTATCCTTAGATAAGTATTCTACAAAAAAATTCCTCAAATAATACAATACCAGGCCATAGGTATCCTCAAATACCGAAACGAGTCGACGAGTAGTATGTCGAGTCACTCGAACGAGCAATTACTTTAACGCTCATTTCCTCGATGGGCTTCGAGTCGTTCGAGCAATATGTCGAGTCCCTCGATCGAGCAGTTACTCTAAAGCTCATTTGCTCGATGGGCTTCGAGTCGTTCGAGCAACAACTTCAGTAACAACTCGATAGCTTATTGGGCTTGGGAATGCTTTTGACAGACAAACAAACAGACAGACAGACGGACGGACGGACGGACGGACGGACGGACGGACGGACGGACGGACGGACGGACGGACGGACGGACGGACGGACAGACGGACGGACAGATAGATAGATAAGTTTATTCAGCAGTACACAAAAGCAAACAATACAATGCATATGAATAACTATTCTGGTAAAAAATTAAATGTATACCACTAGGGGATACCATAGCCAGATTGGCTGTCTACCTGGTATTCCCTCAAAAACAAAGAGAAACAAGCGACAGTAATGCAGAACCGAGTACTGATAAGTGGTCAATTGCAAACGCTGTATTGGCTACTCCTGGAATATAGTAGCGCCATGCAAAGTGACTGCAAGGTGAATAGAAAAAAATGCAGGATAGAAGCAAGGTAGATGCAAGGTAGATCCCGATGGAGTTGCACGTCACATCCATGCTTTGACCAACTCATTTAACAAACAATTATAGAAAGAAGGTAATGATATACACAAGGGAGATAACTCTGCATACAGATTATGGGAAATGAAGCAATCTGATTGGTTAGTTAGAGTCGGGAAAGTGAAGTGATTGGTGATCTAGATAAATGAAACAACAAGAGTACTCGGAATAGGGTCAGAACTAAGAAAAACAGACCAGAAAAACTAAATATAGTAATAATAAGCAAAGCTGTTCTCAAAGCAAGGCTCTTCTACTCTATTGGAGTATACTCCAGGACAAAGAAACATGCCCAGGTAGACGAAAACTATTGCATAGATAGATAGAAGCAGAGAATTCTGAAAGAATTCGAAATAGTAAAAAGTCGGGTTTATTTGGGTAATTCTTCGAATCGGGAAATTACTCCTGTACAAAGGGACATAGCCTCCGAACATACCCCTGTCCTATTATAAGCCTTTAGATCACATAGCAACCACGTGCTACCATAGAAACCAAGATGGCGGCCTCCAGTATACATAATGGACGACGGAAACACGTATCACCCTAACAACATGCGCTGTGCATGCGCACTAACACCACGCATCACTATGGAGATGACGTCACAAGATGGCTGCTCACGCGGGTTACCACGATAACCAAACATGACGCCACCAGGTCAGGTGACATGACGTCACTTCCGGGGTCCTGCCAATAAGGCACGATCCATCGTTCTCCTGCTACTGAGAGACTTTCGAGGTTTCAGCTATCTAATGCGTGACAATTTTGTCAAAATGCACAATGCACAGGGGTACCTAGACACCTTAGACTGTTCATACAGAGGGGCGTAACTAGGAGGGGGGTGTGACATCCCCCGATAATTTTCCAGTTGGTACATTTTCGTCTTGATTGATATCTTAGATATCGATTCGCTCTTGCTGGTAATTATGTACTTTCTTACGGGACTAGATTTGCTTTGCGCACACGCGTGTGGTCTCATGCTAATGGGGGTCTGTGGATGATTGGGGTTCCCAGCATGACCAAATCTGAGTTCGGTACGTGTGGATAAGATAAGAAGTTGGGAAGTTCATACCTCGCAACTGCTTTTCGTTACAATAATATATTGCCACCAAGTGTGGTCACACATTTCTGAGTTCCTGCTTTTTCATAGTTTTCAAGTGGATATCTTTTTATTTATTTTTGAAGTTTGTTCCAGCTTTTCTGTGCCTGATGTAGAATCTTTTGATATGACTTTTAAAGGAATTTGTTAACAGCTTCTGTACTTCTATGAAAAAATCTTGAAGCATCTTGAAGATTTTTCCAATCTTGTTTCTATATTCAAATGCACTTCTAGTTAGCCAGGATTATCTAATCCATTGTTCCAATTTAACTTGGACTGTTAGATTCTTTTTCACACCTAATTCACTGCTAATTGGAAATAGTTATTTCACACCTGATGTTACAAGAAACTGGTGTTCTAAATTGTGGACAAGCAAAATGTGTTTGATCAATTGCACCTCAGATGATCTCAATTCTATCAGCAAAACAATGAACAACGGTAAGCACAGACCCACAGCTAGTGTTTTCAAAATCTTGAAAAAAAGAAAGGATATTGAAACCAGAGTTTTGTCATCCCATCAACAGATCACACAAAGTATACCAAATAGAAACTGTCAAATTACAACACAGACAGGCTATCAAAACAAGACACACTAATTCTGATGTGAATTTCAGTAACATTCGTTTAATCCACAAAGATACAGCTCATTACAAAACTACCTCCAATATAATTTTTTTCAGTACCTGATTTGAACTTTGGATTACTTAATACAAGATCTGTTTCTTGGAAGGAACATGATCTAAAGGACTTCATACTAGATAACAATCTCAGTGTTTTGGCTCTAACTGAAACGTGGTGGAAAGAAAATGATAGTGACAGTTTTTCCATTGGGCAACTATTACCACTGGGTTTCTCCATTTTACACAACTCACTGGAGAGTCGAGGTGGTGGTGTAGCAGTCATCCACAGTGATGCCTTAAATGTAAAACAGCATCCTGATATATATAAATCTCCGTCATCTTTTGAAATGATGGACTGCCTCATGTCGAGCAACCGGTCACTTCGATTACTTGTAGTTTACCGACCGCCACCATCAAAAAGGTACAAACTTACATCAGCACAGTTTCTAAATGAATTTTCGGAATGTCTGTCCTTCCATGCCTTGAATGGAGGTGATATAGTTATTGCCGGCGATTTTAAGATCCATGTTGACAATTTATATGACACTTTTGCCAAGCAATTCACAAATTTGTTTGAATTATTTGGCTGTTCCCAACTGGTTTCAAAACCTACCCACAAGAGAGGACACACCTTGGATCTAATTCTTGTCCGTCAAAGTAACAGCGCGTCAGAACAAAATGTTCGCATCATAGATCCATCGTTGTCTGATCACTATGCGGTCATGGACGAACTGACACTAGAAACTTCAAAAATTCCTCCCAAGAAAATTACTTATCGAAAATACAAATCCATAAATATTGGTGCCTTGAAAATGGATATTAGTTCATTAATTCTGTGTCCGAATTATTTTTGCAGTAGTCATGAATCATGAGAGAAACTCTTGAAGAAACTCTTCAGGGCATCATGACTGAACATGCACCACCCAGGTCAAAAATTATAACTCATAGGGAAAAAGTGGAGTGGTTTACAGAAGACGTTAGAGCTGCTAAACAACAGCGTCGCAGACTTGAGCGTCTTTACAATAAAACGAAGCTTGAGGTTCATCGGCAGATGTTCTGCCACCAAAGAAATACAACTAATAAGATCATCAAAAAGGCGAAGAAGGAGTACTACTATTCACTGGTAGAGGTGCCATCTAATACAAGGGTGCTGTTCTCGGTAACCAACAGTCTCCTTGGTAAAGAACAAAACGTCATTCTCCCTCACCATCTAAATACTAAAGAAATTCTGGAAAAAATCAGCGATTATTTCATAACTAAAATTTAGGTAATCCTGAATAGTATACCGTCACGTGAACCACCAGAGTTTGATCATCTTGACATAAAAAGAGATTTTTCTAATTTTCACTTTGTCTCAGAAGAAGATATTCGAAAAATGATTTTATCATCATCCAATAAATGCAATGATCTAGATCAAATTCCAACATTCCTTTTGAAAGAGACAATTGATTATCTTCTGCCAGCCATAACATCTACTATATCTGCAGGCCCATTGAAAAAATCACTTGTTACTCCACTCACTAAGAAACCATCTCTTGATCCCGACAGCCTGAAGAATTATCGACCACTATCGAACCTCTCTTTCCTGTCTAAATTGTTGGAGAGGGTTGTTGCTTTACAACTCACAAATCATCGGCATGAAAATGATCTTTTAGAGCCTTTCCAGTCTGCATACAAAGCCAACCACAGTACAGAGACAGCCTTACTGTGAGTCAACAATGACATTGTTAAATCAGTGTCTGAGGGTAAGGCTGTACTGCTTGTTCTCTTGGATTTGTCAGCAGCATTCGACACAGTTGACCATATTCTCATGCAGACATTGACACAGCATGGCATATGTGGAACTGTCTTATCGTAGTTCGCATCATGTCTAGAAGGTTGCAGTCAACTAATATATGCCAATAAGATCGGTTCAGAAAGCAGATGTTAAAGTGTGGTGTTCCTCGGGGCTCAGTTCTTCGGCCACTCTTGTTTAATCTGTACACTTCTTCTCTAGGCCGCCTTCTTAAAAAGCATGGCATTTCATACCATCTGTACGCAGACGACACCCAACTGTACATCACATTCAACCCTTCTGTTTCAAGAGACTCATTCAACGCAGTCAGTAACATGGAAACTGGCATAAATCTGGTGCGGGAATAGATGATAGATTTTAAACTGAAAATGAATGACTCTAAAACTGAATTCTTAATGATATCCGGGGTTCGCATGCCTATAATCTCTGTTACATCAATTCTGGCTGGAAACAACATCACTATGAAAAGTGAATCGGCCAGGAATATTGGACTGATTATGGACTCAAATTTAAAACTAGACATCCATATCAATAAAAATATGTCAAAAATGCTAATGGCAGCTTCGTAATGTTGGAAGACTGCGACCTTATCTTAACCAGTCAGCACTTGAAAAACTTGTGCACTCCTTCATCACCTCACAACTAGACTATTGTAATTCAGTGTTAGCGGGGCTGACCCAGAACCTGATTCAGAAGCTTCAAAAAGTTAAAGAAACTGCTGCTAGGATAATTTCTGGTACCAAACGCTCTGAACACATAACAGTCCACAAACTGGCTCCAGTTTACCTGCAAGATCTCCTCACTGTATATACACCATCACGCAGTCTCAAATCTAAAAACCAAATTCAACAAGTTGTACTTTTTAGCAGATCTAATCTGGCTTATGATCGTGTGTTCTCCATCGTGGGTCCCAGATTGTGGAATTCTCTGCCTATTAGTGTCAGAAATTCATTGAATCATCAGTTTTCTGTACGTGATTCTTGATGTGAGCAGAATATTGGTAAGAAACTTTATTTTTCTTACTGCCAGCATCTTTCTTTTTCAGATCCTTCTTGTTTTGAGTAGTAACTTCATTCTTCTGAACATCGTTGTTCACTGTCGTTTGCCAGGATATCAAAGTTAGGGGGGCAAGAGCAATATCTAGGGGGGCATACAGAATATGATTTGCTGCATCATCCGAGCCTCTGAACGGCAATATGGGGGCGAACACAAGAGTGAGTGGTCCCCTTTCGTCAGAGGAGGTTTGAGGCCCTGGAAAATATTTTGAAATTCGAGGCAGAAAACGCAATGTGGCCTAATAATTGACGCCGTTCACAACTTATAAATTATGGACAAAAACGGACTGAGAATCAAGGAAATTGCTAGATATTAAAATTTCTTGCCTAATGTTCCCTATATGGGTTAACATGGGAGGGGGCACGACTGAAATTGTGGGAGGGGGCATGAGCCCCCCCCCCCCCTAGCTCCACCCCACTCCCACCCCAGTGGCTACGCCACAGGCTTCGTTGTTCTTAATAATAATAATAATAATAATAATGCAATGTTAACGTCTACAATCCACCGCAGTGCTCTCTGACTTGCATTATTACCCTGTATCACAGGTGTTCACACCCTTTGTTCATTCTATGACATTCTCAACTCATCTCAACGGAGCATACTGCCGGTGCTCCACAGACGGACACACAAGGCAAGCATATACCTAGGTACGGTGTGGATTGCGTAGTACTGGTGAACATTCCCAACGTTCACAGCTGGCATGTGATGCAACGTGGCAACGTGGCAGTATCACACATTACAACTTCGCTGATCGCACAGCAGCCACTACTACAGAAGCACCCGAATCAATCGCCGAATGGTCACCCATCCAAGGATTAACCGGGTTTGACGTTGCTAAACTTCAGTGATCTAACGAGAACCGGATTTTCAGTCATATTCCTCTTCTCCACGAAGCCGCTTAGCAGTCTCTTGATTTCTTTTTTTGTGAATTGGGTTCATACAAAAATTCATAATGTGCGCTACTGTATTAACCCTTTACCCAACCTCACGGCCAAAACCGGCCAGCGCTATTCTCAAAATTCGCCAATTAATTTTCATTATTTTTGCACTTTTGGTCTCAAAACATAGGTTATGACCCCTCGTTGGAACGAGCTCGTTCCAACGAGGGGTCATAACCTATGTTTTTGAGGCAAAAAAGGAAAAAAAATAGTTATTCAAGAGTAGGATATAATTGAGAGAGTCAGGCCACCACAAATCATGTGGCCTGGAAAGTTAGATGACCTGGAAAAGTTATTTTGGAAAAACACTCAATTTTTCTGGTAAAAAAATTGATTTTCTTGGAAAATGTTGGGTTTTCCCCAAAATAACTCAATTTTCGCTCGAAAATCCTGGGTTTTTCTGGAAAATGTTTAAAAATCGAACATTTTCTGACCCACTTTCGACGGAATTTCTCGAAAATGTCCAAAAATTCGCCGAGTTGACAAATTCACCTTTTCATACAATTTAACACTGATTTTCCCATTGGGGTGAATTTTTCGAATTCCCCGGAATGGGGTTTTGCACGATTGTGACCGGAGACAAAATTAGCACTGATATTCCCATTGGGAAAAATTCTGAAAAGACAGTGCTTTTTGCGGTTTTGTGTTAGAAAAATATACACGATCGAACGTCGATTCCCAGATTCTGGTTTGGCCGGGCGAATTCGTGAATTGTCCTGGTAAAGTTGACCGTTTGAGATCGCGCATCCGAGTCTAAAAAAAAATGAGCTCTGTGGTGCGATCTGGTGGATGGGAGGATCGCTTTTGGAGATGTGTGTATTATGAGTTGTGAGACGAATGATGATAAAAAAAAATTTTTGTCATTAAAGAAAAAAAACAGTAAAAAAGTTGTTATTTTATTTTTTACAAATATATAAGAAGAGAAAAAAACCAAAACAAAATATTTTTTTTACATTTATTAATTATTATCATTTAAAAAAAAAAACACAAAATTTAATATTTTATAAAAAATAATCAATAATGAAATCGACAATACCAAAAAAATCCACATTAAAATTGAAAAGAATCGAGAGATATTCAAAATTCGATAGTAAAATTTATAGATTGCAATCGCACGATGCCATTCAATTGAAGGACGTGGAGACAAATGGGTTGACAGAGGAATACGACAAATATGTCTTACCTTGAATGAGACCGCCCTGGATTTAATGTATGGATGTCAGGATGATCTATTGGCAGTCCTCTCGAGAAGATAGAAAATTTCGACCCAGACGATTTGTCGTTGTTCTACGGGAGTAATATATATCTGAACATCTCTAAAGAAGTGATCGATAGACTGAATCTGATCACTGGGGAAGAACGGACGTTCGAGAGGGTAATTCTCGTTTTCCAATGGATTTATCAGCGGGGAGACGATAGCTTTAAGGTTAATATGCTCATCACGGACGTGAAAATATGAAAGGGAGTTAGTCCATTATAGATAGATTTTTAAATATCAACTCGAAAACCTATTAAAGTGCTTTTTCATTTCTTTTATCTCTTTCAGTTGAGGAATGTGTGTGATTTCACACTTGATTAATATTTCAATCAAGCGTGATTGCTTTTCACCACTTAGACTGTTCATTTTTACATAATAAAAATAACTGGATGTTTTCCTACTTTGGAGTGTGCACTGTAAAATATAACCACACACGTATCGCTGTGTTTTATTTAAAAAAATAGAACCGGTTTTCAAAACGTCTGCATTCATTACTGAATGAAGTGAAAAATGCGAATCTGAGTGTTTTTCGATGTGTGTTACTATTCACCTCTGTTTGGAATGAAATGGAAAGTGAGATAGTACTTGTCTTCTAAGGTATACAATTTTTTTTTTTTTTTGCTTTTACTGATGGGACTCAGTCGTCAAATGTTCTTTGGGTTTTTTTGTGGGGGGGGGGGTGGGGTGGAGGTATAAACGATTAGTTTGGATGCGATATACCTAATCGTCTTAATTTATTTTTGTGGTAAATGTTTTTGTGTTAAAAAAATTGATTTCATTAAAAAAATGGATGTTTTCATTAAAAAAAAAAAAAATATATATATATATTAAATAAGAATTTTAAAAATTTGCAAAAAAAATTTTTTTTTAAAAAAACCTCAAATATTATATATATTAAATAAGAAGTTTCAACATAAAAAATGACAAAAACAAAAACGTCTATTGTGGAAAAGTTATATTCGTCTACCATACTCGAGTTGAAAAAGTACTGTAGAAATCTAAGAATTAAAAATTACAGCTGTTACAGAACCAAAGGAGAATTAATTAAAGCTGTGCGTGGAGAGACCTGTGATCTAACACTGGTGAAATTACAAGCCGAAGTACGTCAGTCGTTGAATTTGAAAGGTATTAAATACATGAAAAAAGATGAATGCACTGGTCATTTGCTCGATGGAAAGGAATGGATGAAAGATCTACAGCAGCGACAAAAACTCAAATCGTGAAAAAAATGAAAAGGCAGTAGTGACAAAACAACGTTGACAAACGACTATGGAAACTAAGAAGAAGACTGTTAAATGAAAAGTGGACTGGCAGGTTTCTAAAGAGAATGAAGAAAAGTGGTGCAGTTCGAGATGACAGTTTGTTACAAAAAGCGTTGGATGCAGTCATGAGAGTGCTGGATGAAAAAAGGGACTCGATGCGATAAAGGGAATCATAATCAAAGCATTAGAGTCGTCGTTGATTCCGATAGAACGAGATGTCACCATTAAAGGATTTTTTAAAACTATCAACATGATTACCGGTCTTGCAAATCTCGAACCTGAATCGTTCATGGAATGGGCAAAGGGTGGAGTGTTGGATGTGTTCGAAAACATCTAGTTATGGGTCTAAAAATAAAAATGATCTTGCATTGTCTGATGAAAAAGGTCGATGCAAACATGGGTGAGAGCATGGTGCAAGATGCCTATTTCCAATCTAAAATCGAGACTGTGTTTAGAGATGACGAATTATCCAACGTTTATAAAGTGATGAAAGACAAGATGTTGGAATCTATGGCTATCTATCAAGATGGGGAAAGTGGTTGGACATTCGAGAAGGTATTGAATCTCGAGGTTCACGTGGACAGACACGATCCTTTTGAGAACGTCTTCCTATATAAAATTGCCTGATTTCATATCTAATAAAAATGCCATAATTAACGTGAAAAATAAACAGGATAGCGAGTGTTTCAAATAGGCGATCACTTCGGCCTTATATCCCATAGAAGAGCATGCTTAGAGAGTTTCCAAGTACACAGAGACTTGTAAAAATCTTGATTGGACAGGAGTGCCTTTCCCGACGCGGTTGGAAGACATCGAGCATTTCGAATAGCTAAATCCCACCGTGGCTGTGAACGTCTCGGGATGCGACAATGAAAAACAAATAATCTACCCTCTCAGACTGACTTCGCACAAAGAGAGAGAAAAGATTGTTAATTTGTTATTAATTTCCAAGAGTGACAATCAGCATTATTGCTGGGTTAAAAATATGAGTCGATTGCTTTCGAAGCAGACTACTAAACGTAACAGCGAGAGATTTTTCTGTCTCAACTGCATGAATTCATTCCATTGTCAAGAATCATTGATGCATCATCGGGAATATTGCAACAAAAAGCCACGAATTGTTGTCAAAATGCCTAAACCTAACACTTACATGAACTTTTGTGCCCACAATAAAAGATTACAGCCCCCATTCGTCGTATATGCCGACTTCGAGTGTTTCACCACAAAAATTAATTCTTGCCAGTCTGACGAGCGTAGGAGTTACGCCAAAAAATATCAGAAGCACATACCTTTGGGCTATTGTTATTACGTGAAATGTTCTTTCAACAATCAAGAATCATTAGGTCCATACGTCTGCACTAAACGTTCAGAATGTGACGACGTGGCTCAAAAATTCGTGGAAGAATTAGAATCGAAAATTAAAGAATTATACGAAAAATTTAAAAAATCCAAAGTCATAATCATCAAGCCAGAGCAACGACAAGAATACAAGAAAACCACTGAATGCCATATCTGTAGACAACCATTCGATAATGAGTCTGAAAATAATAAAAAAAATTAGAGATCACTACACAGGTCTGTTTCGTGGTGCTGCTCACAACAAATATGGGTGTCACCAATGGAGAGTTGAGCTGCTTCATTCACAGCGATGAAAAATACATTAACTTCACTAAATGGAAGGTTGTTGATGAAAAGAAAGTCGACTATGGATCATCTCAGAAAACAATTCCCATCTGTAGGGAGATACGTTTCCTCGACAGTCATAAATCCATGTTGGCCAGTCTGGAAAAATTAGTCGACAGTTTGAATAGGGAGAAATTTAAAATTACAAGTAAACATTTTGATCGACGACAATTGGTGGATGTCATGTTGAGGAAAGGGGTCTACCCTTACGATTACATGAGTGATCTCGAGAAATTCGATGACATCACTCTACCTCCTAAAGGAGATTTTTATTTGAAATTATACCAGTACGACATTTCTGATGATGATTACAAACACACGCAAAAAGTGTGGAAATTATTCAACATGAAATCCATAAGAGATTATCATGACCTCTATCAGAAAACCAACGTGCTTCTCTTGGCTGACGTGTTCAAAACTTTTTGATGAGTGTGTCATCAACATTATGAACTAGATTTGATTTGGTATATAATGGCAAACGAACTTGCCTGGGATGCTCTTTTGAAGACCAATTGGAATTATTAATGGACATCGACATGTTGCTCATGTTTGAAAAGGCCGTGAGGTGTGGCATCTCTATGATTTCCAGATATGCAAAGGTAATAATTCTCACATGGGAAAAGACTTCCATTTGGAAAAACCGAGTAAATACATACAGTATTGGGATGCTAATAATTTGTACAGTTGGGCCATGAGTCATCCTTTACTGATCGGAAATTTCAAATGGGTCAAAACGTTAGAAGAAAAACAAAAATGGAAACACTATCCTTGTATTCTAGAAGTCGATTTGGACTATCCGGAAACGTTACACAATCCACACAATGATTATCCGCTGGTCCCGAACGAACATAAGTGAACGTCATCGAAAAACTCATTCCCAATTTAAATCACAAATGCAAGTATGTGGTCTATTGCAAAAATCTGAAAAGTTACATCGATTGATGAGATTAATTGATGTGCATTGAATTATTCGATTCGGCAAGGAGCCTTGGATGAAAAAATACATCGATCTCAACATGAATTTAAGAATGAAGGCTAAGTGTGACTTCGAAAAAGATTTCTTCAAACTCATGAACAATTAAACAATTGCATGTATAGAAAATCTATGGAAAACATTAGGAATGGAACTAATGTTCAACTCGTCACGTCTGAAGAGAGGTCTAGGAAATTAATCTCGAAACCCAATTATCAACATAGAAACATATTCAAAGAAAATCTAGTGGCCATACACATGCAAAAGACGCATCTGAAGTTCGACAAACCCTGTTATTTCGGAGCAGTCATCTTAGATGTCAGCAAGCAGTTGATGTACAAGTTTCACATCAATTACGACAAATCCAAATTCAATTTGAAAGCCAAACTTTTGTTCACCAACATGGACACTCTGGATTACGAGATAGAGACTAGAGATGTCTATGAGGACATAGCATCAGGTGTGAATGAATGGTTCGACACGAGTAATTATCCCGACGATCACCCATATAAGATTCCAATGGGTGTCAATAAAAAGGTGTTGGGTAAATTCAAAGACGAGAGCGGTGGAAGACAGATCACTGACTTCGTGGGTTTGAGACCAAAATTGTACGCTTATCTCCTTGACAGTGAAGAGATCAAGAGATGTAAGGGCATTCAAGCGTGTGTGATGAATAAAAACATCACATTCAACGAGTATAAAGAGTGTCTTTTTCGAAGGTCCAATGGTGTATAAAAAGATGACTGTGATTCAAAGGGAAAAGCATGAGATGAACACCACTTTGTATTCTTGAATGCTTTTGTCTCTCAATAGACCTTCGGTTATATCTAATATATTGGTCATGTTTTTTTTTGTTAATTCGTTTGCTTTTTTATTATAAATTGTGTTTTTTTTTAATTATTATCTTTTTTTTTTTTCCTTACTATAAATGTGCAAAAAAAAAAAAGTGAAGGTTTTTTTTTTTTTTAAACGCCATCTTCTGCAATTCTTGTTTGTAAAACGTTCCAATGATTTCTCTGCTGGCATCTTTGGCATCCTTTAACGCTTCTATTTTGTAAGTAACTGGATCTGTGTGAAATATTCTAACAATCATAAAGATTTCCTTGGTTCATCGAGGAGTGTAACCTTTCGCAAAGAGTAACTTATAAGAAGTGATTTTCACTCGATCACCAACTGCAAATTTCGGTGGCCTGGACACCTTCTTGATCTTAATCCTTTCGGGATAGAGATTTGTGAAGATGAGTCTTTCATTTCGAGGATCGTCAGCTTCTGCAGGCATCATCTTGATCGATCTGTGTTGCGTGTTGTTGTATTCTTCGACCAGTTCGTCCAGTACATTGATATATTTCTTGGTCGAATTGGCCGTGAAATACTTGTGCATTTTTTCCTTCATGGTTCTATTCCAAGGTTCGATCACATTAGCTTTCCCTTCATTTTCGATGGAATAGAAGTTGACCAACGGATGAACGTGACTTCCTTCCCCTTGTCCACCCACAATTTATTTGGTTTTCAAGAAGCCGATGCGAATATGCTCTTCAGAGCCTCAGCCATGCAAGCTCCCGATTTATTCTTCAGAGTTCTCATCCATCCGTATTTTGAAATCGATGACCATCAGTATGTATTTAAAACCCTTGTTCTGTCTCAAAACCAATTTCATGTCAACCAGATCGGCCAACCAGATCTGATCCAGACCCATCACGAACACCCTTCTCCTTCGAAATTTACACATGATGGGTTTGTTTAGTTCGTCTGCCAATACATTCATTAATAATTTTTTCTGGACACTTTTTTTATGACCCCATCCGAATCGACATTTAGTATCGAGCACTTTACCGGCCAGTGAACGTTCAAGTCTCTCTCTCCTAGTGGGATTCGGTATATTTTTCATTTCTGTCAACATGTTGTTATCACAGATTCAATTACGAGTCTTGATGTCGGGATGTCTCGCGTAGCACAGATTGTGAGTGTAAGTGTCCGAATCCAAACTATTCATGGGTTTGCTCCAAGATTTAGGAGTCAGATCTCGATTCAATCTTTTATTTAATTTCATGCCGGGTCCCATGAATTGATGTCCTGGCAGATGCATTTCGAGGGGTAGATTATTAATCATTTTATTCATCAGGCTGGCACTGCGTCTGACGAATTGCGCCTTGGTCAAACTGCACACTTTACACATTCCGTGAAGCATGGGTCTGTTATTTTTTGTCAGTACTTTTTTAACGTTAACCATAAAGGTAACTCTCTTGCATTTGACGGAATACATTTGTTGTTTTTTTCATATATATTTAATTATTTATTTTCATATTTTTAAAAATTTATATACATAATTTATTTTTTTTCTTTTTTTTTCTTTTATATATATATATATTTTCAATCGATTGCTTCCGGAATCTTTTTGGGATCCAACAATTTACGAAACGATCATCTCGCTTTTTCCCTACCTTTTTCCATGAGCGAATTCTTCATTTGTTCCTTGATGATCTGACAACTCTTATATTCACTTTAATGACTTTGTATTTTTGTTTTTCATTCAATATGTCGAGGAATTCACGGTCCAAAATCCTACCATTTTTCAGCACCAGGGAGATCTTATCCCACACAGTGTCCAACTTTGCATCAGCCAACATGCTGATGTTTTCATGCTTCCTAACCATTACAGATAATTTCTTAATGATTAAATTTCCGATCGTACTCATGGATCCGGTAGTCATAGCCAATCCTTTTACAGCCAACATGACTGGAAGAGAAATGACGGCAGTCAACAATCGACTGATTCCGGCAACATTCAAACCCATAGAGGCCGCAATGAGAGTCAAATCCACACCATTCACAAATTTCTCTAATCTCGAATATTTCTTATTGAGCGAACACAAGAATCTCTCTCTCGCATCAGATATAATTTAATTCTATTGATTTGTTCGATTTGATACCTCTGCACCACGTCATCACTTTCTCCTCATTCTAGCAGTGGTGGTGGTAGAAAAGGTACCGTGGGCTCGACGCTTATCTTCTCTAACGATGGATATATTTTTTTACTTTGAGTTTCCATTTTCATTTTTTATTTATTTATTAATTTATTTATATCTATATTTTTATGTATTTGTTTTTTATTTTATTTTCATCTCTTATTATTTAATGGAAAAAAATGAGTGGTCTCCAACTTAACAATAATTCCAAAACACATCTCCTGTCTTTGGTGGTGAACCCTCGATGTGCTAACTTCAACTCTTCCAAAGTAGTGGGTTTGGGTTCTCCGATGCAAGACACAAATTGCTTCTAACATTCGATCATGTCGTCGTGTTGGACGTATTCCAATGCGGGCATGAAATACATGGTGACAATGTCTTCCCATTCCATCGTAAGACACGAATGATTAATATGGTTAAAATCTCTCTCCTCCTGACAGCCGAGGTATCTTTCATGCAAGATGCGAGGAAGTTGTTCATTCTCACAGATCACATAAGCTCTGCACAGCACCCTTTGAAGAAACCAAGCCCTCGATTCCGCGGAATCGTTTGTTTTACTCATAATTTATTTATATATATAAAAAAAAAATTGTAAGTCCTAAAAAAATAATTTTTATAATTTTTTTGTTATATTCTTATTTTTTTTCTATTATTTTTGTTTTCATATTATTATTTTTTTTCTTTCTTTTTTATATATATTACGTTTTTTTATAACAACACATTCTATTCATTGCATCATCAACTGAATGAATGAATACTTCTCGTCTATTACGATTGCGCATATTATTATAGGAAGGGGATGCATTTTTTTCGAAAGAGGATTTTATGCTTTTTTGTATTTCGATAAAAACATGTTTTTTATCATCATCATCATCATTAGAATGATATGGGTAATAATCCATAATGATTTTTAACCTTTTAGCAAATTTGATCCACGATCTATTTGATACAAACGAGTGTAATCTACGAATAAATTTGAAACACAAGTGAATGGATTTTTCAATATTTTCATCACCACCACGATCAAATACATTAATTACGTTTTTCGTGCATTAAATAATGTAAGCATATTTCGTATAATGTAACGTTCTACAAGTTTCACTTCGTATTTTAAATGATCTAGGATATCTATAATCATGTGATAATCTTGGTAAGACAGATTTTGTTTTCGTTCCAACACTTTATCGTTTTGATATTTTCGAAATAGCTTCGATTTAGGAATATGAATAACAATATTAACGAAAACAGCATTCTGTACACGTTTAAATGCACACCGTGTACGATTTGTTCCAATTGAATTCTTTCTAATGCATACTCATGTAAATATTTAGAAAAAGCTAAAAGCTTATCGTAATATGATTATCTTGTTAACACGTCTGTTGGAAGTTGTTTTTCTTTTTTTCTCTCCTTTTGCTTCATTTTTTTTTTTTTTTTTTTAATTGTTATTTTTATAATAACATATCCAAAAGGGGTATATTCTTAAACTGTGAATTCGGACCCAACAAATAACCTTCACCGATCGGTTTCCCATTCTCTCCAGTCTTCAGATAGAGACCATCTCTGTGGAAAGCAATGCCACCACCCTTTCTCACAGGTCCTAGATACAATCCTTTACATTCGATGCCTACGCAACACGCCAGCTCCTCTCTTCTTCAAAAACAGTCCATTTCCCCTCTTCTTCAAAAACAGTCCTCTACCCATTAATTTGTTGACTCCTGAACTAGCGAGTCCTGAGAGAGCTCCCACGCCCAGAGCTTGCAACACCGTCTTCATGAGAATGGGTAATACTTTGATGGTGAGTCTCGCCAATAGCGGTAAGAAACCGCCTTTCATTCTCAGATTATATCTCAATTGAGTGCGACTCAATCTCACCATCATTCACTTTCAATTACAAATTGCTTTCTCCATTCTTTTGATTTGAGTTTTAGTCCAGGCGATCCAATCATGACCACCACTCTCCAGATCTTGAAGACAGAATTTAAATCTAATGGCCTCGCCTCGATTTCTCAATGCTCTGCAAAGTTTAGCTTTCTGTCCTTTGGATATTTTAACGTTTTTAATTATGTATTGAATCATATTAATTTTTTTTGATTTGATTATATATTTTTTTTTTAAATTATTAATATTATAAGTTTCTTTTTTTATTTTTTATTTCTTATATAATATATAAAATAAAACCTAAAACTTCTATAAATAAAAAAAAATATATATTTTTTTTTTAAGATATTATTTTTCAAATTATTTATTATTTTTTTTTATATCTCTCTGATGTGAAATCGTATAGTCACTCTCTCTCCATGAAGATCCAACAGATCTCTGTTCTGATCTGTCAACATGGTTTCGATGCTATGCAATGTGTCCAGAATCACGGGTAGATAGACAAGATTTCGAGGTCGCTCCATGACCTTGTAACCTGGCAAAACATCTGGAAAGAATGAGTAGATCGAAGGCTGAGCACTACCATTGTCGTAACTTCCCATGATCACATTGACATTCACTAAAATGCTATTGACCACGAGAATGTCGACCATATTTTTGAACGTGGTGTGACCTCAATACATCTTTCGATCGAATCCCAACATCTTGCCATTCGAATCTTCTGTACTGAAATCCACTCAAAGATTATCTCCCAAGTCTAATATCGTCTGTAGAGTACTTGTATTGGTAGCGAGTCTTATCATCTTGCTTCCATGACCATCGGTCTCCAGTCTCGTCTGGATGTGATGATTCAGATTGTCTATGTTGTAACTCCCTTTGGGAAATCGAATCTCGAACCAATCCACACCGTTGGAATACTTGAATGCATTATTCTTTTTGGTGACGGTGGGAAATGAATAGTAAGTCTTGAGATTAACCAATGCTATCTCGTATCTCTTTTCCTTCTTCAATTCGATGAAAGGTTTGAATTTCGTAGTGAATCAAGTCATGTCGTGACTCACTACAATTTGAAAGGCCTGTTTTGCAGCCGTATTCTCAACTATCTGTTCTAATAGATGTTCTGACATTTTTTATTATTTATATATTTTTTGTTTTATCAATATTGTTTTTTTTTATTATTTTCTTCACTATTATTATTGGAAATATAAAAAAAATCATCAAATCTGCTTCGATATTTTCCGTTGTTAAATTCGCTAGTCAAATTGATCACCCGCAATTGTGAGGTCCTTTGTCCTACATCTTCTTACAGAATCTTCTGAATTCTTCCCTGTTCATGTCGTTGGCCACGTGATCTCCATAGATGTGATTGAGATTCTTGAGATCCTGATAAAAGAGACACAGAAAATTATCATTCTCCCTTATCATCTGTCTGGGCAGTCGAAAATAATTCTGAGACACATAGATTCTGTCTCTCCAACAGCAGATTGTCGAAGATCATGAGATTCTTATTCTCCGACTTCAAATGTCTGGGATCGGGAACATCGTCGACGTTCTCATAAAACAGACATTGCACATTCGAACACTCAATGTTTCTCCTAGTCAGTTCTCTCGCCGCCCCTTCCAATATATTCGAAGTCTCATGTCCTTTGAATTCGTCTCGATTGTCGAAGATTCTCGCCATGATGTCCTTGGGTAATTTACGATTCATGCACTCTCGAAGCAATATGTATTCCGGTTGAAAGAGACTCTTGTCGAAAATGAATAATCTGTCATAATCCAACCAGTCGGGTCGCAACAATAGATTCATCAAGAGATTGGTCTTTCCACAATTCAATTTTCCCTCTATCAGACCTCTTATGCTCATGGGAAAGAACTCGTCATTCGACCTCTTGGTCATCGCGTCATTCCAAGACATCTCTTTGATATCCACTTTTTTTTCCAGTTTTTTTTAACTATGTTTCGAACTATGTTTTTTCTATTTTTTTTTATTTTAATTCCTATTTTTATATATATATTATTTATAAAAGTTTTTTTTTATTTATAAATCACTTTCAATCACGATCCTTTTGCCATTTTAGCTAAGTCTTGTATCAGTACGATGTCATAGAAGTCTTGCCAACATCTCGGTTCGATTCTCAATCGTTTGGCAGGTGGTGGTGGAGTTATCAATTTATTAATCAATGCATCAGCGCCTCTCTTGCCAGCTTCCGAAGCTATTCTACCGCTTGTTTCGGTTGCCACTTTCTTACCCGCATTTATCACTGTCTTTTTTCCAATTTTGAGAGTGCTCGACGCGATCTGTTTTGTGGCATCGCCAGTGAATTTATGAGTTAAAAATTGCATCATCGAATCCACGATGCCAGATCCACCATAGACGTAAGATCTAGCATATCCCCTGTTATTTATCACTAACATATTTTTTTTTAAAATTCGTTTTGTTTTTTTTTTTTATTATTTTTTGAAAAAAATATTTTTTTTATTTACTTAATATTTTTTTTCTCTCTCTCTTACTATTTTTATTATTTCAAACGATTCATCAACTCTTTATAATCCTTCCTAGTCAAGACCTTCTGCCTCAACAATTCATCGCACATGCTCACTATCTCGTTATCCACTCCAGTGTTACCGGTCTCTCTGCTGGCCATGAACAATCTCAATCTCTCCAACAAGGCATAGGGATCGCACGGAAGAAATATTGTATCGTTCATTCCCTTTCCAGTCGTCGATCTCACGAATTTCTCATTCTCCTCCCATATGGGTATCACCACATGTATCCACTTGTAACCTCTCCTATCCTTCGGTCTCGTCTCTTTGGGATCGTTGTTCCTCTTCATTGCATGGGTCTGAACCAGAATGTGTCCATAATTTTGGTAATCCTCATCAGCGTAATCTCTGGGTTTCTTGTGAGTGATCAGATTATACAGTCCATCGATCATTTCGTACCTGTTCGAAATGACGATCAAATAGTCGTCTTTGCGCGATATTTCCGTGTCACTCACGAAAATTTTATCGCCATCGTGACGAAATCCGTACATCAGATCTTTTTCACGGTTTTCACTACTACTATTATCATCGTCAGATCTGATGCTGCTAACAATGCTTGAAGCGTCCATATCGACGCTACTTCGACCGGTCTTGATTCCCGTCATGTATTCGGACAAAGTTTCTCGGTAAAAAACTACTGGAGAGCGAAGAAAAATTCACCACAATGGGAAAATCTGTGTTAAATTGTATGAAAAAGTGAATTTGTCAAACTGGTGAATTTTTAGACATTTTCGAGAAATTCCGTCGAAAGTGGGCCAGAAATGTTGGAATTTTAAACATCTTCCGGAAAAACCCAGGGTTTTCGGGTGAAAATTGAGTTATTTTGGGGAAAAACCCAACATTTTCCAAGAAAATGAATTTTTTCACTAGACAAATTGAGGTTTTTTCCAAAATAACTCAACTGTTCCAGGCCACCTAACTTTCCAGGACACATGATTTGAGGTGGCCTGGCTCTCTCAATTATACCCTACTGTCAAGAAGTTTTTTGCAAGTGTCGTCTGCTTTTCGTGTTAGGTAAATGGTTAATGTATTTCACGCCGTTGGCTTCTTTGACACAGCTTTCATGTGATGTGACTGCTTCTTTAACTGCATCTTCTTTATTCATTCCATCCTCGATATATCTATTGATAAGGTTTTCAAATTCTTCTTAGTAATCATTGTTGGCACTTCTGACGACACCTCCTATTGAATCATCCTCTGGTTCCTTTTCTTCATCTTCTTGGAATAGTTCCTACGACTTATCGGATTCCGAATTTTCTTTCGGTGAATCTGGGTGAATACTTTCTTTGTGAACAATGACGACAGGATTGCATTGCTTCCGCTGCCTTCGAAGGTCAGATCATAAATAGAAAATTTGTTACGAGCACGTCCTTTCCTAGGCCGATGATATCTGACAATACACTGACGACGGTTTACAGCAATTATCCTAAAAATCCCACTTTCTGTGTGATCCTTCGTTTTTTCATTAAGATAGTTTATCTGTTGGTTGGGCTATCCTCCTAATCTGGTACCTGTATGGAATTGGTGAAGATCAATGGGACTTGGTCATCGGCACGTTATAATCCAAAATATTTCTGGCATAATCACATATGAAGGCCTATTCTATCAGACGCTCATCAGCTGACTTGATTAAGTTCTTGGTTTCATGTCTGTAAGCGTGAGATAGAAATCGCACTTGTTTTCTATTTCTGGTCAGTCTTTGAGTCTTATCTGGAGCAAAAACGTTGGACAAAAACGAGAATTCTTGTGCACTTTAAACAAAATAAAATCCGTTCCGGTTATTTTTTGGTGATTTATGTTGATTGACTGATTGTCGGGTCTATCCGGGTAATTAGATTTATTCATATTCAATCGAACACACCCTTAGAGAACCCCCCCCCCCCCCTCCGCCCCGTTGAAGGCCATTGCGTTTCACAGCAACTACATGCTACCATAGAAACAAGATAGCGGCCCTAGCATACAAAATGGTCCACGGAAACACAACCAAACATGACGTATTTGGGTCATGTGACTATGACGTCACATGAGATCTCCTCAATGGGCCCCTTTTCATCCCTCTTCTACTACTAACCTCTTATTGTAAAGGGTTCAACGAGTTCGCTCAATTGAGGGCGGGGGGGGGGGGGGGGGAGACATAAGCCATGTTTTTAGGCAATTTTTTTTTAAAAATAATGAGTGCCCCTCCACACCCAGGCAGAGACCACTTTCATTTTAACTCGGCCAATTTCCAGCGACGTTGCAACATTTACGATAGTCAGAAATTTGAAGCCCTAAACTGGAAAAAGTTTGAATTTTTAGATAGGACGCTTGTAAAATTTTTTTAAACATTCCAAGAGTTTGGCAAAAATATGGAGTTTATAGACTGAAAGGTTGCGAAAATCTCTAAATATTGATTCAAAAGTAGGAAAAAGCTCGCAAATGTTGATTTGTAAACACCTGGAACTTAATTAAGCTCCCCCGAAATGTTTCGTGACAGAGAAGTGGCTGTTACTGATAATTATGTTTTAATTATTGCTATGTCTTGCGGTACATTTTACCTTGTGAAACATGTTGTTTCTGGTTGATAGTGTACCCCAAACACATCCCATCGTCTAAGTGAAGGATGCTTCCCACGAATGTCACAAAAACACTATCATCCACATGCTATATCTGGGTATACAACAAGAAAATTTGTCAATAAATGTTGACATGGCAAGAAGGATACTGTCAGAGGCACCAAGATGGCAAATCGCTGGCATGCATACAACAGGCCTGTCATTCAACGCTATTGGAAGGCAACTTGGCTATCGTCATTCTGTCATCAGCAGACTTGGAATAAACATCAGCAAACCAACAATGTTAAGGACCGACCAAAGCCCGGATAACCCCAAAAGACCTCTCCTCGTTTAGCGTAAAGCTTTTGCTTCAAGTGAGGTTTTGAAACGCCTTTGGTTCCCCAACAGGCGTTTGTGCAACAGAACTGGCTGAAACCGTCTCAAAGCACTGGTCATGAGGTCCAGAAGGGTCATCAAGCGTCCAGCTCTGTCCGATCAGCATCAACGACCACGTTTGGAGTGGTGTATGGCACGACAACATTGGAATCTCAGGATGTGGAGGAGAGTCCATTGGTCAGATGAGAGTAGGTTCCGGCTTCACGTCTCAGATGATCGAATGAGAGTGTGGGGGTATAGAAATAACTTTTATGTGTTCATGAACATGAGACCTACTGTTCCTTGTGGTGGAGGATCAATAATGATCTGGGGATGCCCCTCGTGATTGTAAACTTGATATGGTGACTGTACGTAGGAATCTCAATGGTCATCAGTACATCCGGGACATTCTCAATCCGTTGGCGTGCCTCATTTTGACAACCACCCATTGGCTACTCGCCCTGTATTCATGGACGAACGAATGCAAGGCCACATCAATCCCATGTTGTGAGAGCATTCCTTGAGAACAACGCTATTACAACACTACCTTGGCCTGCAATGAGCCCCGATTTGAATCCCTTAGAATACATCTGGGACTTTCTTGGACATCGTGTGCAAGCAAGGGATCCGCTGTACAGATTTTGGCAGATTTGGAAGCTACATTGCATAAGGAGTGGCGGCAGATGCCTCTGGCGCGCATCAGAAGGCTCACTAGTAGCATTAGGATGAAGGTTCAGGATGCCATCCGGGCACGTGGTGGATACACTCGCTACTGACGTCAGACACTGTTATTGTGTTCGGTAGATCACAAATTACATTTTTTGTCATTAATTACCAGCATCGTTTCATCATGGACCGTTCCAGCGCCATTCTTGTCGAGAGAACATTTTTCATCAAAAACATTAGTGACAGATATGTGTAATTAGCGCCATTAAAATACTGCATATTTTCATCATTGTGTTGTCGTCCATTTGTCAATAGACCATTCTTTCCGCAAACAATCACTTTTGGCCACCTGAAAGATAGCATAAAAGTAATGACAGTTTCTATTAACACCATTGCGAAAAACGGCGGTGCTTAATTAAGTTCTAGGTGTGCAGTCCATATTTGGGCTTTATTCTGGCGTGAAAGTAACACAACTTAAAGGCTTCATATTCTATGGATATACTTCCTGTTATCTTGAACTCTGTGTGGATATGCCTTGTTACAAGCTGTGAGAGAGTGTCCGTAGGCACCCTCCCATAAATAGTAGCTTTGAAAAGACATGTGAACAAATTTTGACCACCGAGAATAATTTAGCACTCCACCAGTTATAACCTGAAGTTGGAAACTATTGACTCTGAAGGGGTGGGGAGATGAGCAGGTGGATAATGGAATTTCTCACTTGTTGCAAGTTATGTGGTTGTCGTCGGAATTTTGCCTATCGAGGATGGGGGTGTAAATGGAAATCTAGAGGAGGACCCCACTCTAGGACTGAAACGGTTGACTCATTTTCGTAACCGACTAACCGAGAGCTATAACCGGATAACATCTGGTTATCCGTGACCATTATTCACCGAATATGGGATCAAAACTATAGAAATTTGAAAGCAGTATTCTCAAACTATTCCGTAGTGTGTATACAGACGAAAGTTGTCGAGTACTCGACAACGTTCGTCTGCATACACACTACGGAATGGTTTCTGCGATTTCTCATTACTCACGGAAACGGCCGATCATTAACGAAGTCTTGAACGCCAAAGTCCATTATTTCTCAAAATATACAACGCGGCTTCGATGTGTAATCTATCACAAAAGAGAAGTGGCAGATTTACTACGTTTTAAACGTGGAATGACGATCACTATCGACTAACTGGTTTCAAACCGATTATCGGGTTAACCATTTCAGTACTACCACCCCCCCCCCCCCCCCCCCCACACACACACACCTCAGCAACATTGCTGCCATTTCATTGTGTGTGGATCACTCTCAATTCAACCGGGTTATATACACATTTCACGTGGATCATAACCGGTTTAACTATTTGCCGTGAATCAACCTTCACGGGATTCATGAATTGTTTTGCCTGTTCTTAAAGTGCAACTTAATTGTGGACGGAAGCGGGGGTGTTGCGTTATACGATGGAATCCTGGGTTTCATGTTACCACAATAATGGCATTTCACGTTAACTGTTTTGTGTGGGATTGTACACTTGTTTTCTGCTGGTTATGTTTTATTTCTTCAATCCACGTTATTTCAAACTAATATCACTTTAAAACTCACACGATTGAATTTCATAAAATTAATGGGAAGAGCTCTATTCCATTTCAACCTTTTCACGTGGAACGCCAACTTGCATTCAACAACATTATTATTTATTTATGAACAAACTGAGCGGCTTGTTTTCATCCAAAACACAAGAATGTTCCAGACCATATTGACGGCCCCTCAATGTGAAATTAAAACGGACACGCGGATTAATGTAGGGCTGACGTGTACTGCCCTTCAATCTCTCAATAATCACATGCCTTATCGAAAAATAACCCAACAAGAAGGGAAAAAAATCTCAGTGTTTGTTGGCGTGATTATAAATCTTTTTGAGTCGGTCGGGCGGTATCAAGCCACGTGCATTATCCAACAATGAATTCTGCAGGGTATCTCTTCTTGGTTGCGGGCTGTGAACAGAGTTAATGCAGCTCATCGCTATTTCCTGTGTGTATCCACCATTGCAAAATGCCTTAGGAAAAGGAACGTTTTAATACACGTCTTGGATGATTTTAGGGAATCTACTTCTTTTAGACGGTTGTGAGAAAATTCCATAGTTTTTGCCCGGCAACGGCAAATGCACTTTCGCCAGCAGAACTTAATTTAGATGAGGGCTGCACGAACTAGATTTAATTTGTTTGCAGACCGAAGAGACCTCTGTAACGTGAAACTGATAAGCAAATTAGACAAGTAGGGTGGTGCAGATTATTTAATGCATTTAACCCTTTACCTAACATGAAAAGCAGACGACACTTGCAAAAATAATTCTTGAATAACTATTTTTTCATTTTTTGTCTCAAAAACATAGGTTATGATCCCTCACTGGAACGAGCTCGTTCCAACGTGGGGTCATAACATATGTTTTTGAGACAAAAAATGAAAAAAATAATGAAAATTAATTGGCGATTTTTTAGAATAGCGCTGGTCGGTTTTGGCCGTTACGTTGGGTAAAGAGTTAAAGATAAGAAGACAAAATTTGTATTTTCTGCTCAATCGCAAGCCAGTGGAAATCGTGCCGCACAATTTGGGTGTACAGTAGGTTTTAAAGCGTGGAGTTTTAAAGAGTGCTATACAAAAATCAAGGCGTGAACAAACGGCTACGATGTTTTTTTCTGCCAATGAAAGGTCGAATTTTACTGATAATAGCCAGGCACTTGAAAGAAAATATGTGAAAAGAACTCTGCAAGCAGTATTATCAAGGCTTCTACGCCCATTCGTCGACCATTATCATTCATGTGACTGACCTCCACTACCATTGCAAACGTCTTCTATTACTACTACTACTACCCTTACTACTACTACGTACTGTTGCTACAACTACTACTACAGCTGCTACTGCCATGCACTGCTACCACTACTTCTACTACTGCTACTATTACCATTACTACTACTACTACTACTACTATTAGACTCTGCCATTACTATAGCTAGGTAAAATCACTACTGCTTATAGTAGTACCGATCCACTGAGGCTTCATTTACATTCCTTTACCATTATCTCATACCACTGTTCTACTGTCCGCTACCAGTACAGATGATGTAGTTTTGATTCGTTGCACTATATATCAGTCTTGTAGCTGACTTACTTCGCCGTAAGAAAAGGGGAAAAATGAAGCATTACTTGTATGACTTTTTGACTCATCTGGAGAAAAGGGCTTCTACAGCCGCAGCCAGGTCCTAGTAAGGTATTCGATAAGTTCGATTTTCGTGGAGATGGTCTGGTAATCGACGGAATCCAGCTTTCTCCGTATAAGATAGACCTCTATTGAGTATTTCCCCATAGCCCCCATATGACAAACAGGTGATTCTATATCCACATAGGCCTACTAAGCGTAGATGGGATCCCACAAGTGAGATTCCTAGCCAATTACTTCGCTACAGATCCCGAGTTTATTCTCCTTCTTCACTAATAAGAGAAAACACATTTTTTTAAAACAAAAAATGAGATATTTAATGAATTCACTGTTCGATGGTTCGATGTTTATTTCTGTTCAGTCTTTGTACACATCCATCTTCGCTTCGGTCTTTGTTTACGTTGATCTTCTCTGTAACCCACTATGTCGTCCCCTGAGTTCCAATGTGTTCTATGTGCCTACTGGCACATAGAACACATTGGAACTCAGGGGACGATGTATTGAATCCTTGATCTTCGATCTCGTTGGTCTTCTATTCTCTTCATCCTTCTTTTACTCGTATGTCTTCAATGGTCATGTACCTGGTTCCTTACTGGTTGTGAAGCTTTGTTGTAGACATCTCTATATCTATGAAGTGTCTAAATGAAGTGAAGAGCGGGAACGTGACAACCATTAATTATTCCCGGTTCCTTATTCGACATTCGTTATCAGCCGATTTTCGGTTGATAACGAATGTCGAATAAGGAACCGGGAATATGTAACGGTTATCACGTTCCCGAAAAGACCATCTTTGTGTGTATTTATGATTCTTGATCTAGCACCTCTCCCATCCTTCAATCCAGACCAAAGGCAGCCCATTTGTTTGGGACTCTGCTCACTTTATGGTGTTGTTCTAGAGAATATTCCAGTAGTTTGGGTTCCACCAAGACATATTTTTATCTTCTGTTGCTTCTTTCCTACCTTGGTGTGCTGGTTCTTCTTTCATTTTTTAAATTTTTCAGAAAATTTCAACAAAACCATATCATGTGACCCCTCATTGGAACGAGCTCGACGAGTTCGTTCCAAAGAGGGGTCACATGATATGGTTAAACCATAAAGGTTTTGTTGAAAGTTTTTGAAAAATAATATTTTTTCAGCTGCTGAATTTGCATTTTACGCGGGCGGTTGTTGCCGATTCGTTGGGTAAAGGGTTAAACAACTTTGCGTAGCTGGAACCCTGAATGTTCTCGGGTTCACGGATGGTTCATCTGCGGAGTAGAAACTATTTTAAATGACTGAGAAGGGATCGCTGGTAAAAAAAAAGAACAAATGACTAAGGCCGAGATATCTGTCTCCTTTAATACAATGGGAATCTGTCGCGAAGTAGCCGGCTAGGAATTTCACTTACGGTATCCCTTTCCATAGTTAGTCTGCAGTTATGCAATCCCATCTTCGTCGTGTGGAGGGGGTGGCGGGGCCATGATGAAACTCCTCATTGATGTCTAACCTCATGCCCCTCATACGGCGAATAAGGTATTCCATCGATCACTAGTACCATGTCCACAGGCACCACACTTACGGAGTTCCTTTCTGTGGTCAGTCTGTGAAACTGGAATGCCATTTTCGTCGTATGAGGGCTGCAGGGAATTACCTCAGTAACATCATATCTCATATGGTGGAATGGGATTCCATCGATCACAGTCCCACTCTCACGGGATTCCACTTATAAAAACCCTTTCAGTGGTCTGTCTGTAGCTGTAGAATTCCATTTTCGTCAAATGATGACAACATACATTGCACATGCGCGCCAATACTACGTATTGCTATACTAATGACGTCACAACACGACATCAACGCGGATAACCATGACAATCCCCATATGACGTGACTAGTGACTAGTCGTGAGGAGGGTTATTTCTCCCTCCTGCTTTGTCTTCCGCAAATGTGGGGCGTCCATTTAATTTAGTTTATTTGAGGGTAGGCCACTTTGACAGTCATTTTGTAGACAACGGAACTGTCGATTTGGAAGTTTGGAATTTTAAACAGATTCTTTCAGAAGAATAATTACAAATTATTTTGAAATAAAATTCTCCAGAATTCTTTAATTTTGGGGAATGTTACGCGAAACTTTGTTGAAAAACTTATTTCCAGGCATATTTTGACGGCCATTTTGGATTTATAGTTTAGAAAATGACATCATCATGTGCGGCATTAAATCAGCAACGCACGGCTTCAAAGAAAAGACCACATCCACTGATTAAAGTGTGGATAGCGTGTCGAAAGTGAACATAGGGGTGGATGCGAAAAATCGACGCCATCTTGGATTTCACATATAGCCAGGATAATGATTTCATGTTAATATCTGAAAATCTATTCTAGAGATTTCGTGGTACACGAAAGAATAGGTTTGGTCAATTCTGGGGGTCTATATAGTTGAAGGGCACCTAAATGCCGGACTAATATGATCATTAACCAGGAGGAGCATGAGTTTATCACTTAAATAAGAAAAACGAAATCTGTACTTGTCGGGAGCGCGGTGACTCAGTAGGTAGAGATGCAGACTGCAGACTCGAATCCCTCCTGCGGCAACCGCATTGTGTCTTTGACAAGGCATTTAATCCCAACTGCCCACGTAGGGGCACGGTGGCGTTGTGTACTAAGGCGCACTGCACGTCGATGATGCACTTGTCTTCAACCAATGCTAACCCTGCTTGCGTGGAGTTTGTACGTTGGGGATTCTGATAGTTGCTCGCCGTTGGTCGGTGGTTCTCTCCGGGTACTCTGGCTTCCTCCATCCGTAAAACTGTCAGACACGAGGTGATCCTAGCTGTCGAAAGTGTCGTAAAACCCCAATAAATAAATAAATTAAAAAATAAATAAACAAATAAATCTGTACCGGTGGCTTATCTTTGATTCCTGTTTATACAGAAACTCCAAGCAGTGTTGTACCCCCCCCCCCCCCTAAAATTAGAACCATAGAATTTCAAGCAGTGATAAATTTTAACAGCAAGTCGGAAAGTAAACATTCCAACGTGTGTACCATACACTACGGCCCTGCGAAGCACACATTTTCGATTCGAATCGGGCCTATTATTCGAAATCGAATAGAATCTCGAATCGAATTCTGGGCGTCTTGACGATGACCGATAAGGGGGGAGTGTGTGTGTGTGGGTGGGGGGGGGGCTGCAAACCTGATGGTTCCGATGCTCAAGTCCCGATTGATAAAATATTCCAGCTAGATCATCAAGGCATGCCTTCCTGGGAGGCATGCCTTGATGATGTAGTTGGAATATTACCCAGGAACTGGTGCGAGACTTACCAGTACTTAGCGCCGCACCGGACTAGCCGCTAGTCGTCAAAATTCTTTTGGAAAGTTTAACTTTGTTTTCAGAAGTGATAGAGACTAGTGAGACTGGACATGGGAGGTGGTATGGGTCAGATGCCATTCATGTTAACATAGATGAGATTACACTCTGACTTTATTTTCAGCATTATTTACGTTCGTATTTACGTACAAATTCCATCTGAACTACACGTTTTGTGAGACGACGACAATGACTAACACCATGCTGTATTCCCGTGTAAAGATTCGAAGGGGAACGAATCGGGCAGCTGAGTTCGAATCGAATCTAATATCAACTTAAGATTCGAAATCGGATTCTCGAAGCTTCGCAGGGCCCTATCACACGCGCCATCGAAATTGTCAGTGACTGTCTTGAAATGTTTTATATGTTTGCATATACAATTATTGAGTTTTGTTTTGTTTTTGTTTTTGTTTTTATTTTTTTGTTTTTTGTTTTTTTTTTTTTTTGGGGGGGGGGGGGGGTATTGTTTTTCAAGTATAAAAGTATACATCGCATGTGAAATGTGACCAAACTGTGGTCACTAAATATTCCTTTCCAGGATTAAATAAACTTCGAGAAAATACTTGGACACAATGATTTTTTTTATTTACATACCTTCACTGGATTCCAGCGTATGGTTTAATCAGCGCTCACTTCCGAGTCGGGCTTTTCCGTACTGCTGTGAGCTGGTCTTTACAATTGGTATTCCAATATATATTTTACAAAAAAAAACATCTTACAGATATATATATACATTGCGGGTAACTATATAAACAACCATTAATGGTTAACGAAAACAATAAAGGGTCGATTGTTATGACTAGCTTGACGCAATCACGGGGGGCTTTGTTGAAAAATAATGAAGCTGGACGGATTTAATTACTAGCTCTTTGGGATTATGTTTCAAGTCTGCATTAATCTGTTTTGTTGGTTAACAGCCAATGTTTCTATATTAACCCTTTAAACCCTTTAAACCCTAGCGGCCGTTTTTCTGGCCAGGAACATGATACGTCATAATTTCATTAAATAGGATGGATGCTAAGTGCATGTGTGTGGAAGACCAATCAATATTTTCAACGTGCAGCCCCAAGGTTGCACGTTGAAACTATTAATTGGTCTACCCCTAAATAATGAACATGGACTCTTCCAGTTGGTGTCATTGAACTAATATGGAGGATATCACCAGGATTCAAAAGGTTAATAATTAAGTGTACCTCTTAATCCATAAACTGTTTTTGTCACAGACTGCTCTGTGATAATACTCCTTGCTTTCTAAAGCCTCCTGGTATTGAACTGAATAGTTCATACACACAATTTCGGTATTAAAAGTTTAGCTTGTATTTAATTCGAGGTGGCACTGTGGAAGTTAGTACGTCGTACACTTCTCAGTATTTAATATTTAACTCTGTAAAACATCCTTTCAGATGAAGCAATGGAAATTGTAAAAAATTGGATAATGTCATTTGGATCCCTTGAATCTTGTTCCGAGAAAATTCTTTTGATTTTGGACTGAATTCCTGCCTGTGTTGTAAGCGTGTTTACTGTTGCAGAAGGTGGTATTTTTCGAGGATTGTCCCTGATATATTACTTTGCCTTGTCATCTAATTTTTCATCATCGATACAAGTATTTTTGTTTAGAGAGTGGTCTCTCCTTTTTATTTCACATCCATTAAACTTTAAACCCTTGTATTCAACGGAATCGCCGCTATGATATGAATGATTCTGTATTCAATTCTTTATTATACTCTTATAAAACCATCATACGATGGTACATAAGGTGAAAAAAAAAACTATTACAGGCATGCCACTTCTCGCACCCCACCAGCACATTGTTTTGTCCTTTTATTATACAGAAGAGAGATAACTCTGCATACAGGTTATGGGAAATCAAGCAATCTGATTGGTTAGTTATTATCTAGATAAATGAAACAACAAGAGTACTCAGAATAGGGTCAGAACTAACAAGAATAGACCAGAAATTGCTAAATATAGTAATAATAAGGTAAACTGTTCCAACCAAAAGGCTCTTCTACGCTACTGGAGTATACTCTAGAATAAAGGAACATGGCCAGATAAACGATAACTATTACATATATAGACAGAAGCAGAGAATTCTGGAAGAATTCGAAATAATACAAGTTGTCGGGTTGTTTGTGGTAATTATCCAGGGAAGTCGTTCCAGAAAATACTCCGATTCAATCGAACATACCCACCGAACATACCCCTATCCTATTGTAGGCCTTAGGTAACATAGCAATCACGTGCTACCATAGAAACCAAGATGGCGGCCTCCAGTATACAAAATGGACGACGGAAACACGTATCACCCTAACAACACGCGCTGCGCATGCGCACTAACAACACGTATCACTATGGGGATGACGTCACAACATGGCCGCTCACGCGGGTTACCATGACAACACAACATGGCGCCACTACGTCACGTGACATGACGTCACTTCTGGGGTCCGGCACCGGGGCCCGGCAACCTACCCTCGAAACATAAGCGATATACTACTTACAAGCCGGAACTTTTTTACTGCACCGTTTAGTTAAGCTTCGAAAAGTTTCCAAATTTCATTATACAATCATCGACCGTCTGTCGCATGGTGTGAAAATGAAAACGTCCAAAGCAAAATAAAGTCGGTTCACAAAAAATTAGTTAGCCAAAAATGAGATAATATTCAATAAAAAACCCCAATCATTTCCAACCAGAACATTAACCCAGTCCCGTGGCCATCTCGTTTTGTGGATCCCATTATATCTAAATTGGTCAACTTTATTTCGGTAAATTTCGTACATCTTGAGAGCTTCGAACTTCTTTTAAAAATGTTCCCCTAGCTGTTTCGCAAATCTGCACAAATTTGTACTTATATTTTTACTAACAGTAATAGCCACCAAATGGTTAGGCGTGAACGGGCACCAGCCGAAGAGAAACAGCGATACGAATTTCAACAAACACTGGTTCCGAAAAAGTTGTTCTGATTTTTTATCGATCCTTTTGATCAGTACAGCTTCAGTCAAAACAAACTCTTCACTTTTGGGTTTGAACATCGGAATTAAAATTTGTTTATTTAAATCAATTTTAATGCATGGGTTGTGTAATAAACATAGAACGCAATGTGTGTTTGAATCGATGGGTGTTTTACATAACGCGTTGGAATGGCGTAATCATATTTCGCTCGAGCCCACGGCTGTCGCGGAATATGACTACGCAATTCCAACTCGTTATGTAAAACACCCACCGATTCAAACACACATCGCGTTCTGTCTATTTATGAGATATTGGTGTCCATTACGGGTTTCACGTTGCCCGACTACTTTCTCTGTGAACCTTTTTAATTTTGTATTCTCCGATGAATCGGATTCCACGCTCAAGATTTTGGGTTTCTCTTGGTCGTTAATAGTCTGAATTTCCCTGTGTGAAACAGCAGGATCACATTGCGCTGATGAACTTATGCTTTGAGGTTTAACATCTACGCCAACGTCAGCTTGAGAGTTTCGAGAAGTTTGTGTACTTACATTATAAGTTGTTTGATTTCATTGGGAAACTGAAGTACACAGTTCTGTTGTTAATTCAACACTTTCTTGTCGCTTCCTTTCAAGAATTGTTGCATTCGCTTGCTGTCCCTCATTCGGTTGGATGACGATGATTTTGGCTTGCTCCAGATGGCTGGTGATTTTCTCCAAGTTAATGTTAAGCAGGAATGTGATTCTTGTACGTGAAGTCCCCATGATAAGTTTGAACTGTCTAAGTTGAGACTTCTCAGCATATCTTCGATGTTTCTGGGAATTACTGTGCTCATATTTGTGTATTAAAGCGAGTTTGAGGCGGAGGTCATTACTGAAAAGTGAGGGTATTGATCGATTTATATTTCAAAAACAATACATGTTATGTAAGAATTTGTAATATACAACCCCATTTTAGCCTAGTTTTATCTGCCTTGTCGGCGGAGTACATATGAGTGGAGTACAACTCTATGGTTTTTTTTGTCCATATATCCCGATCAATTCGGTATTTTGATTGGTCAGAATGTCTTGGACAAATAGCCATGACAAGGGATGCACCCAACATCCAAGGTATATGAGAGCGTGCAACATCCAGGGTATGAGCGCACGCGAAACATCGGTGGTATATGGTTTAAACGAGAGCTTTCCGATTTTGCTCGCCTCGAAATAAAAATCGAACCAAAAAACCCGAAAATAGTCCCAAATATCATCAGATTTCCGACAATTCAATCATAAAAATACAATAAGAGCAAATAATTCGTCCCCTAAGTACCAATGTGTTCCATGTGCCAGTAGGCACATAGAACACACTGTAACTCGGGGGACGATATGTCAACAAAATACTGTTTACTCGTTTCCTTAATGACCCAAGGGATGTAACTCTATCTGTTGTCTTCTGCGATTACAAAAACAAAATAATTATCATGAATTTGGTCCAAGTGATTGTGGAGCTGAGAAATGTGTCCACAAATTTATTTCCACTATGCTTGTATTGTGTTTCAAAGAGGACGAAAACGTTATCTCTCATTTAAACGCCTCGCCTGCGGCTCGGTGTTTAAAAACCGACATCCAGGTATTAAATCTCCATATACCATACATGTTGGCGGAGATAACTTATAATGTCTTTTCAGAATTTCCCTATATGCTATAAAGGTTGGAAGACGCTTTTCCCTGCTACACGAATAGATATACTTTCTATAAATTATTAGAATCATGTTCAGCGGCGGATCATAGGATTCCGTTGCCGAAATTGGACCCAAGAAAAAAAAATTCTTGCCTGGATTGGGGTTCAGCTGACATCTTTGATTTAAACTTTCTACCATTAATATAAGAACACTTTTGGAAACTGTGCAATTATAAAACAAATGAGATATTTCTTCTTTTGGTTCTCTGCAAAAAGAGCAAAGTTCTGTTTCCAAAAGACCAATTTTGAATAATTTTGCGTTAGTCGCTAAAATTCTATGATTTATTTTGAAATGAAGACTTTGTAAATAGCTATCATCTGTTGCATGGAGGGCTTGTCTGTGTATATATTTTCAACCTTCTTCACGACGTGATTCCACTTTGTTTGTGCTACCGTCGGTTCTACAGAAAACTTCTTTAAGAATTTGTGGTAGAAGAATTTGTTAACCTTCGTGCAACATCTAACAGCTGATATTAGGTCTTCCTGAATTTCTACAGCCTTTTTATTATTTTTCAACGCCACTTTCCATGATCCTGGTATAGCATTTACGACTCCTACATACGCCGTGAAAGGTATATCAAGGTCGTATTTGCTTTTAAACTCATCAAACTTTAAAGATTTATCATTTCCGTCAACAATGTCGTTGACAAAAAATACCCCGTTCACACCAATTTTTATAGAAAAAGGGACATTATCAACCAAGATATTTGCATTATAAAAAAACGGTTGTGCGAGGATGTCAAAAGGATTTGCGGGGGACTCATCTTTCAGTTAGTACTTTTTTCCAGAATGGGGGCATGCCTTTCGAAATTCCTAATATTTCACATTTTGTAAAAGACCATATATGCGTTGATCTGAATTGTTCAAAGGAGTCTAGAGCGAGTGTTTTCCGTTGAGAGGAGTTTTCGGGGTCTAAGAGGCTTTTTTTATCCATATCAGCTTTAGTGAACAGATGAGACTCTTTACGTGAGGGAGATTCAGTCCACCAAGCTCAATGGTATTTATAATTACGTCACGTTTCATTTTACCTCTCATGTTCGACCATAGAAAGCTGAAGAATGTCTTCTTTAGTCCGTCAATAATCCACCCCGGAGGTGTTCTGAGTACGTAAGTGGGCGAATCATGATTGGGAGGGCTAATTTTTTTTATTGCCGTCACCTTCACCACAAGGGTGAGGTTTCATAGGGACGAATTATGTTGTAATTTTTTTACCTTTTCTAAATTTTCTGTAAAGTTTCTTTAACAGTGGTTTTCCTTCTTCTAAGTTGTACTTAATTCCTAAGATATTGAGACTACCTCTATGATTCCAATGTATGGATCGATTTGTCTTCAGTTCTGCGCCACAGCCCCACTGAACCCCAATCAAGACAACTTGCATTTTATCAAAATTCACACAAAGGCCAGATATTTTAGAGAAAGTTTCTAACGTATTCAAAGCTTCGTTTAAAGCCTGCTCGTTATCTTGTAGAAGGAGGGTACTGTTATCCGCGCATTGATTCACAAGATATGAGGAGTTATTTATCTTAATTCCATCTATTAGCGGGTTGCTTTTTGATCAGCACTCAGACTTTCAGCGCAGACAATAAACAGGAAATGGGAAAGTGGGTCTCCCTGTCGGACGCCCCGTTGTATTTCGAAGTAGTCCGAGCAGTGACCGCTGTTTATGGCACAGCTGGAAAGTCCATTATAGAATGACTTAAACCATTGCAGAATAGAATTCCCAAAGTTAAAGAAAGATAGGGTGTCCTGGATAAAGTTCCATTCGAGAGAGTCAAAGGCTTTTTCAAAGTCAATTAATACTAGCATTCCTGGGATATCCATAGCGTTACATTTTTGTTGTTATTAATCTTGTAGATTCACCTATAAATCTACCTTCCTAAAGCCAAACTGGCCTATTTTAAAGTCGACATTTAAAAGTGCGATCATTTTTTATGTATAGTTTAGATTTGCCCTGTTTAGGGGTACAGGTTATTACCTCTTTTATTTGGGTGACCGAGTAATTCCACTTTTGTGTCCAAAATTTAATGAGTTTACCAAAAAAGGTCCAATTTCTTTCCAAAAAGGTAAAATGCGGAGGTGAAACCATCAGAACCAGGAGATTTACTTTTTCCCATATTTTGTGAGGCCGAATAACATTCTTCCTGTGTTTAAATACCGTCGGGTGAACTGTGTTGTCTGGTTCTAGTTTGTTGAAGTATGGGAATAGAATTATTGTTAGATATAAACAAACTGATCAGCAAAAGTTGTGAAATGAGAATAAGAACGAACAGTCTTCCTCGCGGGTGTAGTGAATGAATGATATTCAATCATATCATTATCGAGGAGTCCATCTCAAGCAACGAAGTCCCATCCAAGTTCCGAAAAGAATGGAAACAAGATTTGAATATCAAAATCTCTCTGCATGAATGACAATTTCAGAAATTCTGTGATGGTTTACGTTTCAACTAAAATTTCATTCCAGGCCCACAGCCAGCCTTCTACTGTTGAATTAAATTGTTTCTTAATATTTACTGGCTTGGTGTAGTGTGCGGAGAGAGGATTTTTATTGCAACACCTACCGAGTGAAGTTACCCAAACTGCATTAGGTCAAACACAGTCATGTTCTGTAGAAAGGTTTTGGAACCACATTCAAAGTTTCAGCTAATGGACCAATATCATGGACCACACATAGGTGCATTAGTTGAAACTTTGGATGTGGTTCCAATAATGTGTTCAACACATTCTATCCATCTGAAACGATGCATTTGTAAAGCTTTTGAACAAAATTTGAGCTTTTTGTGGATGGAAAATTCCACTCCACGGGGGTGTCAGTAATTATTAAGTCTTGATACACTGGAAATACCAGAATAGTTAAATTTGACCAAAACAGGGAGAAAAGAAAAATAACAACAAGAAACCGTAGAAACAAACCCAGTAACAGTACTGTATCAGTAGGCCTTTCATATCACAAGTAGGCCTTCGTAGGCTATATTTATACTTTATGTGCCTGGAATTTGGTCACATGGAGATACGGTATACATATGGAACTAGTAAAATTACCTATAAAATATTCTTTTACAAAAGAACTTTCAGAGTGACAACATCTATATGCACCTGCATCCGGTACCTGCTGACATTTTTTTAATCCGAAGAGAATGAAAAGTTCCAAGCGGAACATGTTACTGGGTAGCTATAAGAAAATATCTGTTAATGTTTTACTGTTGACAGTTCCAAATCTTGACAGAGCGCCAATCTGTACAAAATAGAAATTAAGTCACAAAGATCAAGCGAAAGCATAAAGTGATTCTGATATGCTTAAAATTCTCACTGCAGAAGAAAGGAATTTATTTTAACGAATTTTACTCTCTGGTCTGATGTGCTAACCTGTAATGCTCTCTAGAAAAAGGCTTCGAGTCCTTTTATATTTCCTACAGTGTATAACATGAAAGTTTATTTTTTGACAGTATCAAAATACACTAAGTTAGGTCATGATTATAAAATAGCTTGAGAACACAAAGGGCAGTTCGTGTAAACTTTCTTGATGAGTGTCTTGAGGCCTAATACCTAGCCAAAAGAAAAATCGCAACGTTTTTAGGTAATTGACAGGCGAACAAAACAACTGTAAGTAGTTAGGGGATGCATTATAGACCAAAGCATTTTTAACACTGAGTTTTCCATAGGGTCCATTGCCTTAGTGTTAAATTGTGAAACTTATAGGCCAAAACTTATAGACCAAAATGTCTGTAACTTATAGACCAAACATGTATGCACTGGTGGCACAGTGCATACATGTTTGGTCTATAAGTTACAGACATTTTGGTCTATAAGTTTTGGCCTATAAGTTTCACAATTTAACACTAAGGCAATGGACCCTATGGAAAACTCAGTGTTAAAAATGCTTTGGTCTATAATGCCTCCGCATCATGCATTATGACCAGCTCTTATAGTACATTTTTGCTTATAAGTTTTTTTTCACTGGAGGATAAGGGAACTGGTTGTTTGTCTTTTCATAACAAAGACTTGATTGTGTACATGAGAAGATCTCTTTCTAATAGTGGGGGTAGCCCTTAGAAGGGCTGCCACGAAGGCACATTTTGAAATCACACTCATTTGTGAGAGTAACAAATTATTGATAGGTTAGAATGACAAACAGAGATAATAAGAAATAGGATGAATGAGTTTAAGTTGTATCCTGATTTTTTTGTCAAGATAAAATTCAATAACTTGTAACCAGATTTTGTAGGAATCCTCATGAGAATTCACTTAAATCTGGATACAGGTTATTGGATTTAACTTCACATTTTTTATATCGTCTTTCTGGCTGCCAATTAAGATCAGGATACAAGTCAACTTTCTTCACCTGGTATTTCTCCAGTTCATAACCGCGGACAGCTAAGAACTGTCTTATCCCTGCCTTTCGCTCCAACTCATCAATAAGCTGCTGACCCCACTGTCGAGTGTATTTCTGAGGTCCACCACTTCTCCTCATATGACCGAAAATATCTTCAGCTAATTGGCGTCTCCGTGCTTTCTCTCTCTCTACTCTGATGGATTCTTCTTCTAATCGGCGATTCCAATCAGCGTCAGACATTTCCCCGGACCTCCACATTCTGTATTCATTCATCTCTAGCGAGAACTTCATGTTGTCTCAAAATGAATTGTTTGGAATGCGTGTTAGATTTTATAGACAATGCGAGGATCGGAAATGCACTGAAGAACGCTCACGCGACAATTTTTATCGAGTGCGGGGAAAAATTGTTGACGTCGGACGGCTGTGATAGTAAACGTCTGTTATCAACAATTTTTTCCCGCACTCGATAAAAATTGTCGCGTGAGCGTTCTTCAGTGCATTTTCGATCCTGGCATTGTCTATAAAAACACTGCTGGAGATATCATAACGTCATTTTTCTTATCATCAATCATGAGAATTGAGCTATCCATCGAGGTAAAGATTCCATCACTAGAAGGTGAATGTGGGCCACGAGAAGTGAAGAAGGAGAGAGAGGACTGCAATACTATTCCACCAGAAGAGGTGAAGATGGAGAGAGAGGAGCGTAATACTATTCCAAGGAGTAATTTGCGAAGATTGGCAAGAAAAGCTGGGGTGAATAATATCTCACCATTGTCACTTGATGAAGCTGAAGAAGCCTTACACTGTTTTGTTCGAAAATTGATAAGAGATACCTATCATTATGCAACAATTAGGGGAAGAGGATCACAACATCTCGTCAATCAAAAGGATGTCAAGAGAGCCTCAAAGAGAAATGGAATAAAGTTGGTAAACTAAACATTTTTTGTTTAGTAAAAACGGCCCTTATAAGGGCCACCATATTCTTAAAAAGAGATATCACGTTTACACACTTGAGTGGCACATTTCAGTGCTACCACAATGGAATGAATTGAACTTTTTTTGTTCAATTGTAATTTCATTACTCAATTCAAAAGAGGTTAACCTCATAGCTCCCACACTAGATTTCCCTGTCATGGCATATTTTTTGTGTTTGCAAATTATTTTTGTTTTTACCTAAATGTTTTTGTGTGAAAACATTTAGGTAAAAAACAAAAATAATTTGCAAACATAAAAATATTTTTGTGTTTGCAAATTATTTTTCTGTCTTGCAAGTTTTTTATTTTATAAGAAAAATATTTTTTGTGTTTGTAAAATGAATGTTATGAAAAAAACTTTTTCATAACATTCATTTTACAAACACAAAAAATATTTTTTCTGTTTGCAAATTATTTTCTGTCTTGCAAGTTTTTTATTTTATAAGAGAAATATTTTTTGTGTTTGCAAAATGAATGTTATGAAAAAAAACTTTTTTCATAACATTCATTTGCAAACACAAAAATATTTTTTGTGCTTGCAAAATAATGTTATGAAAAATGTTTTTTATTTTTAAAAAATCGTGAGTTGGAAAAAATTTTCCCCTGTTTAAATAACAACAAAATAATATTACCTTTTTTCAAAATCCGAAATTTTTATTCCATGAATATTTACAGATTTGTAAATGTCTTTTATGAAAATGTCACTTTCAAAAACTGTTTTCAATGTTTCTTGGCAAGTTTTCCTATTTTAGAATTATTGTCTTTAGCTTTTCGTTTTCTTGTAACTTTCTTTGGTGGTTCCTCTTTCTCTGGAAATAATACTTCTAACTCATCATCTATTTCCATTTTTGTTTCTTTGGGTATATCCATATTATATAATAATGTATCATCATTATCATCAAACTCTGGTAACACAGGTTCTGCTAAGTCAACTTTCTCATTTATTTGGGGAGGTGGTGGTAATGGTAGCGTGCTCATCCCCTGTAAAGTGTGGTTGTCAATGTCTTTTTCATCAAGTTGTAAGTTGAAACCTGTAATCGGTAATCTATCTTCTGTATGGTTTATGTATTCTGACCATGGATAAACTTTTACCGGTCCTCGTTGATCAACAGCTGGTGAACCCCATCTTGGTTGAGACACAGAGTTATTCGATAGCTTTTTCAATCTGCATTCATTTATCCAATGTCCTCTCTGATTGCAATAAAAACATGGCCCTTTGTCTGAACATGTACTCGCCCAATGTCCTTTCTGATGACAAATGGAACAAATCATCTCTTTAGGTGTTGATATCAATTTATAAAGTTCATTCACAAGTCTTCTAACTTCTCCCCATTTAGATGGTTTATAGTAAATACTTTTAGCATCACTTGCTTTTTCTAATCTTGGATCTGTAACTCTATCCATCTTTAACTTTTGGAGCGTTTCAAAAATATGTCTTGTCTTCTTGAAGTCAAAAGCAAGTGTGAAACATCTTAAGATTCTTCCTCCTTTTATACTTTTTAATGTACGTTTAATTGTACACTTAAATGTTCCATAACGTGCATTTGCACACAATGGTTTAAACATACATTCATTTGGTTACAAACAGTTATGCTATCTCTTACACTCAATAATCTCTGGATACTATATTGCTGTTGTTAAATATTGACTGAAAGATACACTTAACAAATAAAATATTTACCATAGGAATATTTCCCATACAGTGAATGGATTACATTTTATGACTTTTCAAATGTGTATAAGAAACATTTATTAACAGTATAATTCAGTGGGGTATTAAATGTACATTTAAATGCACATTTAAATGTACATTCAAAAAGTATAAAAGTGGGGGAATCTTAGGATGTTTCACACTTGGGTTTTTTTGACTTCAAGAAGACAAGACATATTTTCAAAAGCTAGAAGACGATAGAAGAAAAAAGATGAAGAGAGCCATTGAAGAATATAGTGAGACAGAGAGTGAAGTAGATAACAAGAAGCAGAGAGTAGAGTCAGCTAAAGATATGTACACCATTCACCCACTTCTACAAAGAACATCAAGAAAATTCCGTTCCAAATCCCATGTATGCAGAATAACATTCAAACAATTTAATCAGAAGAATCCATTTGACATCCTTGGAAAAGTATTTGACAGTATGGTAGAAGATATTAAAGAAGAATGTGGTGTAGAAGACAATGATCCGATGAGAATATCAGTTAACCACCCAGGATTAGAAATAGGTATATTTATCCCATTTACTAAGGCTTCGGGTATCACTGGTAACACCATATTAGATGAAATAGAAAAAGTTGTACAATCAAATGATAACTTTACTATCCATGATGGGCAATTATCTTTAGAAATAACACACACTTCTCTACCACAAGGGTCTGGGCGACACGCACCAATTTCATTTTCATCTGTTGATAAAATGGTGGGAAACAAGAAAAGTATTATTGAAATTAAAAATGTTAATGATTCAATGTGTCTCGCATGGGCCATTGTAGTGGGAAAGTGTCATGTTGATAGCGATAATTCTGATCTTTGGCAAAAGAAATGGAAAAATATTAGATATTCTGATAGACCGACACAAGAGTTGGAAGCTAAGACATTGATGGACAAAGCAGGTCTTGATTATAATATTCCTTGTGGATATGAAGAATATTATAAAATACAAGACCTGCTTTACCCAGAGTATGTCATCAAAATTCATCCACAGTATGCAAAAAGTGAATTTTTATTCAAACCTCCAGTTACCACCACTGATAGTAAAGTTATTCATATTTACCACCATGACCAGCATTTTGATACTATCACAACAATTAAAGGGTTTTTAGGATGCTCCTACTATTGTGAACTTTGCAGTAAAGGGGTCCAACAGAGAGAACGTCACATGTGCCCTTTTGGTTGTGTTTGCTATGCTCCAACAAAATGTATTCCTGAACATCCCACTACCTGTTACAGTTGCAATAGACAATTTAGAAGTTTATCATGCTATAATAACCATATCACTAGAAAGGGAAAAGAAGAAAAAACAATTTGTCAATTAGTTCAAAAATGTAAAACATGCAATTCACTAATATATCCAACAAAAGGAAAGCACATCTGTGAAGGATTCAAAAAATGTAAATATTGTCAACAAATAGTTAATTCTGATCACCAATGTTTCATTCCAAAATACACTTCACCCGAGGATGAAAAATTACCAAACATTCCATTTGTATTTTTTGATTTTGAAACCACACAAGACTCAGGAGTTCATATCCCAAATTTCTGTGTTGCTCATCGTGCATGTGGGGAATGTATTTGCAAATCTATAGATCAAGAATGTATTTCCTGTGACAAATTTGGATATAGGCAATCAATATTTAAAGGGGAATCTACTTTATCAGATTTTTGTGATTGGCTTTTCAGTAAGGAACATAAAGGGACAACAGCTATTGCTCACAATTTAAGAGGTTTTGATGGACAATTTATTTTAAGACACCTCATTGAAACTGGTACAACAACTCCTGATGTAATTATGAATGGGAACAAAATTCTTTCACTTGAAGCTTGTAGTATTAGACTTATAGATTCTTTAAATTTTCTTTCAATGAGATTGGCACAATTTCCCAAAACATTTGGCTTGACAGAATTAGCAAAAGGTTATTTTCCCCATTTGGCAAACACACAAGCTTATCAAAATTATATTGGTCCTTATTTAGATCCAACATTGTATATGCCAGATTCAATGTCTCCATCAGATAGGGAAGATTTTATCAAGTGGTACAACCAAAAATTTACTAGTAATGCCAGATTTGATTTTCAAAAAGAAATGGAATTATACTGTAAATCAGATGTAGATATCTTGCGTAGGGGGTGTGGGGAATTCAGACAAAAATTTATAGATAGTGATGGCATAGATCCTTTGAGAGAAGCATTTACCTTAGCCGATGCATGTACAAAAGCTTGGAGAAAAAATTCACTTCCAGAAAACAAAATGGCAATCATTTCAGACATAGGTTACCCTGCTAAAGTCAAATACTCCATTAAAGCCATTAGATTTTTACAGACACTTGCACAGGAAGAAAACATACATATTCAACATGCACTCAATGGTGGAGAAGTTAAAATAGGGGGATATTATGTTGATGGGTTTCACAAAGACACAAATACAATCTTTGAATTTTATGGATGTATGTGGCATGGGTGCATGACATGTTACAAAGACAATACACATGAGAAAAATCCAATCAATTTGCTAAGTTACCAAACTCTCTACAACAATACACAGGAACGCATACGCCATTTAGAATCATTAGGGTATAACATGAGAATAACATGGGAACATGAACTTGATGATTTTTGCAAATCAAATCCTGAAGTAAAATCAACATTAAATTCATTTTTTCCAAACATGGATCCTATTAAACCACGTGAAGCATTATTTGGGGGGAGAACAAATGCCATTAAATTACATCATAAAATAGACCAAAACACAGACAATGAAATAAAATACATAGATATCTGTTCACTCTATCCTTATGTCAATAAACACAGAGAATATCCAGTAGGTCATCCAAATATACTCACAAAAGAAAACATAGACATGAATAATATAAGACAGTACAGGGGACTTATCAAATGTAAAGTTTTACCACCACAATCTCTACACATGCCAGTATTACCAATTCATTGCAACAAGAAAATGGTTTTTACACTTTGCAATACATGTGCAGAACAAGAATTAGACAAATGTGAACACACACCAGATCAACGCAGTATTACAGGTACATGGACATCTGTTGAACTTTTTAAAGCATTGGGAATGGGATACACATTACTTGACACTTATCAGATTTGGCATTGGGAAGAATGGTCTTCAGAAATTTACAAACATTATGTGAACAAATATTTAAAAATGAAACAAGAAGCCAGTGGATATCCAGATTGGGTGAAAACAGAAACAGACAAAGATACATTTAAGAAAGACTATGCACAAATTGAAAACATACATTTGGAAAATATTGAAAAAAATCCAGGACAAAGATCATTTGCTAAAACCATGTTAAACTGTTTATGGGGGAAAAGTGCACAAAACAATTTAAAAACAAAAACAGAATACATACAAGACCCATCCAAATATTTTGACCTGATACAAGATAAAGACATCATTATTAAAAATGTTGAATTGTTTGATCATGATAAATGCATTTTAGTCAATTACACAAAATCTACAGATGTTTTTGAACCTCACAAATCAGCTAATGTTGCAGTTGCATCTTTTGTCACAGCTTATGCACGAATGGAATTATATAAAGTAATAGGACGTTTGGGTAGACGGGTATTATACTTTGACACAGACAGTTGTATTTACATCCATAACCCCTCACTTTGGAATCCACAAATTATAAACAGTAGGTTAGGTCAATGGACAGATGAACATCCAGATGCAAAAATTATTGAATATGTAGGTTTAGGTCCCAAAAATTATGGTTACAAATACATTAAAGATGGTCAAATACACACATCATGCAAAGTTAAAGGAATCACATTAGACTACAATACATCACAAAAAGTCAATTTTGAATCCATGGTGGAATGTGTACAAGACAGACATAATTACAAAATGAACATTGAATACACACATAGAATTAAACGCAACAAGAACAGACAAGTCACAAGTGAAAGACAAACCAAAACATTCAGATCTGTGTACACAAAACGTTTTGTAGTGGATAAATATGATACAAGACCTTATGGGTTTAAGGTATAAAAGAAGAACCCTTCAGATTTCTCATTTCAACTTTGAACACTGAGCAGGCAAGATGTCTCTACCACTCAATCCTACTTATCCTATATACTTGTCAGAGTTAAGAAGACTTTCAAGTTTTAGCATGACTACAAACCCTATTTTAAAATCCAAGAAAGAAGACTTAGCTAAAGCTGGATTTTTCTATATAGGAGATGGTAAAGTAAAATGTTTTGTATGTGGACAAGGTTTAATGAATTGGGAAGAAAAAGATATTCCTTTGCAAGAACATGTTAAGTGGTCACCAAATTGTTCTTATATTCAACTGATAAGAAATTGTCAATTATACAATCCACCAACAAGTATGCAAACACCCCCAGATAAAATATTATCAGTGATGGATTATGGATTCACTTTAAATCAAATATTTTCAACAATGAAAAAATATGACAAGTGTTTAGATGATTTTCCAGATTCTAAGTCTTTATTTGCACTCATGGTGCTAAATGATCAAAGTACATCATTTAGTACCATAATTGCAAGACAAGCTGCAGGACAATTCAAAACTAAGTTTGATAAAATGTTTTCAGATAATGCAGGAAATGATTTTCCTGACCGTCCTGATGTATTTTGTGCATCAGGTAATATAGTACCTGATGGACAAAATACATCAGAAGAGACAAAAGAATCATCACTTTGATTTCAACCATGGAACCAGTAAGACGTATGTTAGACAACAAGATTACACGTAAGGCATTATTATATGCATTTCAATTGATCACTCCTGGTTATCTAACAATAACAAAAGAGTTTATTCATAATCAATTGGGAAAAGATGAAATGTATGGGGAATTTTGTAATGCATTACAAATCATGAATGCTTTTTACAAAGATAATATAGAAAATATTTGGACAAGAGTTGTGTGGAGTAATATAATTTATGATAAAGAAATCATTAATTACTTGTATAGACAATGTGTACCACAAATAGATAGAAGAATAGATTCTTCAGAAACTGTATTTGAGTTAAAAGCACCCTTAAAACGAATACCTACTAAAAGACATGAAGAAGGTATGGAATCAGAAAGTATATAAGTGAATGATTTGACAACTCTTATTCACACACAAATACAATTATGGCATCGAGTGAATGTTTATTGTTTCAACACCCTTGTAATATCTTTATTTCGGGACCTAGTGGTTCAGGAAAAACAGAATTTGTCAAAAAGCTTATTGATATGAAACATGACTTATTTCAAATTCCCCCACAAAAAATCATTTGGTGTTATAAAGAATGGCAAAATACATATACTTTACTTAAAGAAAGTGAAGATATTAAATTCATAGATGGTATCCCTGATGATGAAAATGAAATTGTCAGTGATGTCACTATTCCCCATCTTGTAGTTTTTGATGATATGTTAGGAGATAAAGATGAAGAAAAAATTAAATTATGGTTCACACGAAAAGGACATCATAGAAATGCAAGTGTCATTTACATTACACAAAATATGTTTCAACAATCTAAATCTAGTCGTACCATAAGTTTAAATGCACATTATATGATTTTATTTCAAAATACCAGAGATAAAGGGCAAATTAAAGTATTGGCAAATCAAGTTCAATTACCACATTTAAATGCATGTTATCAAGATGCAACAAGTATTGATCATGGTTATTTATTAATTGATTTTCATCCTAGAACTCCTGAGTCTTTGAGATTAAGAACTGATATTTTTCATCCTTGGGTAACACAAAATGAACGTGGTCCCATCATTTATACAAAACTATAAATTCCCCATGTTCTAATGAGTTGATGTTAGTTAGTCAAAGTTTGTCAACGACTACACATCATCATGGTATCATTCATACAATCTTTGGAACAACTTGGTCAAGAAACAAGTCCGTTTGCAAGACAAAAATTACTTAAGAAAGGTTTTAAGAAAATTTTAAAATGGTTTACATTAGCAAGTAGAATCATACTGAATAAGAAAATTAAATTGCCAAAACAAACTTTAACTTATATGGATAAACATAAACAAGATCTTGAACAACTTGCAAATCCCAGAGTTGATCTTGCAACAAAACGAAACATTATTTTAAAACCAGGAGGTGGTGGATTTTTTGGTGGTGTTATCATTCGTAATTTAATTCGATGGGATGGTCATAAGACAAGTAGATCATTCTATTCACCATTCAAAAAAACAAAGAGTAAGAAACAAAAGTCACCTAAAAGGAAACGAAAATCCCCTAAGAAAAGATCAAATAATTCATCAAGCTCTAGAGAGATAAAAAATCAACGAAAGGTAGGACCTGAATATATATGTACACAAATTTTGAAATTGCACCTCATAGATCTCCATCTACAAAAACAAAAGCATTACTTGTGAAAAATCTTCAAAGACAAAGAAAAGTATCACCACTTAAGTTAACACGTGTAGTGTCAATAACAAAAGATGGTGTTAAAAATCATGACCCAATGTATTCTGTACAAAATACACAACATGTACCATTAAAAGAAAAGATTCCCACAATGGCACGTTTTACAGCTTTAAATACACCTAAACCTGTTAAAGGGATAAGGTCTTACTTTAAATAATATAAAGTTTGCACATGTATAAATAGCATTACATTTTTATATTTGTTTCATTTAATCATTAGATTCTATAAGATCAAGATGGTGAGACAAAATAAGAAACAAAAAATTCCTTTAGATAAAAAATATGGTGGTATGTTAATAGGTTTAAGTCAAACTCCTCCAGCATTTCAAAAACAAATTATGAAAAATGCACCTAAAGAATTAATTAATTGTGTGTCAGAATGTTGTCATAATCTTTTAAAAGGCAACATACATTTAACAAAAAGTCAGAAACAAAAATTACATCCAAAGCGTCAACAACTACGAGCACTCGCTAGTAAATCAATAACTCTTAAAAAGAAAAAACAAATTTTAAATCAAAAAGGTGGTTTTTTACCATTACTTGGTTTACTTGGACCTGCTATAGGAGTTGCAACAAATCTTGCAAATAAATTAGTCGATAAAATATGAAAAAGATGGCTATTGTACCTTATCAAATGTTAGAAGATATGCAACGTTTTAGAAATGAAAAAGCTCAAAGACCAAGATTACCCCCTAACCCACAAGTTACAAATACTGCACAACTTCAAAATGATTTATCATCTGTGTTAGGAAATTCAGAGTTGTCCGAAAGTGAGAAAGAACAAAAGTATGGGGAAACTTTACAAAAATTTCAAATGTCACATAAGAAAGCATTACAACCAACATTGGTTCCATTGCCTGAGTCAGGAGAAAAATCATTATTTTTACGAGATCGTATTATAGAAAGTGTCCCTGTTACAATGAGACGTAAAGCAACTTCATTATTATCTGCTTTATCATCTCATCCACACATGAGTTGGGATGATCAGGGTGTATTAAGTTACGATGGAGAAGTCATAAAAGGTTCAAATATCATAGATTTAGTCAATGATGTTCTTAGACACCGAAAAGGTTTTAAACCGAGTGGATGGGAAATGTTTAGTCGTGGATTAAAAGATATAAATATCCCTCAAGATTTTGTTGGTAATCGTGAACGTTGGTTATGGATGAATAGACAACCTATACCCAAACCCAGTAAATATCAAAGTTCTCCAGAAGATAGTTGGTCTGAAACTCCTCAATCCTCCCCTCCAAAACGTAAAGTTCGTCGAGGTCATAGAGTGCAGTGGAGTGAAGACACACCAAAGTCAGCACTAAAGCGTAAATTGACAAAACGTAGATTATCTGAAAAATGGGAAGCTTATTGAATGATTTATTAACTGAAATATATTACATTACAAAACATCCTGCTGGTTATGGTGGTATACAAAAATTGTACAAAACAGCTCATAGTAAAGATAATTCCATCACAATTGATCAAGTGAAAAAATGGTTGAAAGGAGAAAGAACTTATACTTTACATAAACCCATCCGTAAAAAATTTTCAAGACGTAAGACTATAGTGGGTGGTATTGATCATCAATGGCAGATTGATTTAGCAGACTTACAAAGTTTACAATCTTACAATGATCAATTTCGTTATTTAGTTTGTGTTATTGATGTATTTTCCAAATATGCATGGGTAATACCCATTCACAATAAAACAGGAGAGACATTAACAAAATCTTTTCAGAGTATTTTGAAAACTTCTGGACGTAAACCATTATCATTACAATCTGATAAAGGTTCTGAATTTAAAAATAAAGACGTGCAAAAATTTTTAAAGAAACAAAACATTCATTTCTTCACAACAGAAAATCCTGAAACCAAAGCTAGTATTGTTGAACGTTTTCAACGTACATTGAAAACACGAATGTGGAAATATTTTACACACAAACGTACATTAAGGTACATTGATGTGTTGGAATATTTAGTTGATGGATATAATCATAGTTTTCATCGAAGTATTCAGAGAACTCCTGCTTCAGTATCATTAGAAAATGAAGTAGAAGTATCTCAACATTTGTATGGTAAAAAAAAGTCTAAAAAGAAAAAAATACATTTTAAAGTTGGTGATATAGTACGTATTAATAAAACCAAACGTACATTTGAAAAAGGGTATTTACCAAATTGGACAAAAGAGTTATTTAAAATTACTCATGTAAAACATACAATACCACCCACTTATAAACTTGAAGATATGGGTGGTGAAAATATACAAGGGACATTTTATCCACAAGAAATTCAAAGTATAAAAGATGATAAAAAATATATAATTGAATCAATTCTTAATAGACGGTCAAGACGTGTGGGAAAGAAAATTATTAAAGAACTTAAAGTACATTGGGAAGGTTATCCAAAGAAATTTGATAGTTGGATAGCAGAATCAGATTTGATATAAAAAGAATATGTCATTAAATGAAACCTCATTACCTAATGAAACCACAAGTGTTGATGTACAAAGTCAACAAAGTCAACAATTTAAAATTTGTGGAAATCGTGTTGCAAAAAATCAAGTCACTTATTTCACACAGATTATTATCATTTATGGTATTATAATTACTGCCATTGCACATTTGAGTTTACAAAGCCCTGATAAAGAATTGTGGTTAGTGTTATTAAGTAGTTCATTGGGATATATTCTTCCAAGTCCAGGTTTAAAATATTTGAAACAACCACAAGATAAGAAAAATGAATTCATTTTACGTAACACTTCTGAGCGATAGTTCTATGGATATGTTTCCAAGTAATAGCCAATGTTGTTTTCAAACACAATTATCTAAACCCATTCATGTTGATAAAGAACATTGGGAAGTGGGATTAGTTGAAGTAATTTTACCTTCGGAAGCAAAAAATATTACAGATGAAGAATCTGTTTTTAAAATCATTGTAACAGATAGCAAAATATCAAATCGTATTAATAAAACGAATTTGAAACATACATTACACAAAGGTGTTGCTGTTGTTGAATTAAATATTTTATCAGGTGCATATTCAAATGGCGCTCATGTCATAGATGCAATGCAAACAGAAATTCAAGAAAAACTTGGAGACATATTTAAATCATTTGATGTATTATTTCATGTTGGATTTTCAACTCTCCAAGGGCGTGTAAAAATAGTAGGAAATAGTATTGGGAAAGTGGGTATTGAAATGTCAGAAAGTTTATTACAAAAATTGGGATGTAAAGACAATATTTTTCCTGTCATTTTTCCTAACACATCAAAAGGTGCATTTAAATATAATGTGGACTTAAATGTGGATTTCAATCAAATCTTTATTTATTCTGACATAGCAGATTATACATTTTTAGGTGATATTGAAGCACCTATTTTACGTGTGATTCCATTTGAATCACATAAAGAGTCTCTACATACTCATATAGAATTTGATAATGTACATTATGTACCAGTATCAAAATCTTATTTTGATCAGATTAGTATAAATATAAATGGGAACACTGGTAAACCCATTCAGTTTGCAAGTGGCAAGACAGTTGTCAAGTTGCATTTTTGACAGAGACATAAATTAAATTTGTAAAAATGATGCCGGTGTATCAAGGTGTACCACGGCAATATGGATATGGATTAGGGTCTATTTTTCGCACAGCAATAAGAACAGCTGCACCATTTATAAAACCAATTGCAAAAAATGCATTTCAAACCTTAAAGAGAGATGGATTAAGACATGGTTTAGAAATAGCAAATGAATTGATAAAAAAACGTAAAGCACCTAAAGACATTTTATTAACTCATGGAAAAGATCTTTTGAAATCAGTTGGTGAATCTGCTTTAGGTATAAAAAGACAAAAACAAGAACGAAAACGTCAGTCTGTGGTTCGTTCTCGTAGAGGTAAGACACGTCAAAGACAAGCTTATTCAAAACGAAAATCAAGACCACTTGATATATTTGATTGAAAAAAATCATGATGTTACATGGATCTTGCGAACATTTTGGTAGTAGTTTTGATCCAGATAATGTATCACCAACATCAAGTGGTATAGAAAATATTGGTGAAATTGAACAATTTCCTATTGCATCTTTAAATAATTCTTCACCAATAGAATTTTTAATTCCAAGACAAACAACCAAGTGGTTAGATCTTGCAGCATCTACACTTGAAGTTCAATTTAAAATTACAAAACAAGATGGGAGTGTTTTGGCTGGAGATACACAAATTGCTCCTATCAATAATTTTTTTCATAGCATGTTCAGTAAAATTGATGTTACACTGAATGGCAATCTTATCACCACCAATACAGATCTTTATCCTTATAGAGCATATTTTGAGAATTTTCTTAGTTATTCAAAAGATGTGAAAAAAACACATCTAGCTGCTAGTGAGTTGTGGTATAGAGATACTCCTGGACACCTCATGGAAACAAGTAAAGCTTCATCGAACAAAGGTTTGACTGAGCGAGCTAAAATAATTGGTGGTAGCAAAAATGTACAACTAAGAGGAAAACTGCATTTAGATCTGTTTGTGCAAGATAAGTATTTACCAAATGGAGTTGAGATGAGAATTAAATTGCATCGTGCTCCAACTAAATTTTGTTTGATTGGTAGTGAACATGGAAAAATAGAAATTCAAAAAGCCATATTCAGAATACCGGCATTGGATTTATTTCCAAAATTTGCGAATGATCTTAATGCACAAATAGATCGAACAAATTATAAAATGCCCATAAGACGTAGTGAAATTAAAACTTTTACTATTGGAAGTGGTCTTCGTTCAAAAATAGAAGACTATCTGTTTCATAAACAGATGCCAAAACGAATTATTCTTGGTTTACTTAGTAATAGAGATATAAATGGAGATGTTGGCAGTAATCCATTTAATTTTCAACATTTCGATTTGAATAAGTTGGAAATCACAATAGATGGACATTCCATTAAAGCACGTCCCTTTGAACCGAATTTTGAAGGTGGACTTTATCTAAATTCATATTTATCATTGTTTGAAGCTATGGGCTATTTTGGACAAAATCAATCATTTAATTTATCTTTGCAGGATTATGCAAAAGGGTATACCCTTTGGGGTATTGATTTGACACCTGATCAGAGTAGTAGTGGGCCCTTGGCAATCTTAGGTTTGAACTTCAGTTTGCTCAAGCTCTTCCAGAGGTGATCAACGTTGTTGTCTATGCAGAATTTGATAGTGAGATAGAAATCAACAAATTCAGAGAAGTGATATTTGACTATTAAACAAGATGAGTCAGTGTGAACATTGCAAGATGTGTAAAGAAAAAATACAAACATTATTTCAAGAATGTGTAGTGATAGAACTGACAAAATCTATTCAACAGAAAATGAAAAATATCTGTGAAGAAGAAAATCGAACCAACACAACAACATTAATAGATATGAACATTGCAGAGTGTTTACAGAAAGTGTGTCCAGTGACTATACTATATAATCTACACAAGAGAGCAAGAAAAATAAACTTATTAGAATATTGTGCTCATATAGACTTTGAAATAGACTGCCAAAAAGACATTCAAAAGTGGGCAGATTTAGTTAAAAGAGACTGGTCATATTATACAGGATATCTTGATTAATGGCTCCGTGCCAGCCTTTTTCAAGGCTAAGAAGATGGAAACCATACAATTACAAACTATACTTGACAGTTCTCAAAGGTTATCATCCTTAAAAGGAAAAGTGTGTTCAAAAGACTTGTTACCAAAACGAAAACCTAAACACAGACAAGCATATATTGTGAACACAGATTCATCAAAAGAACCAGGAGAACATTGGATAGCAATATATTTTAAAGACAATCATTCTGCTATCTACTTTGATTCATATGGTTTACCACCATTAGATAGAGCCATATACAATTTCATAGTGAAAAATACAGATTCCTGGACAATAAATACAATGAGACTACAAAGTGAATTTACTGTTGTGTGTGGAATGTACTGTATATTTGCTTTAGATCATCTTGCAAGAGGATATGATTTAGAGACAGTTCTTACTATCAAATTTGATCCAAGAAATTTTCAAGAGAATGATAGAGATGTTCGACGATGGTTTGAGCAAACTTATAGACATTATTTGAAATAACTGTAATAAATATCAGGTGTCAAAACAATCCCACAGAGGTAATTTTTTACATCTTTTAGTTTTTTAAGTTTTTTATTAAAAGTCAATCATCTATTATATAATTTTCGCCAGACATTTGTGTAACAGAGAGATAGGGTTTTTAGTTATTTTTTATATTTGTTTCAAGATCAGATCACTTGAGTGATATCAGTTTTTTATTTGATACCCAAGATTGTTTTCAAAAAACAATCTTGGGTATCAAATAAAAAAGCTAGCATAAAAAAGAATCTTGATGTAAATAGGTTTTCTCATGGATAGGCAAACTCAGATCTCGGTGTATATATGTTCAGAGTTCATTTCAATATAATGATTCAACTTTAAATACAGTTTTGTCTTTTGTTAAAACCTTTGTGATAGTTTTGTCGAATTTGTTAGGTTAGTCCTATAATCCCTTTTTTATCACCGTGTCCCTATTATTTCCCAACAGTAAAAAAGAGTTAAGAGTCACTTCTCTTTTTCACTGAGAGTATTAGGTTTTAATATTGTATGCATACTTATCAAAAACTTTTATAGTGTAACCTGATATACAGTTTATACTGTAGAGATAATTTTGATTGCTAAACATACAATGAATACTATTCTTACTATAGAAAAAAACAACTATCACAGAGAGTTCGACCACAACGCGAATCACTAAGTTTTTTTATTTTGTGCATGTGTTCTTGTGTTTTATTGTAAGCATAATTTCCTTATACTTACAACAAAACACAAGAAGACATGCACACAATTTCCCCAGTTATAGAAGTTGTATACACAGGGTGGAGAGATGACAAAACCCAAAACCATATGGATAACCCCTAATATAAAATGATTTTAAATTAATATAGACATTGGGTCACACTCTAGGGAGGGAACTGTTTTTTGTCTTTTTTTATATAACAAAGACTTGATTGTGTACATGAGAAGATCTCTTTCTAATAGTGTGGTTGGCCCTGAAAAGGGCCGTTTTAAAGCATCTTCAGTTCCGTAGAGAGCTATGTGTTGAACCCATCTCTGCTTCGGTGAAGAATTCACCTTCCCACACGTCTATGGTTGTTGCTAGCATCTCTTCTTCTGTAAAGCAATCTTGCTCCCATGCATAGCTTTTCCCCACAAGAGCTTCCTCCTGCAAATGTACGGGGAGATCAAACCAGTGTTTAGGTCGATTCTTGTACTGGATCTCCCCGAACGGACGTGTGGCGGTTTTGACGAAAGGGTGGTCTTCAATCTTCTTAAGTTGTTCTTCCATCGAAAGTGTTGCCGACCACCACTTTCTCAAAGCCAAGGCGAATTCTTCATCGGCTCTCTGTTTCTTGGTTCTCTCATAACTCTCTACGGAACTGTAATTGATCTTCGTTGGCTCCATGTCTTTTTCCTCTCTGTCAAATATGATTTCTTGAGTCAGATGAAATGTATCCAAATCCTCAACTCACCTTCTTTTTATCGACAATCCGAGGATCGGAAATGCACTGGAGAACGCTCACGCGACATTTTTGATCGAGTGCGGGAAAATATTGTTGACATCGGACGGCTGTGATAGTAAACGTCTGTTATCAACAATATTTTCCCGCACTCGATCAAAAATGTCGCGTGAGCATTCTCCAGTGCATTTCCGATCCTCGCATTGTCTATAAAATCTAACACACATTCCAGACAATTCATTTGATAAAAAGCAATCGCCTGTTCTGCATTCAATCATGGATGAATACAATATACTAGATGATTTTAACGATTTAATTCGTATTGACAACTCATTGATGACACAGCAGAGAATACCAAACCAAAAGGATACCATACCAAATAAGAGGGTGAATAATACTTTTTCACAAGATGAAAAAAATGAAACATTATTACAGAAAATCTTGGAGACTCTACAAGACATGAAATCATCTCACCAAAAGATCGTTCTCTCAGCTGATAAGATTACAGTTCCTATAGAATTCAAAGTGTCATCTCTTCCTTTAACAGTACCACATGAGTTGGCAGAACCGACACCTAAACCTAAGAGAAAAAGGGGACGTCAAGCACTGAATCAGTTAGTGACTACATCCACACAAACAGATACAGTAATTCAACAACCTATTCCAGAGGAAGAATCATCTGATGATACTGTTAAACCTAAAAAAAAGAAACGGGTACGATTCGATGGTCTTGGGCGATACATGAAAAATATTGCTAACTGTTGAGTGACTTGCACTTCATCAAAACTAAAACAGCCCTTCTAAGGGCTACCCACACTATTAGAAAGAGATCTTCTCATGTACACAATCAAGTCTTTGTTATGAAAAGACAAACAACCAGTTCCCTTATCCTCCAGTGAAAAAAAACTTATAAGCAAAAATGTACTATAAGAGCTGGTCATAATGCATGATGCGGAGGCATTATAGACCAAAGCATTTTTAACACTGAGTTTTCCATAGGGTCCATTGCCTTAGTGTTAAATTGTGAAACTTATAGGCCAAAACTTATAGACCAAAATGTCTGTAACTTATAGACCAAACATGTATGCACTGTGCCACCAGTGCATACATGTTTGGTCTATAAGTTACAGACATTTTGGTCTATAAGTTTTGGCCTATAAGTTTCACAATTTAACACTAAGGCAATGGACCCTATGGAAAACTCAGTGTTAAAAATGCTTTGGTCTATAATGCCTCCCCTAACTACTACTGTATGCCCACTTTGTGTGGGCTTGAAATAATACCTTCTGGTATCCAAAATTTCTTAAGAAATGAAGAAATGAAATCAAGGATTCAAATGATAAACACAGCAAAAATGGGTTAAACAATTCTTGTGGTAAACCTACAACTTACATTTCTTGGCATTGTATTTTTATTTATTTCAATATTTATGTCAACAAGGACTGCAAAAAGTTGTGACAAATTATAATTATGAACCACAATTTACCACATACGCCTTTACCTAATACGAAAGGCAGACGACACTTTCAAACAAAATTCTTGAATAATTTTTTTTTTCATTTTGTGCGTCAAAAACATTGCTTATGACCCCTCATTGGAACGCGCGCAAGGCGCTCTTTCCAATGAGGGGTCATAAGCTATCTTTTTGAGACAAAAAATGAAAAAATAATGAAAACTGAATGGTGATTTTTGTGAATAGCGCTGGTCAGTTTTGGCCGATTCGTTGGGTAAAGGAATATAGTACAAGAGAGTGAATTTCAAGCAAAACACACACGGTGTGGATATTCCACCCAGACAATAATTGTTGATACCAGTGATAACACATAAGAAGGGCAAGCACCGTTTTAACCAATGGGATATTCATTATGTCCTATGAAGTTTCATGGTGTATCTGTTGGGGTGTATGGGATATCTGTGGGGTAAAACGTCCAAATTCTATTTTTTGATACATTTTGGGCCCCGAAAGAACGTTACCGGGCCGTTAAGCATAGTATGTGATCTGTCATTTTAATAGTTAACACCCCATGCAAATCGTAGGATGCAAGATTTTTAGGGGAGGAGGGCGTGTTGATTTTGAGGGCTACGCCAATCCCCTAGATTGAATCCGGAGGTCTATCAGCGGAAACTTGACCTATGCTTTTAATCCTTAGGTCCTCGGAATAATTTAATGTAATAACTACCATATATAAATGTACATAGCTGCAGATAGCTTAACGGTGTTTTACCTTGTTGTTAGCTGCCTGCACAGGCAGCCAACGATGATGTAAAAAACTGTCAAGATGAATGTATCCTACTAATAGAGTTATCAAGGAAAAATATACTTGGTCCAACATTTTCAGAGCAATATAAAATGGGCTGTTTGTGGCTGTGTTGGGACCTAAGAGTTAACCTGATTTTATCGTCATCTTTTCATTGGCCAGGTACAATCAGTGAGGTGGTTAGAAACTGAGTTAAGTCACATTAGTAGAGATTAACCATTCCAACACTGATTTCATGAAAAGGACTGACCCGCCAAAATACTACTTAGAAAGATTGGGCAAATCAAGTTTGTATTCGTGAGGAGGTTTAAAAATAATTTAATCCAACGGCAGCAGTATATCATGTACCCGGACGCCCCCCATTTGGAGGAAAACATTTGCCATTTATTTATTATGCCGGATTTTTACCACAGTCCATTTGGACTATACATATCTGCCACTTGTCAGTTACAACTGATGAGACTGTGTGTATTCGACGTAAATATTTAACCCTTTACCCAACGCAGTCGATATCAAAATTTATTATTTTAAATACCATTGTTTAAAATTTTTCAGCTCGTTCCAACGAGGGGTCACATGATATGGTTTTGTTGAATGTTTTTAAAAAATAATATTTTTTCAACCGCTGAAGTTGCATATTACGTGGGCGAATGCGGTCGATTCGTTGGGTAAAGGGTTAAAAACATTTTCTAAGTCAAATGTGGGGAGACGCCCTCTCTTGTAACGGAGATCGTGACCGTCAAGGTTTCAACAAAAGTAAGGGATTAGTGCGGCGCTACTTTACTTCGCGCTTTTTATCGGAAATTGTATGTTTGCTCCCTACCACCAGAAAAAACATCATCTTGTCACCGTGGTCTGAAGATCGACAGGCCCTAAAATTTGCCCCTCGTTCTGCGAAAATCAATTTTCAGTTCTTAAATAATTTAAAAAGAACAGGGGCGGTGGAACCGAGGGGGGGGGGGGGGGGCACAGGGCACACGTGCCCCTCCACTTTGTTCCACAGACATGTTGCGTGGTTAGATAATGGGTTAAAATGGGCGCATGCGAACGTGCCAATATAAGGCATTCCTGTAATATATTATTTGTAAATCAAACAACATTTGGCCAAGGAATCCCCCTATCGGTCGCTTCGTTCTGCTTCTTTTTCTTCAACAATCTTCCAACCCGAAGGCTAGCCTTCGGGTTGGTTGATGATTGAAGTAGAAGAAATGGACAGGATAGTGACTACACCGCGGCATGTCCATCTAAACGAGAGACTGTAGTGTGTCACGTTACATTTACCGATATACGATTGCAACTTTTTCTCCCACTGAGCCAATCCATGGTAGCCACTTTTATCGAATTTCCGCCGTCTCTGAAAAGGAATATTGTTATAGCCCTGCCAGTGCAACCAGTAAATATTCCACAGTAAACAACACACTTCGTATTTATTATATTTTCTTGAGTATAATCCTTATAGGGCCTTTAGTTACAAATTCGGTGGGTTTTCTGGTCTTACATATAGAATATGTTCCAACATGCAGGCCCTCGGTCTTGTTATTAGATTATACAGTACCTTATCATAGAGGTTTCTAGTGAAAGCCTGACTGCCCATGTAGGCAGACAAGTCGTCACTTAACACAACTGCTAAGTCAAGGAGTTGTGATCTTCATATTATTAGAGAACAAAAAATAAGAATTTTGAAGGCCTTTAACCCTTTATTACTTTTGTACGTCTTATGATGTACGAAACGAAACGGCGCGTTGATACTTTGTGGTCATTTATTTTGTTATTATTTTTCGATTTTTTAAAGTTTTAACCTCAATTCCTATTTTCTCCCGAATAGTGCTCAGTGGAAACCGTTGAACCAAATGTTATCGCAGCTTAAAATACTAATATAATCCTGCTGTCAAGACTTCTTAACTGGTTGAGTGCTAGTAGCCACTATCAGGGCTTTCAAAAAATGAGGATACCAGAGCAAAATCCAACACTTTCCTTGCTTATATTTCATATTCATTCAAACACAAATAATATTTGTTTATATAAATTTGTTTTATTACAAATTATTGGAGAGTGTCCGTGGGCACTCTCCAATAAGTTGTAATAAATCAAGTTTTCAATAACAAATTCAGACCACCAAAAATAATCTAGCCCTCAACCAGTTAATCACTAATGTGAAAAATATCTTGTTATTTGTACTTTCCGACGTTTTGAAAAACGTTGAAGAAACTGAATTCCCAGTGACGTTTGAACGCCAGGATAAATAAAGTCTCAACGGTTTAAGGACACTTTCAGAATTGATGACAACAATCAAACGAAAACTTCGCGAGACCCAAAGTTGATTCTCATTGTTTTCCTCTCTAAAATTATTGGGAGAATCGAGTCAGATTCTCGCATAAATTTTAAGCCCTGTTCGACCCTGTTGACTTAACTGAAAAGGTCAATTGAGCCGGCCAATCAGATCACTTCCCACGGTTAAACAACCAATCAAATCGCTCTATTCACCTTAGCCCCTGCCCAATATCTTCACTCATACTATTGTGATCGCTTCACAGCACAAGTCGAATGTGTTAATACTGCATTTGCGCACATGCAGGCATTTGGGGACAACAGAATACCATATTTTGGGGAACAGTGGGACCAATGGGGGCAAGTGGAGACTAATCTTTGGGGGACTAGTCGAGACAAGTGAAATGGTCTAAAAAATGTCTACCTTGTGTACATCAATGCTTGAAATCCCTAAAGTGGTTCGTGTACTCTCATCCTGATATTTCTTGTATCGTTTTGCTATGGTTATTTCCTATTCTATGGTTATCCCTCCATTTTCCGGGTACGAAAACCTCCAAAACAATTAAAATTTACTAAATTTATATTTTTAGGTTATCACGTAAGCGCTGAAATTTCAAATAAAATGGAATTCACAAAGGGCAGTAACTCTCTTCCTTTTTGACAAATCGCTCTGGTTTTCAATCTTGACCAAGACAATTTTGATACGCAGCAGTATGTCAAAATTTATTAAGCTTGGATAATTACTTTTCAAGTTATCACATAAACATTATCAATTTAAATAATGTATGATAATCGAAGTCTCTCAACTTTCAAGCCATCATCACGGTTTTTGGATTTGACAGTGACAAAATTAATATTCATTAAAATTGTGTACCAAATTTTATTTCTTACTATACTTACCTAAGTAACACAAATTGTCTTAACCTCATGTAATTCCTCCTTTGAAAATGAGCTAGTTTTAAAGTTCTCCGAGAGAAAAACCATTGGAGAACATAAAAAGTAAAAAGTGACAAATTTAGGCCGAACTGGACTGATCAGGGACCAAAAGTGCATGGCGCGTATAGACTCGTGTCCTTTAATACTGGTTTGGACAGTAACCCATTTTCCAATTCTTGCCAGACATGCGTAGTCAATTTCCGAAATTTAGTAGATATCGTATGCATGTATGTGCACTCTAAGATTGGTGTGGTTAAAAATTAACCCAAATCAACTGGGTAGAGTGAATATGAACCCAATTGGGTTCATATTCACTCAACCCAGTTGATTTGGATTAATTTTTAACTCAACCGATTTTAGAGAGTATATTTGTGAGCGGACAGAAGGCACATAATTTATAAATAGAATATTTCGTGCCGGGTAGGCAATATTTTGTGTGACTTTTGGTAAGTATAGTAAGAAATAACATTTAGTATGAAATGTTATTTTCTTTGCAACTGAAGTATAAAATTTTACTTTCTTTGCCACTTAATAAAGTAACATAAGTGCCGATTGAAAAATGGATGGTCGTTGTCGTCAAATATATATGTGTTTTAATAGTAATTTAACAAGAGGCCAGAGTAAAAGCATGTCACTGTCCAACACTCTATTCAGTGTATAATTGAATAAACGGATTCACCATTTTCAGAGGAACAGACTTTGAATGAAAATTATTACAAGAACATTATAATAGATAACGCAACATATAATACATCATGTAAATGCATTATTCAAACTAACAATAAATAAGTTTACTCCAGGTAGCAATAAAGCATGGCTACCTTCCGTTACGTAGATCTTCCGTTGCGTAGAGTACAACTGCGTTGTGTCCTTGGGCAAGACACTTCATCTCTATTTCCCGCGCGGGGGGCACGGTGGCTTTGTGTACTAAGGCGTACTGCACTTGTCTTCAACCAATGCTAACCCTGCTTGTGTGGAGTTAGTGTTAGTATGTTGGGGAGCTGACAGTTGCTCGCCGTTGCTCGGTGGTTCTCTCCGGGTACTCCGGCTTCCCCCACCTGTAAAACTGTCACGGTCATGATTAGCCCTTGTGCATAAATATGTGACCTTAAACACCAATAAATAAAGAACTGGAGAGTAACCAACCAGAAGAACAGGCTTCTTGATAACTGCACCACGATCTCAAGGATCAGACTAAACATTCGATTACCACAATCTCAATTCAGTTGGGTTAAAAATCAACTAAAATCAACTGGGTTGAGTGAATATGAACCCAGTTGGGTTCATATTCTCTCAACTCAGTTGACTTGGGTTTATAACCCAACTGAGTAGGGACGCGGTAGCTCAATAGGTAGAGGTGCAGGCTGCAAGGTCCTCGGTTCGAATCCCACCTGCGGCATCTGCATTGTGTCTTTGGGCAAGACACTTCACCCCCATTGCCCATGTGGGGGTACGGTGGCGTTGTGTACTAAGGCGTATTGCATGTCGATGTTGCACTTTTCTTCAACCAATGCTAACCCTGCTTGTGTGGAGTTAGTATGTTGGGGAGCCGACAGTTGCTCGCCGTTGCTAGGCTGTTCTCTCCGGATACTCCGGCTTCCTCCGCCCGTAACAGTATCATGGTCATGATTATCCTGTCAAGGTGATAGCCAAAAGTTGCGATTTTGTTGTATAAAAGTGTAAATATTTTCGATAATATTTCTGCCTGGGTTAAATGTAAAGCGTAAAAATAGATATGTGACGGACCCCGAAAACAGGTTTGTCAAACTAACGTTAGTTCAAGAGATTCTAAATGAAGTATGAAATTTAATGTCCATTATGGCGCACTTGTTGAACGCCACATGGGCTATCTGATAACTGATCAATGGTAAGAGAGACAATATTCTCTTCTGTATCGTTTTCTGGGTAATTAAGACCAGTTAAATTGTAATCGTTGGAAACCAGTGCATCACACATGTTCTGGACACACACCCATGTTACGCATCTATTCTGTCTCCGAAATGTCAAAAGTTTTCACCTCAAACAAAATTCGCATTTATATCTCTATTCATATCGAATTACAAAGCACTCGTTAAATCAGAATTAATATGTTTAAACTTTGAGTTCCGACTGTATAAAGAGTGAAGCAGAAATCTGAGAGGCAGTTGGCCTGAGGGCACTCAGAGAAGGTCCGTGTTTAGCCTTGGCCGTCGAGGGTCATAGGCACCGAATCGAAAGTCCGTGGTAACCCTGTGAGGGTTGTAATGAACCAATAGTAGTTTGTTAATGGTTGCGAACCGTGGTGGCATAGTAGCCAAAGAAGTAAAAGCTGTAACGTTGAGGTCTAGAAACCGTATTAAGAACTTGAGTAAGCGCTTCAATAGCACGCGAGTTAGAATAGTTTTAGGCGGTGCGAAAATTGGTGCTATTGAGAACACTTTGCAGAATATTTTTATGTAAGCTTTGTTAAGTATATATCTGAAGACGAAGAATAACTTAACACCGTGAGGGCCAGGCAAGGCGCAAAGTGATCGTGAACTGTAGTAGACGCCGACCGAATTGTGATTGAACTGTGAGAACGCTGATAGAGTCACACAAGCAGAATATTATACGTGTTAAGCCCGGAGAAATGTGAAGTAACCCTGCGAGGGGGAAGCAACGAGGAGTGAAAAGACACTTTGTATTTATCACAAACCGTGAGAAGATGAAGATGATGTGATATTGATCCAGCGGACACAGCTAGCTGTGGAGACGTCGAGGGCCCTAAAGACGATAAACTTTTATCCGCGTAATTAATGTATTCTTATGGATAATTTTGTGAGTAATTTGTTTCATATTTTATTTCTTCGTACATGTAAATAGATAATCTTTACAGTGAATTATCGTTGATCACCCTTTGTAAGCCACAGGCACCTTCAGGAATCCTAAGAGTCCCAAACGGATAGGGCATTGATAAGGTGGCAAGGTTCACGTCCGAACTGGGGTTCAGACGCCAGTCTCTGGCTGTCGGTTGAGCACTGATAAGAACATAAATTCTCCTCCATCATTCGAACATCAATTTAACCCCCGTCATCCTGCGACATGGCTATTGTGCAGAAATATGTGACCTTACACACCAATAAATAAATAAATAAATAATAAAACAACTGAGTTTAGAGTGCCGATAGGGTTTATTTATTTATTAAGATTTAACGACACTTTAACAGCCAAGGTCATATCGTGTCGGTGACAGTTTTACGGGTGGAGGAAGCCAGAGAACCCGGAGAGAACCACCGAGCAACGACGAGCAGCTGCCAGCTCCCCAACATCGTAACTCCGCACTGCAGCACAGACAGGGTTAGATTGGTTGAAGACATGTGCACCAACGACGTGCAGTACGTCTTAATACACGGTGTCATTGTGCCCCCCATGTGGACAATCGGGGTTAAGTGCCTTGCCTAAGGACACAACGCGGGAGTCCGAATCGATCGCTCAGACGGTCACCCATCCAAGGACTAACCGAGCTCGACGTTGCTTAAGCCGATAGGATACATACGAATAAATCGAAGAAGCTCAGTTAGCAAGGCTTGCTGGAAATCAAACAAGAGACCTGGGTTACTTTTCCGCCATGCATCATAACTGCAATTCGTGCGCCACCACCATCCCTTCGATGTTAACTGGCACACACTCAAAACAAAACACCTGGAGTGGCCGTGAGTAAACGTGGTTTTCCAAAATGAAAAATAAACATAACATGCTGAAACAGTGCAGGTAAGAATAACACCTGGAGTAAAAACGAATAAGCAGAGGTTCTTTTTTGCGACAGGGGAAAGTAACAGATTGTGCGGCTACTACAGTGTCAGGTGAAAGAGGTACCCAGGCTGTTCCTGTAGGTCTCGGAACTAAGAGCAGGAAAAAATATTACGATTCCTCCAGTAAGCTGCAAGTTAAGAGGTCACTAAAAGAGTGAGTTAAGCGTATGTGCATGTGCGTATGTGTGTGTATGTATGTGTATGTATGTGTGTGTATGTATGTGTGCGTATGTGCATGAAGTAGCCGGGGCCCTAACTTTATGAGATGCTATATTGTTAGCAGAAATCCTATCCACTGGAGTCAGGTGTTCGTACGCCATGTGGATGGCATACTGAATCCAGCATGAAATAGCGTGTGGGGAGATATAATTTCTTCGTGGTACTAGAGCAAGAAACAAGAGGCCCCACGGGACCTGAAGGGCTCACCTTGAACAGGACCGGATATAATCAGAGTCCAAGAATGAATCTACGTTAAGCAGTCAATCTCCATAGGATCCATTGTCAATCCTTGAGCCCCTCAGGAGTAACTAAAATAGCCCAAACATGCCTTTTCTTCAGTTGAACATAGAGTAAAAAGTGGAGCTCCCCTATGGAGCCCCTTGATACAACGTATGTGGATTAATTTTAGTTACACACTCCTAGAGGGTACTTAATAAAACAAATTATAATTCTTCAGCTGCATGGCCAATTCCGGCTCCCATAAGGAGCCCAAATATTAACCCAGGCACCCGATTTGAACAAATTTAAATCTCACCCCTCTAGAGATGTTGTATACCAAATATGAAAGCATTCTGACTGTTGGATCTGAAAAAGAAGATTTTAAAGAAATTTCCCCATATTGCACTAAGTTGAAATTCGGGCTCCCATAGGGAGCCCAAATATTAACCCAGGGACCCAATTTAAACAAACTTGAATTTGACTCCCTAGAAATGTTGTTAACTAAATATGAAAGGATTCTGATTAGTGAATCTGAAGAATTTTTTTAAAGAAATTTCCTCATGTTGCACTAAGGTAAAATTCGGGTTCCCTTAGGAAATCCAAATATTAACCCAGGCACTCGATTTGAACAAAGTTGAATCTGACCTCCCTAGAGATGTTGTATACCAAATATGAAAGCATTCAGACTAGTGGATCTAAAGAAGATTTTTAAAGATTTTCCTCATATTGCACTAAGTTAAAATTTAGGCTACCATACCGACCCCAAATATTAATCTAGGGACCCGATTTGAATAAACTTAAATCCGTCACCCCCCCCCCCCCCCCCCCCCACACTCCCCCGAGATGTTGTATATCAAATATGAAAGGATTCTGACAGGTGGATCTGAAGATTTTTAAAAATTATCCCCCATATTGTACAAAGTTAAAATTCGGGCTTCTATATTATTTATTATTTATTGGGGTTTAAGGTCACATGCTTGTGCACAATAGCTAATCGTGACCGCCGGGCTTCCATAGGAACCCCAAATATTAACCCAGGCACTTGGTTTGAACAATCTTGAGTTTGACCCTCATAACAATGATGGAAACCAAACATTAAAAAGAAAGATTCTGACTGGTGGTTCTGAAGATTTTTCAAGATTATTCCCCATATTGCCCTAAGTTAAAAATTCCGCCCTTGTAGTGAGCACAAATATGAACCAAGTGACTTCTATTTAACAAAAGTGTATCTGCCCCCTCCCCCGCCCCTGAGTGCAGTATACCAAATATCAAAATATTCTGACCATTGATTCTGGAGAAATGTTTTTTTTTTAAATTTTTGCAAGTATGCTGACACAGCATTTTTTCGCTGCCCCCCTACAGAACACCCTGACATAACCGTTCAATTCTACTGGTCCTAAGGGTGCTTCATACCAAATAACAGTTCTCTGTTCCGGGTGGTTTCGGAAATATGGGCGTTTGAAAACATTTCTATTATAGCTCTCGGGACACGGGGAATTTTTTTTGCGTGATTCAAGTACCCATGACCCAATAAAACAACATACCAAATTTGGTTCAAATCGGACCATCGGTTCAGAAAATGTAAATTTTGGGCGGCGCCAAAAATCTTGCCCCTCCCATTGCAAAGGCAATTATTCCTTCACGAAGTTCGTTTGAACAAACTTGATTCTACACCTCAAAAGGAAGTTCCATACCTAATATCAAGTCATTGTACCCACTGGTTCACGAGAGAAGATTTAAAATTTTCCCCACACCTCCCTATGGGGCTGGACATGTTGACCTGAATAAACATGCAATGCCACTTCAGGACCATCACTCACACAAACTGTCACTTGAATTGGCCCAGTGGTTTTGGAGAAGATCAAAATATGGTGTTGACGAACGACGCACGACGGACGGAGTGCTATTTGATAAGCTCAGCTTGACTTCGTCAAAGTGAGCTAAAGGTGGTGAAAGTAACTTATTCCGTTCGCTACAATAATATTCAGGTTCAACGGACAGCGTGTGAAGCTCACTTTCCATGCTACCAGAGGCAAAAGCTCAGAAGAAAGCCATCTTGAAAGTAAGGCGCTTCATATCGGCACCAGCTGCAGACCCACTGGGGAGGGGGGGGGGGGGGGCATTCTCGCCGAGCAAAAGAGAACAAAACATAAATTCCATTTGGGTTTCATTCTCGGCAAGGAGAAATGAACACGTCTGGACGAACGTCTTTGTGCTGAGTGCCCCACTAACGATAAAGAGACCCGAATATCTCTCACACGGAGGGAAGAATCTTGCCCTTGCGAGATAGAGCGTCTGCTAACACGTTCAGGTGACCTGCTATGTGTCAGACTAGCATCTGAATGTGCTTCTGATGAGATAACAGAAGACCTCTCGTCAGATGAAACATGGGAATAGAATGTGTGTACCTCCCTGATTTCTGTGTAACTATTGTCGAGTTGTCTGAAAAAATAAAAATAGAATGGTTCAACAGGAGAGATAACCGTTGCCTGACCGCCAGAAGGGTCGCAAACAACTCCTTCTGGTTGATATGCAGCACTGCTTGTTCCGTTGACCACAGACATTGACTCTGAAGGTTTAGCGTCGCTCCCCAACCCTGATCGCTACCATCTGCTGCAAGAATACGATCTGAACTTTGCGAGCCGAAGCTACTTGCGAGAATGAGGATCAATTGAAATTTGGAAGTAAGCATCCTTGAGGCCAATACTGGTCAAAGTCATTCTCGTTCATCGTGCTCCTTACTTATCTGAACGTTTCCATATTGAATATGGGTCTTTGGTGGAGAGGTTCAGATAACTCAGACCCATGACCGGTCTGAGTTGGCCGTTCTTTTCAGTGCAGGAAAGAGTCGGCTGTAAAACCCTGGCGACTCTAAATTGCGAACGATCTCGATCGCTTCTTTGCCTAGCAGCGTCGATATTTCGGAACCTGCAGGAGACGCTCGAACTGGATCTATCGGAATAGTATTTGGAATCAGAATGCGAGTAACAGGGGGATCTTCTGTAATAGAAATGATGAACACGTACTCTTACTCACTGAAGAATCCAAGGGTAGAAAGCAACTGTCGTCCATTCGAGAAGAAAAATCGCAATCCATCTCCTTACTGGAAGCAAACGAGGTGTGACCGATCAGTTCCTGATTTGTCGAGGCCGATTGGGGGAAAACCGCTCCCTCCGCGTCTAGCTTTGCCTCTGGGTCTACGGAAGAAAGGCAGAGCCCTTAGAGGCAGCTGGAAATCTATTTGGGTTGCTGCTTTGACGGAATGAGTTGCGGCGTCGTGATACCCTACCCTAAAAGAAGAGATGCGATTATCACAGTCAAGTAGACCGGCCCAAGTAAGTGATTATGCGAGAACATTAGACCTTCTTCCTGTAGATCTTGGATCTGACCATCGAACAAAAATTGACCCGAGATGGAGTCTGAACGTAACTGACTGCGTTGGGTATCGCGAAGAGAAGTATTAGAAGAAAGGATAGCATATCTTCCGTACAGTTCTAAATTATCCACGCCAATGACTTGGACATAAACCCATTCAGCATACACCATGAAAGGGATATGAAAGGATTGGCTGTGTCGTCTAGCTCTTCTAACTCCGAGGCTAAAGCCGCGGCAACCAGGTGGCCCGACAAAAAGATCTGGACTGGCTCTCTTAAAAGGCCAATTAACGTTTCCCAAGAAGCGGATAGAACCCTAATAGTCACTGGTATGGATAACTTGAGGATTGAAGCTTCTTCGCATCTTCGCCCAGCGTGAGGGGTGAAGACGATAGGAACTCGCAAGAGTATCATACATGTATCTCTTAAACATTTTTGGAGGAAGACCAGAGTTTGGTCAACGCAAACAGTGGGTTTCAGAGCTTTTGGCAGCAACTGATTGTTAATGGATCCAAAAGCATGATACACTAAGAAGATTGCAAAGGCTTACTAAGAGAGGGGGACTGTAAATTGTTAGTAGAGAAAAGGCGGGATGAAGAGGGTAAGGGCTCAGGCTTTACCATCGGGCACATAATCATAAATGAAATCAGGTGACTGTGAGAAATTCGAATTGCAATGTACATTAGAATCTTCGTCGCTGAAATCATCACCGCCTGATTGTTTGTCTTCCGTGGTGATGTAGTCATGGTTTTGACTGTAAGACTGACCTTCAAAGCTACAAACATGAGAGCCAGAAGAATAGTTTTCTTTTCTTCGCCCCGTTTAAACATATGAGAATGTGAACGTTCGACAGACCTAGAACATTTCTGTGGGAGAAGACTCCGCCAAAGTAATAATAGCCTGTGCCAATTGTATGTACGCCTCGTCAAAGCCACGAGGAGAAGGTGCTGTATGTGTTACGAGGGGGGGGGGGGGGGGGGGAGGGGGGACGAAACAAATCCCTTCTGAAAGTTGATTCTTCACTCACCAATATCACTCATTTTAAGTGGCCAATAAAAGTCCCGATCACTGTTCTGCTCGTGGACATGCAGCAACCGAATAACAAAAACGATATAGGAATTGTGAATCATGGACGGAGCTTTTATTGATCATCTTCGTCATCTTTTAAATACAAATTGAACATTATTTACAGTCTGTATATAAATAAACACATTTTTTTACACAACTCTAAAAAACATTATCACAGTAATATTAGCATGCAAAAAACAGTGCAATTTGAAAAAAAATAAAAAAAATCACTTTAACTGTTTCAGAATCATGACTGACTTCAACATGTCTTAATCTTTTTTAATAACATGACCCAAGGATGGTGTCTGAAGAGAGGGCATGTCAGTAAAGTATACTGATTACCTGATGCTTTCAAAATTATTTCTAACCCTTTAACTGATTCTAGAGACCTATCAGCAATGCTTGTATTAAAAAGTCCTGAAACCCCCAATGATTTCCCATTTTTGGGTTCTCACTTCTGTTGGAGAGTGCCTGTGATGAACTGAAACCAGATTTCTTTAAAGAAAATAGAATCATAACCGTAATTAACTATGAAGACGTTACATAATCAAACATGATTAAATGTTTTTAAATGTTACAAAATCAAACACGGTTAGATGTTTTTAAAAGTACTAACTTGATTTTTAATCATGTTCTACACATCGCAATTATCTAATGTTCCATACATTAACCCTTTATCTAACAAATCAGATGCATCCACCTGTGTACCTTACAAATTGAATGTTAAAAAATGAATTATTTTCTAAATATATCAACAAAATCATATCATGTGACCCTTCTTTGGAATGAGGTCAATGAGTTGTTCCAATGAGGGATCACATGATATGGTTTTGTTTGAATTTATTGAAAAATAACCAAAATTATAATTTGAATAACAAATTTTGATATTGTGTGCATTGGGTGAAGGGTTAACTGTATAATTTAAAATCACCTTGTGAAATTGAGTGTTTGCTAAAGTAATACAGTGGAACCCTCCTGCAAGTTAAAAACTCCTAATTAATAGGAATAATTTATTAACTCCCTTCACTCTGATGTCAAAATATCCAAATTTCAAATAGCCATTTTTCCCATAATGCAACTGGGAATTTAACCAATTCAGTCTTGTTTGACAGAGCTCAATGAGCTCTGTGAAACAAGATTGAATTGGTTAAATTTTTAGTTGCATTATGGGAAAAATTTGCACCCTGAATATTAGATCAGTGTGCAGGGAGTTAACAGAAATTTTGTCATTTTGATAGACTGAGAATTTAATCCAGTATATATTGTTGGACAGAGTAGCTCATAGAGTTCTGTCAAACATGCTATGATACAAGTAGATTAAATAATTATATTTGATGTCCTGGGGATGAATAAGTCTATAAACACATGGAATTTATTGGATATCCGAGTAATTCTTCGATTTTTTATTCAGTTGACAGGACTTTTCTCTCCTACTTCTATTTATTCATTTACTGGTGTTGAAGGGTCACTTTCAGCATTTATGGCTATATCTTGACCACAACACCAATACAAAGTAACGTTTCTCAATAATCTAGATGCAGTTAACCCATTACCGACACAGAAAATATCTTATATATATACATATTTATAATTTTAAAAATTATTTTTTCAGATTTTTAAAAAAATTTCAACTAAACCATATCATGTAACCATTGGAACAAACTTGAGATATGGATATGTTGAAATTTTTTTTTAAATAATTTTTTGTAAAACTCTTAAATTTGTATATTGTGCGGGCAGATGCGATTGATTCCTATGTAAAGGGTTAACTGATCAAATTTGCTCTAAAGGTATGGTAAATTGTTTGGTCTTTAGAAGTTATATGCAACCAGCATGACTATTCCATTATGAAATAACTAATGTGCGGGAGCTACTGCAACTTTCTTTTTGGCAAATGCAATATCTCCATATTGAGAGTAATGTTGTTGTGAAGCTCTTCCTGCAGATGAAGCAGTTAAAATGTCTGTGAGCCAGAGCTGTTCAGTTCTTACATCACTTGAGTGTTATGACTGTAGACTCACACCTGGTGGAATGTACTTTACAAAACAAAACCTCAACAGCTAGTCTATAATATTTACATAAATATTTATCTTTTAATACACATAAAATTGTAAAAAAATTAACAATGAATCAAACAAAAACTTTAAAATATCACAGCTTTTCATTTTATTCGTGGTTATTTAAACAAATGTCAGTTGGAATACAGATATATCAAGACACATCAGATAAACTGTTTATAATATTTCCTCAATAATTTTGTTATTGTTAAAAACATTGATACTGCAATGTCTAAACAACACTGATGGATTTATTGGTGTTTGCTTCCACTTGAGCATCATGACATTAACTGGAAGAATGTGCCTGCCAGCACTCTCCCATCAATTGTAACAATTTATGGGATTTTCCCTGTTATGAATTATTACAGGGAAAATCCATAAGGACTAATTTATTTATTTATTTATTTATTGCCGTTTAAGGTCAATATTTCTGCACAAGGGCTAATCAAGACTGCAACATGGAGAAAAAGGTAAATTTAGTCAATTGTTTATACCCATTTTAGAGGACTTCCACTGCAAGCACTGGAGACTGGGTCCTATTATTTATTTATTGGTGTTTAAGGTCACCTATTTTTGCACAATGGCTAATCATGACCACAACATGAGTATCAACTCAAGACCAGGGGTGAGCGTTAATAAGCCATGTTGCCCATTTTAGAGAGGGTTTGCACCTCCCAAGCATTGGTGACTGGGTCTTATTTTAACAGTAAAACAGAGCATGTTTACCACTGTGAACAGGCACTGCTTCACTTCCTGGGGTTCCCGCGGGGAACTGGGTCCTATTTTACCAGTAAAACATGGCTTGTTTACCACAGTAAACAAGCACTGCTTCACTTACTGGGGTTCCCACAGGGTCATAAGGATTAAATATTTCAATTCAAAGATAATAGTGAAGCACATCCACCATATGAAGCCTTTGAGTTGTGGTACCAGCACTTCAGTATAATGCCCAAATATGGGGTTTCCTGCGTTCATCCAGTTAACCCTTTGAACCCTGGTGGTATGTTCCATGTCAGTTCAAATGCAGCGGTTAGAAGAGTCCATTTTCATTATTTGGGGGTAGACAAACCAATATTTTCAACGTGCAGTCAAGAAAATATTGGTTGGTCTACCCCACACATTCCCTTTGCAGCCATCCTCAATGAAATTATGATGTATCATGCTTCCGGCCGAAAAAGCGGCCACTCTGGTTCAAAGAGTTAATTCATTTGCATATGATTATTCACCCAATCTCACACTTACTTCTCTTTATGAATCTAATCATCCTTAAGTCCTGTTTTACTATTTTTTTTCTCAATTTTCTATCAATTAACTTTTTCAATTATTTACTTCAGGGTGGTTCTCCAATAATATTGTAATATTATAATTAACTCTGTACCTAACAAAATGTCTACGAATGGTAGCGTAAATTACAAATTCAGTAGTTTTGTTGAAATTGTGAAAAATTTGAAAAAAGTAATTAAAACAACAAATTTTGATATTATGGCAATTGGGAATGAGATATTTATAAAAAGAAGAAAAAGCCGGGCTAAGGTTAACTGCTGAAGGGGAAATGTTACACAGAGAAAATAATGCAGGCTTTCATGATCATCTCAAATTAATCCTATGACCTTTTAATACAGCAAATTCAAAATATAAAAAAAACATCTCTTGGCTTTGACTAAACAGTGAAGCCGATCAAACAACAGGACACATAACTCGAGATATACACCCACATCTCAATGAGCATATCATGATTGTGAAAGATTGTGACCTTGACCTCCCAAAACAATAGGTGTTCACATTTCACACACTTCCAGTAGAAGGTTTGGCAATCAAAGATGTGACTTTTGTATCTAGAGTACAAACAGACATGCATATAGATAGTTGTGAAAGCCTTACCCACAGTCCGAATATATCACAGCGCAAATATAGGTAAATAGCATGAAGGTTTGGTCATGATTCAAGCACATCATTTTTTTTATGAAGACAGTTAGTAGCTTCCAGTATTAGGTTCAGTTCCAACATAAGTTTTCCAAAATAAATTCCAACAACTAACACACTATTTTAATAATTTTTGCTATTTATTCTGGTGAAAATTTTGTAAATATGTAAACGGAATGCCATTCTAATGATAATGTGGATGTAATGTGCAACCTTAGAATCAAGTTTGTCACAAAAGATTGTCAAGTTTGATTGGCAACCCACAGGATTGGGAATTTGTTTTATTTTATTATAATCTGTAGTTCATTTGCATATTTTCCATCTAATGGACAGTACAGCTGCCGTGGACTGGTCACTTTCCACAGATGCAAAAATATTATATTCCAAACTCTAATTACAGGAATAATCAGCAAAAATTTAATTAATGAAGCACTGGTTACAACCCGTTGCTTCATTAATTAAAAGTTTGCTGATGATGATTTTTATTAACTGGTAAATGCATGCATGGACATCACTGCCCATGCATGGATTACGACCAGTCCATGGCGACTGTACTGTAACCCTCACATGTAACCTAAATGATTGTTCAAGGATTGTTTTGAGGCCTGCAAGACTGAGCCACACACATCTGACTACTTGCCATTTACAAATAGGCCTGGGATGGGTCAATAATTGTATGTTGTATAATCTTTGCCAGACAAAGAGTTGTATATTTTGAAGATTCTGGAACACTTCAGGAAGTATTAATTGCTTTATCTGTTAAAAGAGTGTAAATTTTCTGACAGACTGGCATGATCTTACTGAAGGCAAATCAATACATTTCAACAAAAACCTGAAGAATTATTTCCCCCAAGACTTACTTGCTATCTAATACCGGACAGTTTTGGCAGGATTGAAGAGTAAATGAATTTTTGAACAGAAAAGTGATATTCTCGTACAAAATTAGTGTTGTTAACCAATCATGACCTGCAAGGCCGGTTAAACCCTTTAGCTAACAAACGGACACATTCGCCCATGTAATTTATATTAAAAATAATATAAATAATTATTTTAAAAAAATTTCAACAAAACCAAATCACCTGCCCCCTCATTGAAAAAAGCCTGACAAGATCATTCCAATATGATTTTGTTAAAATGTTTGAGAAAAACTTTTTTTCAACCATTCAATTTGTTAAATTATGTAGGTAGATGCAGATGATTCATTAGATAAAGAGATAAATATCTGTATATTCTTCCCATAATGCAACAAGGAGTTTAACAAATTCAATCTTATCTGACAGAGCTCACTGAGCTCTGTCGAGCAAGTCTGAATTGGTTACATTCTTTGTTGCATTATGGGAAAAATTAGCAGGTTGGAATTTGGAAATTTTGACCTCAATATGTAGAGGGTATGTTTACCATAAGAACTTACAAAAAAAAAACCATTCAATTTATTTAACCCTTTACCTAACACGAAAAGTGGATGACACTTGCAAATAAAATTCTTGAATCACTAATTTTTTTGATTTTTTGCCTGAGAAAATAGCTTATGACCCCTCTTTGGAATGAGCATGTTGAGCTCATTCTGATGATGGGTCATAAGCTGTGTTTTTGTGACAAAAAGATAATAAAATTGAATGGTGAATTTTGTGAACAGTGCTGCCAGTTTTGGCTGTTACGTTGGGTAAAGGGTTAAACAACTGTGATGATGAAAGCAGTCTCTTTCTCGATCAGATCACAATAGGATTCTTAATTGGAGGTGACAGAATAAACCACAAATTAAAGTTAATGTTAAATTATTTTTCATTATATCACTTCCATCACTTTATTAGACCATAAAGGGCAATAACTCTAATAAAATCCCAATAACAACTGCATTGATCATGGCACTAAACATCAATAAGATTCACTTGAATACTACGTATGGTGCCATTACACCACACATTTTCAAAGTTATTGAGTTTAAACATTTATTAGTCACAGAGAGATAGACTGACAGACAGACACACTGACCACCTGATTGACTGACTGACCAACCAACCGATGGTCTGCCATTGCCACCAAGAGAGCCGTTTGTTGCAGCTGAAGCAAAGAAAGAAAATGTGTGTGGTAGAACAATTAATATTTTCAACGTCCACGCTGAATGGATATGGACTGTTCCAATTTCTGCCATTTAACTGGCATGGGAGATACCACCGGTGTTCAAAGGGTTAAGTCTTTACCTGTTTAATATATTTCTTGAATTTTCAACATATCAAGTCATGGCTGCTTCCCAGCAGCCATAACTACATTTGTTGAAACCTTCAATAGAGTCTTGACTTCAAAACTTTACTGCTAACTGGTGCTGGAAGCCCATATATAGGTGATATTCTGAAGTACAGGTGCTGCAACTTGAAGGTGTCATCTTCTGTAGATGAACTTAATATTATCTTTGAAGTTAAATAATTTTGTCTGTTAGGATATAATTTGTTAAAATTTATGAGAGAGTGCCTATTGGCACTCTTCCATAAATTGTAACCAGGTAAAGACATGTAAACAAATTTTGATGACCAAAATAATTTAGCACTCTGCTAGTTAAGAGTACAGTGGAACCCTGTTAATTGAATAGCCACTTTGTCAATGAAAATTATTCAGTTAACCCTTTACCCAACGTAATGGCCAAAACCGGCCAGCGCTATTCTCAAAAATCGCCAATTAATTTTCAATATTTTTTCATTTTTTGTCTCAAAAACATAGGTTATGACCCCTCGTTGGAACGAGCTCAACGAGCTCGTTCCAACGAGGGGTCATAACCTATGTTTTTGAGACAAAAAATGAAAAAAATTAGTTATTCAAGAATTTTTTTGGCAAGTGTCGTCTGCTTTTCATGTTAGGTAAAGGGTTAACAGGAGTATTCAATTAATAGGGATTGTGTCACTTTACAGTATTCTAGAAATAAACTTAGCATTTATTCTCTTATATCTTTTTTTGACAGAGCTCCATGAGCCCTGTCAAACAAGATATAATAGATTAAATGCCTCTATTGGATGTACTGGGGAACAAATAGGTCTATAAACAAAGGAAAACTGGGGAGAGTCAGGGTAATTTCTCGACAGGTTACAAGATATTTTATTCAATTAACAGGAGTTTACTCTATAACCTATATTCAATTAACAGGTCGAATTTCTACTGGAGATATCGTAAATGGTTTTGTGTTGGGAAATGATATTCAATTAAGTTTCATTCAGTTAAGAGATAAGAGATATCCAATTAAGTGGGCTACACTGTACTATCCAGTTTGTATTTTATTTACTTTTTGGTGTTTAAGGCCATTCCTAACTGCATCATAGGTAAGAAGTGAAGTTTAACCAATTGTTTATATCTGTGCTGCCCACTTTAAAGGACTTCCGCCCCAGGCCCTGGTTACCAAGTCCTTACAAGAGGCATATTAGGTTTAATCAAGGTAGGATTCTCCTCCAACAAGTATCCCAGCTATTCCAGGTATTTTTGTGTCGGGTAGAAAAAACTGTACACAGAATGGAAAGAGTTAAATCTGCCTCTTTTATTTGTTACAAATGAACTTTAAGGACTAAACTAGTCTAGAACTAATGCCCAGTACTGAAGCGAAATAAGAAAACATGAAGGCTTGAGATTGAGATAACAGATACTTAGTCAAGTTTTCCAATATATGATCAGAATTTATTTTCATTACATAATGTCTCAAGGACTGTTTGATTATTATACATTTTTGACTGCATTACACTGAGATTTCCTGAGGCGAATGAAACTAAATGGTTTTGTTCAGGTCACATGCAATAGAAAAATATCAGACAGTCAGGATTTATTTTTATTTTAATATTTATTTTCTCATACAGATGCTTGACCCTTTACGTAACATAATGACCAAAACTGGCCAGCACTTTTTATAAAAATTGCCATGCAAGTTTTAATATTTTATTTTCTTCCCCAAAAATATAGGGAGCATGGTGGCTCAGTGGACATGGCACTGGTCTGCAAACCGAAATGTCCGCGGTTTGATCCTCACCAGCAGAGTACTGCGTTGTGTCCTTGGGTAAGGCACTTTATCCGAATTGCCCACATGGGGGCACAGTGTCTGTCGGTGTATACTAAGGTGTACAGCATGTTGATGGTGGACTTGTCTTCAACCAATGCATACCTTACTTGAGTGGAGTTAGTATGTTGGGGAGTCTGGCAGCTGCTCGATGTTGTTCAACGGTCCTCTCCAGCTTCCTCCACCCATAAAACTGTCCGACACGAGGTGACCCTGGCTGTCAAAAGTGTCACTAAATCTCAATAAATAAATGCCCCCAAAATTTAGCTTAAGACCCCTCATAGGAACGAGCTCAATGAGTAATCATAAGCTGTTTTTTGGAGGCAAGAAAGTGAATATGTTTAGTTATTCAAGAAATATTTTTCCCAGCCATCTGCCATCAGGTTAGGTGAAGGGCCAAAATGTATGCCTGTATTTGTGGTTTACATGTATTGTGTTTGAAGTCTGTTCCATAAGTATCTTCAAATGTCATTTTGAATGGACATATCGTTTTTCGTTAAGTACTCATACAGAGATTAGTGTCAGGCTTGAAAGTCTGGATTGGTCGGGAAATCAGAATCATTTCATTTTTTTAAAACAAATATCAGATAATAAGACATCTTTATAACCCTGTTGGAGGCTTGGAAATTCAGAAAACAAGGACTAGATTTTTTGTGAAAATTTTCTGAATTTAATTTTTTAGCAAATATATTTCATGTAAAGACTCCAAGAGAATCTGGTAATTTAATCAGCTCAATACCCAAGCAGAAATTTTATGATACAATACAACAATCAGAAACTTGACTATATTAATGCTTACCAACTAAATGGACATTTTGACCAGTGCAATTCACAAAAATCACCATTCAAATTGGGATATTTTTTAAAAAAAATGTTCTTCCAAAAAATGCTCAGCAAACAACACAGATACTGGTTGAAAAGTATTAGATGTTAATGTTTATTTTGAAGCTTATGAAAGCATGCTTTTTAATTCCTTCTGCTAATTGGTAAGAAAAACAGAGGATAAAAAAAAAATACAAAATTTATTTATTTTATACTTTGATATTTTTCTGGAAAGATATGTTTAATATACCACAAAACCAAAAAAACTTTCAGAACTCGAAATCTTTACCCAATGTTACAGCCAGTGCTATTGGCAAAAATCACCATTCAAATCTCATTATTTATTTCACTTTTTTATCTCAAAAACAAAGCTTATAAGCCACCATTAGAAAGTGTTCACTGAGCTCATTCCAAACAGGGGCCTTAGGTTTGTTTTGAACGCAAAAATTAAAAAGATTAGTTATTCAAGAATTTTGTTTGCAAAGTGTCGCCTGTCTTTCGTGTTAGGTAATGGGTGAAACCTAAACCTATATTGATGAACATTTTTGGCCAGCCCTGTTCTCAAAATTCGTCAATCAAATTTTAATAGTTCCAGTAATTTGAGCATCAATGCCCTAAGCATTTGAACACCAATGAATGCAGCGCATCAACTCTCTAAATTCTGAAGTCAAATTTTTGTGTTTTTTTGCAGTAAATCTCTCTCATAATGCATTTACAAAATTTAACCAATGATATCTTCTTTGACAGAACTTTTTCATTGGTTAACCCATATAGGGCTGTTTCTGATTTTTGTCAATTTTTATTACCTCAGAACAGGTGTCTGAACATGCAGTCTTTTGGTAAACCTGCATGGTACATTCTTTCTGAGTACTGATCAAGACTTGGCTGCCTATCTGCCTACATAGGCAGCCAAGACTTGAACTGCAAAGTCACAAGACATAAACTGTGATAGTGTTGCAAGAATGTTTGAAGAAAACCTCTGGGCCCTGAAGGGTTAAATATTTGATTATTCATAGGCAATAAAATGTCTCCGAAGAAAAAGGCTTTTGGCTGTCAGTGTTTTAGGGGTTAAGGATGGAGAGTTTAAAAAAGCAGTAAATGCTTCTACACATATAGCACTCATTCCATACTGCAGGGATATTTGATCTTTAGTCATCCAACTGACAAAGTAGAGCACAACCTCGCTTGACCCAGTGTTGCACTGGTTTATCTGTTGATAATAGCATTGGAATCACAAAATTTGTAGAATGTCCTGTTGTGGAAAGCACACCTTTCCTTTCACTGGTTTTATAAACTGGACATTTATAACGTTTGTCAGACTTGTCAATATTGTCATTCTTATCTGGTTTCAACCAAATCACTGGAACAGCAGCATTCAGTATTCTAGGAAGCTGTTCTCCCAACATTCCCCTGCAAAAGAATATATACAAATGAATGAGTTTAGTACAAGTTGCATAACTCTTACTCAACAACATCTCTATTGCTTGTTTTATAGTGAAGTAAACTGGTAGAGTGCTAAATTATTTTTGGTCATCAAAATTTGTTCAGATTTATTTTTTAGTTATTTATTGGTATTTAAGGTCACATATTTCTGTACAATGGCTAATCGAGACCACAACATGGATATAAAGTCCAAGTCCAGCCAATTGTTTATATCCATGTTGCCCATTTTAGAGGACTTCCACACCAGGCATTGGTTACCGGGTCCTATTTTGTAAGTAAAACAGAGCTTGTTTACTACAGTAGACAAGCACTGCTTCACTTCCAGGGGTTTGTTCAAATGTCTTTGCCTTGTAACAATCTACGTGAGAGTGCCTAACCTTGTAACAATCTATGTGAGAGTGCTTATAGACACTCTCACATAAATTGCAAAGCGACAAATTCATACAGTCTAAATAATTTCATTTCAAAGATATAGGAAACCTTTTAAGTTGTGATACCAGCACTTCTGAATAAAGCCCAAATATGGGCTAGTTAATATTTACTCAACTAGTTAATATTTTCAACATCAAAGGTCAATGTAAAAGAGCAGAACTTAACCCTGTAACCCAGTGTACACGATATCAAAATTTGTTATTTTAATTATTTTTTTTATATTTTTCTCAAAATATCAACAAAACCAACCATGTGACCGCCCACTGGAAATGAGCTTGTTCCAATGAGAGGTTACATATGCTTTTCTTGAAATTTTTGGTTAAATATTTTTGTTCAACTGTTCAATTTGTAAATTACATTGATGAATATGGATGCTTCAACAGATAAAGTGTTAATAGGGGGGAGGATAGGGGGTGGTGATGGATGGTCCATAGATAACCAACAAGAGGCCTCAAGGGGCCTTAATCGCTCACCCGCCAAAATGGTTCAAAGAAGTATTTGGGGTCGCATTCAGTTAGACATAGTTCATCAACACTACAATGGAATAAAGTCATGAAAGGCAAATTTTATGAAAAAACACTAAGGAATGGAGTTGAACAAACCTGAGCCTAAAATGCTCCCCTCTGCCACCCACACCCCACACCTGCCCATAATGAGCCCAAATATTAAGCCAGGGACTCAAATTGAACAAACTTGAATCTGATTCCCCTTGAAATGTTATATACCAAATACCCAGGGACCTGATTTGAACAAACTTGAATCTGACCCATCTACAGATGTTGTATACCAAATACGAGAAGATTCTGATTGGTGGATCTGAAGAAGAAAATTTTAAAAGAAATTCCCTCATATTGCATGAAGTTAAAATTTGGGCTCCCATAGGGAGCCCAAATATCAACCCAGGGATTTGATTTCAACAAACTTGAATCTGACCCCTCTAGAGATGTTGTATACCAAATATCAGACGATTCTAATTGATGGTTCTGGAGAAGAAGTTTAAAGAAATGTCCTCATATTGCACTAAGTTAAAATTCAGGCTCCCATAGGAAGCCCAAATATCAACCCATGGACCAGATTTGAACAAACTTGAATCTGACCCTCATAGAGATGTTGCATACCAAATATGAAAGGATTCTAACCAGTGGATCTGAAGAAGATTTTTAAAGAAATTTCCTCATATTGCACGTTAAAATTTGAGCTTCCATAGGGAGTCCAAATAACAACCTAGGGACTTGGTTTGAACAAACTTGAATCTGACCCTTCTAGAGATGTTGTATACTGAATATGAAAGCATTCTGACTACAAGGTCTAAAGAAGAAGATTTTTATAAAAAAAATTCCTCATATTGCACTAAGTTAAACTTTGGTCTCCAATAGGAAGCTCAAATATTAAACCAGGGACCCGGTTTGCACAAACGTGAATCTCACCTCCCTAGAGAAGATGTATACCAAACATTAAAAGATTCCGACTGGTGGATCAGAAGAAGAAGATATTCAAAGAAATATCCTCATATTGCACCAAGTTAAAATATGGGCTCCAAAAGAGAGCCCAAATATTAACTCAGGGACCCAATTTGAACAAACTTGAATCTGACCCCCTAGAGATGTTGTATACCAAATATGAAAAGATTCTGACCACTGGATCTGAAGAAGAAGATTTTTTTGTATTTTTATGGGTGCTATCAGAGTTATGCCCCTTGTGGGCATGGCAACTTTATTTGAACAAACTTGAATTGACATATGATGAGAAATATGCACACCAAATTTGGTTCAATTTGGTCCAGGAATTTGTGAGAATTTGATAATGTAAAGTTTACTCCGGCCGGATGGAAAGTGATTAGTAAAGCTCCCCTTGAGCTTTGCTCAGGTGAGCTAAAAAACAATGTAATTAACCCTTCACCTAACATGAAAGGTAGACAACAAAATTCTTGAATAACTATTTTTTTCATTTTTTCTGCCAAAATGTAGCTTATTACCTCTCAATGTACAAGCTCAACGAGCTGCTTACAATGAGGAGTCACAAGCTATGTTTTTGAGACCAACAAAAATAACAAAGATTGAATGGTGATTTTTGTGAGTTGTGCTGGTTGGTTTTGGCCATTACGCTGGTTAAGGATTTAATAAATAAACAACCTACAAGAACTAGTTCTCAGAAAACCATCAATTGTTGCAGTGTAAGGTGAATGGTTAAGGTTAATAATGAATAGACTCCTCTCCAAGGTGATTAAGCTAACAGTACAACATATACATGCCAACATCAATATAATGGATTTCATACTAATATCACAAGATGACTTCAGTGTTATTGATTATTTAATTAGCAACCACTCATCTGCTACTTTCACATTACATGGATGGTTTAACAATACACCCATTTTAACCCCTAAATAGTTAGCAATCGAAAATAATTCCTATTTATTTATTTATTGGTGTGAAAGGTTACTTTCAGCATCTTTGGCTTTCTCATGACTAGAACATAAGGATGAAGTCATGTTTAGCAAATCACATATACCTGTGCTGTCCACTTGAAGGACCTCCACTCCAGATGTTGGTTGGGGTCCTATTTTAACAGTAAAGCAGAACTTATTTACCATAGTAAACAAGCAGTGCTCCACTTCCTGGGGTTCCCAATGGGGTGAAATAATATGTGGACTGCAAGCTTGCAGGATCATATCTATCTTAGATAATGGGGAGAGTATGGTCCATGTTAACCTTGAAAAGTAAGAGATGCCTAGCAAGTTCTTTTAGGGAGGTGTGGGGGGGGGAGTATCATATGCAAAAAGTTATTATGGAGGTACACTGGACCTCCTCCAGGAATTTTTTTCCTTTGCAGTATGTGTAGGCCTATATTAGAGAACAACTGGGGGCGGAGTCTTTATTTGAAACTTGTATTGAGGCAAGATTTTTTTTTTTGGGGGGGGGGGATTGTGGGGTCTAGGACCCTCTCCTACTATGCTACTGGCCTGACCATGGATTGAATCTGCCTTGTTGTTATACAAATACCTACACTTCTCAGCAAACTATTTAATCAACAATCACTGAAGTCTGTCATAAGAATCAGCAGCGAAGTAATGGGGGAGGACGCTGCAGAGGGATCATGTCATAAGATATATTTTCGATGTAAAAAAATTACAATTTTAAATTGTTCAAGAAATATGTTTTCAAGAGTTGGCTATCAGTCATATTAAAGGGTTAAATATTTCAGCGTTTCAAGCACTTTCTTGTTTCTATTAATTATGACTTATCTTTCATAGCAGAAACTGAAGCATTGTCAAACAGAATCTCTGATTATTTAATTATTAATCATTCAAGAATAAGATGTCATTCGGGCTGTGGTCCCTGCGGTGTTTGGAATGTCAGATGATAACCAAGAGACAATTGCAGCACCAACAATGACACCACAACTGATGATGAGTTTGTCAAAACTATGAAATATTTTGCCCAAAGGAATTAGATCCTTAAAGCAAAAGAACTCTTCATTTTTTGTATTAAGTAAAGGCTTTAACCCTCTAACTAATGCACTGGATATCAATTGCAGCACCAACAATGACACCACAACTGATGATGAGTTTGTCAAAACTATGAAATATTTTGCCCAAAGGAATTAGATCCTTAAAGCAAAAGAACTCTTCATTTCTTGTATTAAGTGAAGGCTTTAACCCTCTAACTAATGCACAGGATATCAAAATTTATTCTTTTAATTTTAAAATTTTTCAAAATATTTAAAAACCAAGAAAAATGTGTCCATGGGACACAAATGGCCCAACTTTATGTTATTAGTCAGAAATGACCCATAACTCTGCCAAAAAATATCAGACCAAGCCCCCTATTAATTCCAACCTGTATTATGCGGTTATAAACCAACGTATAAAATTTTGTTTCATTTTGTTCAATCAAACTAATGTTATCGTACGGAAACTATACTCGGGATGGACGTTCATACAGATGTGCGTATAGATGGAAGGACAAGGGTAACTCTTAAGACCCTTTGCCAAAATTGGCGGGTGCATAAAAACCATATCATGTGATGTCTCACTGGTATGAGCTCATTGAGGGGTCATATGATATGGTTTGTTGATACTGTTTGAAAATTAATTTTTTTCAACTGCTTAATTTGTTAATTATGTGGGTGTATGTGGCCGAAATGTGGGATGCAGTGGGTCCCTTCAAAGCTTCGAAGATTCAATTTGATGTTGACATCAACAGCCTGATTAAGGATCAACATCGAATCATCCTCCTGATTTGTGTATTTTTGAAACTGGCAACTCATTTTTTTTCACAAGGTGACAATGGCAAAAAATGTCTTAATGATGGGATCGTGCCACAAAAATGAAGGAACAGTTGCCTGTTAGGCCTAAAAAAAAGTAAAAAAAATCTGTTTCTTAGGCCCTCCCACATGGTCCTTTTGGCACCCACATCTTCTCTTTTTATAACCAATGCAAACTTAAAAAAATAAAAATTAAATCGTTTATGTCTGATATTTGACACAAATTAATAAAATTTATAAATTTGTCCCTTGAGTGCAATAAGGCTTTGCAATGCTTTGGCATTGCAAAGGCTTCTTGCACTCAAGGTTCGAAATACACCACAACCAATGCTATTCTGTAGATTACGAGGCCGAAAACAAACCAAGAACATGAACTTTTGATGGCAAAAAATAAATTACAAAAAATAATAAAATAAAATAAAAAACCTCCGCTCACATGCAATTATACAAAAAAAAGGCCTGAGAAACAGAAGATTTACTTAGTGGAGCCTTATGTTTGTGATTCAATCGGTTAGTCAGCATAGGTCTGCCTCACCAGACCTTATGTACGGAAAGTAACTTGTAACCTCTGCATTCAGTTACTCATGCAACCTGTAGCCCTTATAAGCGGCAAAGATATCTTAATGTTGTAAAATGACAAGTGATTTCACAAAAAAATGTTTTGTGCACTTTCATCTTCATTCTTATTTATTTCTTTATCAATTCTCATTGTAGTGCATACGAAATTTGAACCAAATCAATTCACATTGCTGAGTTTAATTTTCTGTGACATGAGGCCATAGCTTATTTGAGTTTCCATGGTTATAGAAATAAGTTGTTAGTGATTTTAATTGTGCGAATGCAAGAATTTCATGAGGATAACCCTTTACCCAACGCAGACGATATCAAAATTATTATTTTAAATATAATTTTTTCAAATTTTTCAAAACATTTCAACAAAACCATATCAAATGACCCCTCGTTGGAACAAGATCGTTCCAACAAGGGGTCACATGATATGGTTTTGTTGAAATTTTTTGAAAAATAATATTTTTTCAGCTACTGAATTTGCAAATTACGCGGGCGGATGCAGCCGATTCGTTGGGTAAAGGGTTAACATGGTATTTTTGTCTATATTTACAAATTTTTTCCTAGAAAATTCTCAACTTTTTGGTGGTGAGTGTTAGATATCTGGTACAATAATCCAGCGATAAAACCCATTTCAGTCTATACTTCCTATGCCATTTCTTTTTTGATTCAAATTTGATATCAATGTCAAAATGGGTCCCCCAATTCGAGTAAAGATTAATTATTCACAATTAATTAATTAAGTTTATTATATGCTTCCACTAAAAATATTAGGAAATAGCGAAAACATAGCTGTTGCATTTTTCGTCTTGACCGACACAAGATATTCGATCATGTTATTGAAAAATCATATTTTTCACTGAACACAGGTGAATCACAGTGAAAAATGTATCTACAAACACAAAATAAACTCACTAAAATGTTACGAATGTGAGAGATGTTTACTATTTCATGGTGAAAGTAGTCATTGTTGTTATTTGTGGTACAGTGGAGCACCGTTAATTGAATAGGCAGTTTGTTAGTGAAAATTATTCAATTAACCCTTTACCCAACATCATGGCCAAAACCGGCCAGTGCTATTCTCAAAAATTGCCAATTAATTTTCATTAATTTTTTCATTTTTTGTCTCAAAAACATAGGTTATGACCCCTCATTGAAATGAGATAGTCAAGCTCATTCCAATGAGGGGTCATAACCTACGTTTTTGAGACAAAAAATGAAGAAAATTTGTTATTCAAGAATGTTTTTTGCAAGTGTCGTCTGCTTTTCATGTTTGGTGAAGGATTAAGAAGAGATATCAATTAACTGGAAGTTTGTAAGTTTTCTGCATTGTGGAGATAAACTGGGCATTTATTGTGTTATATCTTGTTTGACAGAACTCAGTGAGCTCTGTCAAACAAGAGCTAATAAAATAAATGCCTGTATTGCATTTCTGAGCCCAAATAGTTCCTTAACCCTTTACCTAACATGAAAAAGAGACGACACTTGCAAACAAAATTCTTGAATAACTAATTTTTTGTCTGAAAAACATAGGTTATGACCCCTCTTTGGAACGAGCTTGACTATCTCATTCCAAAGAGGAGTCATAACCTAAGTTTTTCAGACAAAAAATGAAAAAAGTACTTAAAATTAATTGGCGATTTTTTGTGAATAGCGCTGGCCGGTTTTGGCCATTACGTTGTCAAAGTGTTAACTCTTTGAGTGCTAGAAGCCACTATCAGGGCTTTCAAAATGATGGAATGTCAAAAGCCAACATTTTCCTTGCTCATGTTTCATATTCAGTCAAATGCAAATAATATTTGGTTTACATAAATTTGTTTTATTTCAACTTATTTGAGAGTGGTTTATATAAATTTGTTTTATTTCAACTTATTGGAGAGTGAGGGGAGCGCGGTGGCTCAGTTGGTAGAGGTGCAGGCTGCAAGCCGAGAGGTCCTCGGTTCGAATCCCACCTGCGGCAACCGCGTTGTGTCCTTGGGCAAGACACTTCATCTCCATTGTCCACGTGGGGGCACGGTGACATTGTGCACTAAGGTGTACTGCACGTCCATGGTGCACTTTTCTTCAACCAATGCTAACCCTGCTTGTGTGGAGTTAGTATGTTGGGGAGCTGACAGTTGCTCAGTGGTTCTCTCCTGGTACTCCGGCTTCCTCCACCCGTAAAACTGTCATGGTCATGATTAGCCATTGCGCATAAATATGTGACCTTAAAACACCAATAAATAAATAAATATTGGAGAGTGAACAAATTCAGACCACCAAAAATAATCTAGCCCTCAATCAGTTAAACAAAGGCTGTTCAGAGGATGTCAGAGTAATTATTTGATATACTTATAAGATTTTTTATTCGGTTAACAGGAGTTTACTCTATGACCTATATGCAATTAACAGTTTGAATTTGTACAAAAAGTATGGTAAATGATTTGGTGTTTGGATGTTATATTCAATTAATGGGATTATGCAATTGCAAGATATCCATTTAAGTGGGTGCCACTGTATTAAATTAATATCCATTAACAATTTCTGTGCAACCTTCAGTGAAAAGCAGAGGGGATTATTTAAATTAAAACGAGAAGATGTTTTAGAATAGGCTAGGGCTGTCACGATTCATTGATTGTCGGTCGGTCGGTCACATCAAAATCGATTAGTATTTTTAGTTATCAAAGAATCGTTAAATTTTACACTGTTTTAGATATTTAATAATTAAAAAGAAATTGATGAAAAAACTATTGTTTCTAAAAGTAAAAGGTCAAGAACATCGACGTTAAACCTCAAGAAGCCGTTAGAAGCATTTGTCTTTTAGGTACATTCAAAGCTTTGATGTTCTGAACTTTTGAACCATCAGTGTAATAATCAACACTGGTTGGCAGTTGCGAACTTGTGAAGTTCGCAAATGCCAATCAGTCATGATTATTACACTGACGGTTCAAAAGCTCAGAACATCAACGCTTTGAATGTACCTAAAAGAGGATCATCTACGTTGTTTACTTGAGGTAGGTCAGCTGACTTTAACATCATTTTCAACGACTTCAAGGAGAGGGAGAAGGGGGGGGGGGAGGGGGTCATCTAGGTATGATTAATCTCGATTATTTGTGATGATTAACCCTTTACGTAACATGAAAAGCAGACGACACTTGCAAAAAAATTCTTGAATAACTATTTTTTTTTTTCATTTTTTGTCTCAAAAACATAGGTTATGACCACTCATTGGAATGAGCTCGACGAGCTCGTTCCAACGAGGGGTCATAACCTATGTTTTTGAGACAAAAATGAAAAAAATAATTGAAATAAAAGGCCGCTCGGCCACATGTCCCCCGAAAAAAACAAGTCGAAAAAGGGGCATAACTCAAATAAAAATGATCGGTCCGAACCCATATTCGGACTTGACCTGTATTATTACCCCAGAAAGTCACATACCAAAATTCTTTCACGATCAAATAATCATAACTGGAGTTATCATCCAGATCCCGCAAATCTTGAAATTTCTAAGTCGAAAAAGGGGTATAACTCTAATAAAAATAATCTGGCCGAACACATATTCGAACTTGACCTGTGGTTTGGGCTAAGAAGGTCACATACCAAAATTGGTTCCAATCAAATGATCCAAACTGGAGTTATCATGGGGTCACCAAGTGGGACGGACGCACAGATGGACGGATGAATGGACGGACGGATGAATGGACGGCCGGATGGACACCGCTGATTTCTATAGTCCCCCGAAAAATTTTTCGGGGGACAATTAACTGGAGATTTTTGAGAATAGTGCTGGCCGGTTTTGGCCGTTACATTGGGTAAAGGGTTAATTATATCCCCCGCAAACAAAGTTTGGGGAGGTATATAGGAATCACCCTGTCCGTCTGTCCATCCTTGTAAGCGCAACTCCTCCTAAACTGTTTGAAGAATTTTCATGAAACTTTACACAATGGAAGAACTCCATATGAAGATGTGCATGAAGCAATATAATTCCATTCTGACATTTCCAAGGGGAGATAATCTAACTTATACATTTCAGGTGCAGAGGGGTATCACTTTGTGAGTTTGCTCTCAGTACCTCTAGTTGATTCCTAAATTCAAGAATCATGACAGCCCTAGAATAGGCCCTCTCTACCCATCTATCAGCATCACTTATAACTTGTGGAATGGTCATTCTGTGGTCAGATGACTGTAATAATATTAGTAATTGTCAACTTACTTCTCTCTGTCCCAGCGAGCACCATCTAAAAACAGTCCTATGACATACACACCATCCTCAGGAGAACTATCAACAGTGTCTGTGGCCAAAACCTGGAATAAAAAAAATAAATTTACAGCAAAGAACTTATGAGTTAAAAAATGTAAAGATAAAGTGTTTTAATTACCAAACAGCTTTCCAACATCAAACCACATTTAAAATACATTCCTCGGCATATTATTTCGTTAGTGACATATTATGGTTTGCATAGTGTCAGATGATTGCATACTGGTTCTTGCCCAGTATAATGATAACTGACATTGAACATGTCTGGAAATAAGCAATCTTTTCATTTCCATAATGAGGTCCCCGGAGGGTGAATTTGCTGTTGCTATTCCAAACAGTGGGCCAATTTATCCATCTGGGTACTTCTTTCTCGTTAGGCCTGAGATCGTAATTTAGATTGAAATTCACATGGTAGCATCACAAAAATCACCCAACGGGTACCTCATTCTGCAGATGCAGATGACAGACTGCTTATTTCCAAACTTGATATCGAATATACCATATCAGGTCATTTGAATTTATCTTACCAACTACTTTTTTCTATATCAGTACCCTGAACTAACATCTGCAATCAATAACAGATGAATGAATTCTTTCTTATTTAACATGAAGATATTTTATTTGCCGACATTTTGAAAGATAACTGAGCAAAGGGAAGCTGATGCTTGACAGTTAGCGTTGCAAAAATATTGACTGGCCATATATAATTTTTAAGCAGATTGCATCTGAGGGTTTTAAAACTAATGAAATTCTCTGACACATGAAAGAGGTCAGATATTGAGTTTATTTAATTATTTATTGGTATTTAAGGTCACTTTCAGCATCTCTGGCTATCTCATGATCGCAACATATTGATGACTGGGAAGTGAAGCCATGCTTGTTTACCATGGTAAACAAGCTCTATTTTACTGGTAAAATAGGACCCAGTCACCAATGCTTGGGGTGAAAGTTCTATAACATGGACAACATGGGTATAAACGATTGGCTGTATTTGACTTTATCCCTTTGTTGTATGGTCATGATTAGCCACTGTGCAGAAATATATGACCTTAAACACCAATAAATAAACAAACACAGAGATGAAGTCAAGCTTTGCCAATCATTTATACCATATTTCCCACTTTTGAGGACTTTAACCCTAGGCATTGGTTCTGGATCCTACTTTAGCTGTAAAAGAGTAAATAAGAACAGCTCCACATCCTGGGGTTTCCAATGGGTAAGATAGTGTTATATATAGAAAATCTTTAAGGAGTTGCGATTTCATATCAAATTGTGATGAAATTTGAGATTCTTTTTATCAAATAATGTGTAATTTAACCTTTTAGTTGTCTTAACCTTTTACCCAGTGTAATGGCCAAAACTGGCCAGCGCTATACTAAAAAATCGCCAAGTAATTTTCATTATTTTTTTCATTTTTTGTCTCAAAAACATAGGTTATGACCCCTCATTGGAATGAGCTCTTTGTCTCAAAAACATAGGTTATGACCCCTTACGGGAATGAGCTTGTTCCAACAAGGGTCATAACCTATGTTTTTGAGACAAAAAATTTAAAAAAATTAGTTTTTCAAAAATTTTTTTTCGCAAGTGTAGTCTGCATTTCATGTTAGCTAAAGGGTTAATGACTAAAGCTGGCCAGCACTGTTCACAAAAATTGCCATCCAAATTTTTTATTTTTGCCTCATAAAAATAGCTTATGACCCTTCACTGAAACAAACTTGTTCCAATGAGAGGTCATAAGCTGTGTTTGATAAAAAAATTTAAAATATTTAGTTATTCAAAAAATGTTTTCTGCAAATGGCATCTGCTATTTGTATTAGGTAGACAGTTAATGAGAAATAAGAGAAGAGTAATACAATTCTACATCCAAAATCAACTTTTTTTTATTAGGGTTTAATGACACATTAACAGCCAGGGTCATATCATGTCAGTGACAGTTTTACAGGTGGAGGAAGCCGGAGTACCCAGAGAGAACCACCGAGCAATGACGAGCAGCTGTCAGCTCTCCAATATTGTAACTCTGAACTCTGCACCGTGGCACAGACAGGGCTAGATTGGTTGAAGACATGCGCACCACTGACGTGCAGTATGCCTTAGTACACAGCATCATCGTGCCCCCATGTAGGCGATCGGGGTTAAGTGCCTTGCCCAAGGACACAATGCGAGAGCAAGTATCAGTCGCTGAAATGGTCACCCATCCAACTACTAACCACGCTCGACGTTGCTTAACTTCGGTGATCTCACAAGAACCGGTTACCGCGACGCTACCAAGCCCCCCAAAACCAACTCACTCACAATGTTACTACATCAACATTGACTTCTGACATCGTTCCTATGTTAGTTGTGAATATTTTCCATAATGAGCTCTTTGATGGTGATTATGTGATAAATATATTTATTGTTTGGTATTTAAGGTCACTTTCAGCATGTATAGGTACATCAATGATATTTATTTTTATCTTACAATCAACATATATTTTGTCTGTATTAACTCGGGAACTGTCGTGTATCTAGCCCCCCCGTGTATCTACAGATGTTTGTATCAGGGGGTCAGATACAAGCACGTTCCTTTCACGTGAGTTCCAATTTTTTCTTTTTGTTCATCCGTATGAATAAATAGTTCATTATACATTCGTCTACATTCTTGACTTAGCCCCAATATATTGTAAGATAAAATGATTATTACCATTATGTGGTTGTACAAAATATGTATCCAAGTCTCGCTCTGGGTTCTAAGGGTAGATCAAGAATCGTCTTTGACTCGTCATGATCTGCCCTTAGAACCCGGAGCTCGACTTGGATACATTTTTTGTACATCCACATAATGGTAATAGTCTTTGTAGATATTGTGCAAAAAAATAATGGTGATGGTGGATTTATTTTACAATTCTAAACTGCAATGTCAATGGTACAGCTGACAAAAAGGGAAGTCTGTAATTTATTTTAAAAATACCTGGTCTCAATTTTTTTGTATTTATTTTCATGCCATATCATGTTCCCAACAAATAATAACTGTTTCGGGTCCAACAATATCATATTTATTAGTTATTTTAATCCTTTTTCATTCTGTAAATTTAACATACTGTGAAACGGAATCTCCATCTTAGTGAACTAAAATAGGAGACATCCGCAATGATATTGGTTCAGGGCAGTAAAAGTGACACAAAATGGATAAATCTATTTTTTTTTCTCTAAATGTATTGAAAAGAGAAGTGAAATTTTTTTTTATAAAGTTTATGAGACCAGGTATTTTTTTTTAATAAATTGCACATTACCCTATTCATCAGCTTTACCATATCATTAACATGATTGACATGCATTTTCATTTCAAAATTCAATTTCAGACTCAAAAATGTCTTGGCTACTTCCATTAAAATGGTATGCAACTACCTTGAACTTTCTTGGTCCCCACCTAAAATTAGCGCATGTGTATGTCCAACATTCTGATTACAAACATTTGGCATGGTAACTGTCTTTTGTTTCAACTTGGATGCTTCCAATCATTCAGATACAGAAGCTGAATTGTCATGTAAGGCCATAAAATATAAATACCTGGATTATCATCATTTTTTTCAATTCAAGGCACTTAGATATAACTGTGAAGACAAAGGATGTCAGTGGTCAATGTGCATTTTATTTATTGGTGTTTAAGGTCACATACTTATGCACAATGGCTAATCATGACCGTGACAGTTTTACGGGTGGAGGAAGCTGGAGTACCTGGAGAGAACCACCGAGCACCGATGAGCAACTGTCAGCTCCTCAACATTCTAACTCTGTTCAAGCTCCGCTCAAGCAGAGTTACAGCGGTTGAAGACATGTGCACCATCGACGTGCAGTGCGCCTTAGTACATGGCGTCATCGTGTCCCCATGTAGGCAACTGGGATAAAGTGCCTTGCCCAAGGACACAATGTGGGTCGGCCCAGTTGGGGATCAAACTCGGGACCTCTAGCATAAAGCATAGAAGTCCAACAGTCTACCACTGAGCCACTGTGCTCCCTGGTCAATGCATAGTAGAAAGAAAGAATGAATTTTAGGATTTTGGAATTGGGAAAAAACAGGACAAATTCAGAAATATTCCAATATTTGGACTCTGTTGTTGACAGGATTGATCAGTGCAAAATGAAATATTCAGTGGTTTTGTTAATGTGTGTGTAAAACAGGTATAATGAGAGATAAACAAAGAACCCCAGGCAAAAGTTTTAACAGGAGCCAAGCAAATATACAAAGTGCAAGAACCCACATAGTGAAGATATGACACCATCTAGCAGTGAGCCAGTTAACAGTACACTGGAAGATAGAAATTAATGAAATAACATGGTTATTTTGTATGCATCACAAAACTGTATATGGTTATCAAGTATTTATGGTTGTCAAGTATTTATGATGGATCCACAAGGGCCCTGTGTAAAACAGTAAGATTTATATCAACCTTCAATGATATCACAAAACCAATTATTGGTTGGTCAATCAATGTTAAGTGAAGAAGCATAAAGGGAACTCTAAACAGTGACCAGATGATAAGTATTTATTGATTTAGTAATATGAATGTCTCCATCTACTGCCACATCAGATTTACTGGAGCAACCCATTTCTAACCAGAGGACTGCCAAGTATTCTATAATTCCAGTTAACTGGTATTTATTGTTATTTATTGGTGTTTAAGGTCCCATATTTTTGCACAATGGCTAATCATGACCACAACATGAGTATCAACTCAAGACCAGGGGCGAGCGTTAATAAGCCATGTTGCCCATTTTAGAGAGGGTTTGCACCTCCCAAGCATTGGTGACTGGGTCCTATTTTACCAGTAAAACAGAGCCTGCTTACCACAGTGAACAGGCACTGCTTTACTTCCTGGGGTTCCCGCGGGGAAGTTAAGTTGGTTACAGCATTGCACTTCAAACTGAGAGGTCCACAGTTCGATCCCTGCTAAAGGTAACTGTATTGGGTCCTTGGGGAATGCACTTAATCCTGATTGCCCATGTGGGGGCACAGTGGTGCTGTGTTCTAAGGAATACTGCTCACCAATGGTGCACCTGCTTGTGCTAGGTGCATCAATGCTTACCCTGCTTGTTTGAGTTAGTACGTTGGGGCATCTGACAGTTGCTCACCACTGCTTGGTGGTTCTCTCTGGGGACTGCGGCTTCCTCCACTCGTAAAACTGTCTGACGTGAGGTGACCCTGGCTGTCTTTTCAAAGTGCCATTAAACTCAAATAAATAAATAAATAAACTGGTAGAGAGCAGGATTATTTATCAAAGGTGATTTGGAACAGGAGTATTTTTTTCATAGATGCTATGCTACCTGCGTTAGTTTAGTAAGATTTTACTTTTGTAAGATTTTGCACATAAACAATTACTTTGCTCCAGTTTATTGGAGAGTGCAACATGCACTCTCCAATAAATTGTAACAAAACACTTTGATGTAAATATTATAACCAACAAGCTGACACATACTGTGTAATTTAAAGCCACAGTGATCTAATAGTGGCTTCCAGTACTCAACCAGTTAACTATTCTTCTAAGATGATTCAGGACTCAACTAGTTAACTATTCTCCTAAGATGATTTAGCACTCAACCAGTTAACTATTCTCCTAAGATGACTTATAGATGCTATTTCCACTATTTTTTACTGAATAACTCAATCTAACTCATACTGTATTTATTTATTGGGGTTTAATGACATTTTAAAGGGTCATATCATGTCAGATAGTTTTAATTATTTACCTTCTGCTGGCAGATATTCCAGCAGCTGAACAGCAAATCTCTGGGCACCAAAATAAGTAAAATTTGTTTTTTTTTAATTAAATTTACTCCCTGTACATTAAATCAGGGTTTTGACCAACAATTTCTCAAGTTAATTTCCAAAAAGATTTTCCATGGCTGCTGTATACATGACCAGATCCGATGAAAATATTTTAAAAAAATACTCAGCGAGTTTAAGAGTGAAAGGGGAGGAGGCCAGAGTACCTGGATAGAACCAATGAGCAATGGCAAGTAACTGTCAGTCTTTCCAACACCCTACTGGTAGGATTAGCATCGAATGAAAGTATGTGTACCATCAACATGCAGTATGTATTAGTATACTCTGTTACCATGTGCCCACTTGGCTACTTGGAATTTAATATCTTGCCCAAGGACACAATTCGGATGCCACAGCTCAGGGTCAAATCTACAACTTTTCAATCTAGAGACCAAAGCTCTGATCAATGAGTCACCATGCTCCCCATTTTGTAAAAGACTGAAGAGGAAAATGTAATTGGACAGAATTCCTTGCAAATGCGAATTAGCCTGTGGTACAGGCTATATGAAACATTTCAAGTTGGGAGATGGTTTGTCACAATGCACAATTTTTCAACAAAATCTCCCTCTTTGGCAATGACCTTATCATATCTCAATTTCAGCATCTCTCAATTCCTGCCTGGATAACATCAATTGAAGCCTGGCACATATTTTCCAGTAGCTACAAGCTCACTGAAATCACTTTAGTGATTTTTGTCAGCTTTGCAAACAGGTGAAGGTCTCAAAGGACCAGGTTTGGTAAAATATTCTTGATAATGAAATTGTTCAAAGCACACTCCCAAACAGTAACACTAGTAGCACCAAACAAATGTGTGATGTTGTGGAGCTACTGGACAACAGAAGCCTTTCAAATTCTTCAGGGAAATAAACAACAAAGCAAATCAGCACAATCTGAAAGAACCTGTTGATGTTTTCTAGAATTTCTAGTTAATTAATTTTTGTCTTAGAAATTCTTATCTGTTATCTTATCTGTTATCCATTTAACCCTTCCTGTAACACCTATAGCAGACAACGCTTACAATTTGTTTTCTTGGAGAGTGAAATTTTTTTTTCATTTCTAGTTTTCAAAACATCTTTTTTTCACCTCTCATTGGAACAAGCCAGTGTTTTGGAGGCAAAATAATAAATTTGAATGAGTTTTGTGACTAGCCTGCTGGACATTTTCTTCCTGTTATGTCAGGTCATGATATATTTTTTTGAAATTTTTTGAGAAAAATATAATTGAAGTAACAAATTTTGATATTGTATGTATTGAGTAAAGGGTTTATGTATTAAGAGAGGAGAGGTTATCTTTCACAATCTGCGAGATTAGGTTCAACCATTATGATTGTTTTCCAATTCAATATTCATTCCTCAACTGTTATGCCTTGAAGTGTTAATGTATAAAAATTCCTTCATTGGTGTATTCAAATCTTAACCTTAATTCAAAGATGAAGGAGTAATTGAAAAAAAATAGATAAAAGGTGTCTTAGTGATAGATCTTTTTGCTCCAAGCAAGCTTCAGCAATAACATTTATTTATTTATTGGTGTTTAAGGTCATACATTTCTGCACAATGGCAAATCATGACTGCTTCATCATAACAATCTCAAGTTTTCTGATGCTGTTAATCCTTTACCTAAGACAGTATTTTAAAAAAAAACAAGAGCTGGACTGTCGTCCGGTGCATACCCCCACCAGGTGTACCGCCTATAGTATGGGCATACCTATGACCAACAAACATTATTTATGAATACTCTGATGGACTCTGAATGGACTGATGGACGGATGCACAGATGGGTGGATGCAATCCAGTATACCCCCCCCCCCCCCCCCCACCCCCCATTTTCTCTGACGTTTTCAACAATTTCTAAGTCAAAATGTATGGTAAATTGTTTGGTGTTTGGAAGTTTTATGCAATGAGGCAGAAGCCTTTGTCATAGGCAAACTGCATGCCATATTTCACTGAAATCTGATAACCCTAATCCAGTATACCACCACCCACCACCCCCCACCCCCCAATTTCTTCGAAAGTTTTTGACAATTTCCAACAATTTCTAAGTTAAAAGGTATGGTAAATTGATTGATGTTTGGAAGTTTTATGCAATGAGGCAGAAGCCTTTGTCATAGGCAAACTGCATGCCATATTTCACTGAATTTGATAACCCATACCTGAGATACAGGCTGAACAGACAAATAATCTCTATTTCCTACAATTTCTCAGTCAACAAGTAATAAAAAAAAAAAAAAAAAAAATAACTAGTGTGGGCATTGTGGGCATACCTATGACCAACGTGGGCATACCTATGACCAACAAATATTATAGAAAATAATAATTTACTTAAGTTATGAAAGTTCTGAATATTCTCGGATGGACGAACAGACGGACGGACGCACAGGCACATGTAATCCAGTATACCCCCATTTTCTTCGAAAGTGGGGGTATAATTAATTAAATTTCCCATTTTTCGAAAACAAATTTCACAATTTGTCAATAAAACCATACAAATATGGATATCATTAGAACCAGCTCCACAAGCTGGTTCTAATGATATCCATATTTGTGTGGTTTGATTGAGAAACCTTCTAGATATTTTAGGCTGTGATAGGCTTATTCTGGTTAATTTTCTGGTCGTTTTTGGCTGCCATCTTAAGTAAAGAGTTAAAGAATTTCTCCTTCATCTGGAGAAATGATTTGCAAAGTATGCCCAGCAATTAAGTTCTACATTTATTAATGCCCCCATCCACCTGCCACTATCACCACCACCACACACACACACACTCTCCCCATCTTCAGCTAGCCTGGCTTAGGGGGTGCAGTGGCTCAGTGGTAGACTGTTGGACTTCTATGCTAGAGATCCCGAGTCCAATCCCCATCCGGGATGACCCACATTGTGTCCTTGGGCAAGGCACTCTTTACTTTATCCCGGTTGACAACATGGGGGCACAAAGATGCCGTGTACTAAGGTGTCCTGCAGGTCGATCATGCACATGTCTTCAACTGCTGTAAACCTGCTTGAGCGGAGCTTGAACAGAGTTAGAATGTTGAGGAGCTGACAGTTGCTTGTCAATACTCAGTGGTTCTCTCTGGGTAATCTGGCTTCCTCCACCCGTAAAACTGTCACGGTCACGATTAGCCAATGTGCATAAGTATGTGACCTTAAACACCAATAAATAAATAATAAATAGCTAGCCTGGATATGCCCCTGGTCTTGGAAGTACTACAGTTCTAACTCTCATTTGAGTGGCATTTGAAAAAGATGGACTCAGACTATTCCAAGTCATGTCTGGGGTCTTTTCCATTATTTACGGGTGTTTTACGTCATTTTCAGAATCTATGGCTACATTATGACTGCAACATGAGTATAAAATCAAGTTTAGCAAATTGTTTACACTATATTGTCCTCTTTGGAGGACTTCTCCCAACGCATTATAAACTAATGTGATGAGTTGACGGTAACGGTAACATTGTCCGAGGTTTGCGGTTTGGAGCTTATATGTTTAACCGAGATGCTCCAAGCCACTCCGAGTTGCAAACCTCAGGCCATCTTACCGTCAACTCATCGCAATAATGTATATGTTCCAATAAGACACTACTCATAGCCCAAAACCTGCATTGCGAAACACAAAGAGGCTTATTTACTAAACTTGTGATCGTTGAAAGTTGCCTTGTTCCAAGGCAACTTTTAACGATCAAAGGTTTAGTAAATAAACCTCTCGTATACTGTACCCCACGACAGCACTGCATAAATAACAACAAACCAGATAAACTCATTCCATCTTAGTTCAAATCGTAAATCAATTTGTAATTTAAACAACACTTCATCTGGAACAACGTCTGCTGCACACGTGAAATATCCAGAAAAATAAAGCGGTTTGCTAGTCACTCCGTTGATGAAGAAGTTATGAAACGGGCGACGTCACTCTCAAATATTTCGCGTTCTGACGTCAGACGGTAACATTTGCCACTTGAGCAGTAAACATAGAATGTACTAAGAGAGCTCTCGTCCAATCAGAGGCAGAGGATTTTAGTCTTATTGGAACATTAGTTACTACATCCTATCTTACTCATTGAACAGAACTTGTTTACCACAGAAATCACCCACATGGTGATACACACAAATGCAAGCACCCACAACAACCAGTAAAGTTTGATCGCAGTTATTTATTTCTTTTATGAAGCATATTGACTCTGTATGTGTAGGGGTATATCAGTTCTGTACAAATCATATTGACTTGGAAAATTAATTTTCAATTACTATGGTCAACATAAAAAGTTACAGCAGTGTCATTCAGGGTAGTCAATATTTAACATGAATATTATGTAACCACACACACCACAACTTAGCTTTGTTTTAAATGGGAGGTACATATAAAGTGAAATGTGATTATATCGATCTCGCAAAGTTTGATCAGTTCCATTTAATCACATATCAACCTCATTAACAGTCAACAGCTGTATAAAGTAGCCCAGTGAAATGAATTCACTTTAATTATAAACTTTTATACCATGATCACCTATCCTACATTATATGAAAAGCCTATGACATAAATTTTAGCTTTACACACCAACCGTGAACATGCCAGCAAGGGGATTTCAATAGTTAAAATTTACACATACAGTGGAACTACATCCAAGCTGACCTTTGGTGATGTCAACCTGAATGCAACTTGTCTAAATTTGTCCCTTGTCGCCTCATGAAAAGTGAAATGAAAGTGACAATTATTTATTACATTTTCAAATGAGTTTACACCAGAAGACACCAAAACTTAACAAACATGCATTGTCTCATGTTAATAAAGCATCCATAACTTGAAATGGTATATTATTATGCTATTAAAATGAAAAAGGCCCTGTTTCATTTTCCATTTCATTTCGGCGATAAAATTGACCACAGAAGTACCGCCCACCGATGCTCATGTAAACAAAAACAGATTCGCACGTATGTATGTCTGGTGCTCAGTAAAATCGCGAAAAAATAATAGCGACTCTTAATAATCTGACGATCATGGTATAAATAAAATATACCCAAAGTAGCTTGGTGTACCAAATGTTCACCACTCGTGGTGAAGTGGTGTTAACCACATGCCAAAGGCTTGTGGTTAACACCACTTCACCACTTGTGGTGAACATTTGGTACACCAAGCTACTATGGATATATTCTATATATATAACACAGAACATAACTATAAGAGATCAAAGGCTTTATTTTGGGGGGCAAATGAGTGAAAGAAACATCTTTTGTTTCATTTAATTTCTGTTGTTCCGTGGATTTGGTATTTTTTATCAATCAACTGTGTAGTAATGATCTATGGATAAATGTTGCAAGTGAAGCCTGAGAGGAAATGAGCTGACAACTTTGAGAAATAAAAGCAATCCTGGTAATAGCTCTATCACTGAAGCAGTTAACTCTGTGACACATGACAAGTGTTGCCAGCTTCTTTAAGAGATAGGAGTTCTTTCGTTTAGTACTTTCTGGTGCATTGTACAATCTCTCTATAAATCAGCAACAATACAGTTGAGTTCCCTATATCTGATATTTCTTGACTTTATTACAAACACTTTATATACCTTCAGTACAAATCTGACCTGTTAATTGCATATAGGTTATTCATTTATTGGGATTTAACCACACTTTCAACATCCAGGGTCACCTCGTCTCAGACAGTTTTATGGGTGGAGGAAGCCAGAGTACCTTGATAGAACCACTGAGCAATGGTGAGTAACTGCCAGACTCCCCAACGTACTAACTCCACACAAGCATGGTTAGCACTGGTTGAAGACAAGTGCACCATCAATGTGCAGTACGTTTTAGTACACGGCACCACCATGTCCTCATGTGGGCAACAGGGATAAAGTGTCTTGCCCAAGGACACAACACAGTTACCCATGACAGGGATCAAACCATGATCCTTTCGGTTTGAAGTTGAATGCCATACCCACTGGGCCACAAGGCTCCCTTGCATACAGGTTATAGAGTTAGATCCTGTTAACTGAATAACAAACTTTGTGACCTTCTGAAGAATCACTCTCGACATCTTCTAAACTCCCCACATTTACAGACCTTTCAAGTTTAGTCAATCATTTATACCTATGTTGCTCAATTAACCCTTTACCTAACATGAAAAGAAGACATTTGAAATCAAAATTTTTGGATGAATTTTTTTTTTTCTGTGTCAAAAACATAGCCTATGCACCCTCACTGGAATGAGCTCAATGAGCTCATTCCAATGAGGTGCCATATGCCACGTTTTTTGAGACAAAAAATAATGAATATTGAATGTTGATTTTGACAAATAGCACTGGCCGGTGTTGGCAGATACAGTGGGCAAGGGTTAAGAAGAATTACATCCTTGACATTGGTTACTGGGTCCTGTTTTACCAGTAAAATGGAACTTATTAACAACCATTGCTTCACTTTCACAGATTTCCACAAGGAAACAGTAGTTTGACTTTTTAGTAAAGGCAAAAGAAGAGTCAGTAGCACTGAACTGGTAAATATCCAAGACACAAGCAGAGTGTAACATTGCCAAGCCTGGAAATAAGCAGATTATCATCTGCAGAATGAGGGCCACAGAGGGTTAAGTGGTGATGCTACCCTGTGCTTATTTCCAGGATTGAACATCACAATATCAGTTTCCCCAAGTTATCAGAAAAGCCCTAAAAGTGGCTTCTGACAGCAAAGAGGTGCAAAGCTGCTGATGCAACAAAATGTCAAGTTTGATGGTCCACAGAATAAAGAGTATTGTAATCTTCTGAAGCCACAGAAGATAGTTTCTGATGGCAAATTACAATACTGTCAACATAAACTGTAGAATATTTCATTTTTACTTGCATGTTGTGCATGAGTAACATGTTTTGCTGGCAAAAATTGGACAAAATGTACAAAATTTCTTTCTTTTTTTCTATGTGAGTTCAAGATCAGATTATAACCCTATGCACAGTGATATTGAAATACAAAAATTTAAAGCTGCAAATTTTCCCCATAATGCAGCTAGCAATTGAATCAGCTCAATCTTGTTTGACAGAGCTCCATGGACTTGTACCTCAAAACATGGTTACTGGTACCTGCAGCCCATTAGCTTACTGTCGGATCCACTTAATTTTGTTTTCATAAACTTTTATGCTTATTTTTTGAAAACAAGTATTGTTTAAAACCCTCTATCCAACACACGAAACATCAAAATTTGTTTTCATTTTTTTTTTTAAATGTTACTCATAATTGGAACGAGCTCATTCCAATGAGGTGGCCACATCATATGGTTTTGTTGAAATTCTTTATTTTGACTGCCCAATTTCTAAATTCAGTTCAGCTGATTTGTAGGTTAAAGGGTTATATTAAAAAAATTATAACACCTGGCAGAAAGAAATTAGTGGCTGGGTATGGCTCAGAAGCTGATATAACTGGCAGAAGTAGCTCATGACACTACAAAGTTTTCTCTGATGTTCTGAATATTTACTGTCTGCATGCACAATTATGTTAAAATATCAAAATTTTAAGCTTCAAATTCTTCCAATAATGTAACTAGAAATTTAGCCAATAAAACCTTTTTTGTTAGAGCTCTTGAAGCTCATTATAATGAGAGTCATAAGCTTTGGTTTTGAGGCAAAAATTAAAAAAAATATTTGAATGGTGATTTTTGCGAATTGTGCTGGCAAGTTCACTCATTATGTTGGGTAAAGGGTTAACACTTAACTCGATGACTATTTTTAAAATATTTTTCATTAAATCTCGTCATGCCTGCTGTGAAGCCACCATGACTAGATTTTAAGGAAAAATTCATGGAAATTTGACATAAGCTATCACTAGTCAAAAGGTCGATACAATTTGCAGGGGAAATGTTTGTTAAATGTTCTCAAATTTTACTTATTTTAGTGGCAAAAGATTTCCTTTCCTGGGCAAGAATATATGCCAGCAGTATTTATTTATTTATTGGTGTTTAAGGTCACATACTTATGCACAATGGCCAATCGTGACCGTGACAGTTTTATGGGTGGAGGAAGCCAGAGTACTCGGAAAGAACCATCGAGCATCGACAAGCAACTGCCAGCTCCTCAACATTCTAACCCTGTTCAAGCTCAGCTCAAGCAGGGTTACAGCGGTTGAAGACATGTGCACCATTGACACACAGTACACCTTAGTACACAGCATCATCGTACCCCCATGTAGGCAACCAGAATAAAGTGCCTTGCCCAAGGACACAACGCGGGTCGTCCCGGATAGGAATCGAACTTGGGACCTCTAGCATAGAAGTCCAACAGTCTACCACTGAGCCACCAAGCTCCCATCTGCCAGCAGTGTGCAAGGAGTTAATAAATGAAAATGTAAAGCTGTCTGACATGCTGTGACCTTGGATTTTGAAAGTGTCAGGAAACTCAAATAAATTAATACCAACTTTTCCAAATGACGAAAAAAGTCCCACATGGAGGGGTCTGGGCATTCCCAAAGAAGTAAAAAAAATCCCTAGGATTCTGAAATAAAAATATTAACACCCTCAAAGAAAAAATTGTCAGACACATTATATACAGATAATTACAACAGTCAATTGATCCGGATTGTCGGATTGTCGGTAATAAAAATCATCATCAGAAAAATTTTAATTAATGAAGCACACGGGTTATACCCGGTGCTTCATTGATTAAATTTTTGATGATTATTCCCGTAATTAGTGTTAGCAATCTAATATTATTGTGTCCATGGAAATATTGCCCACCCATGGAAAGTGACCGGTTCACGATGGCTGTACTGCAGGCATGATATGGATTTGAAAAAGTTGAGACTCTTGGTTCAAGTGCTAGCAAGCCAGAATTGATGGGAAAGCAACTGTAGTATTGAGGAAGTATTCATGGTAGTCAAATAATAAACCTCAAGATCACATGAAAATTACAGAACTTCAACAACTGAATTTCTATTAAATCTGCCAGACAGTCAGTAAAATTTGATTTTCTCAGTTAATTAATTTTTTTTATCTCATTTTTCAAATCTCATGGGAATTTTGTCAGGAAAAGTTTGTCTGACAAGCGGATGCACAGATCAGATTATTATCAGATTTACTTTCTACAAGCCAATACTTTTTGTGTTTCTTTACAGTCTCTAGGATAATATGTTTTTAACCCACTTACTACAAAATTCAAAATTTATAAACTTTGTATCTTTTGAAATCTTGCATCTTTTACAACAAGTGTTTTCTGCTTTTCCTATTAGTTAAGATTTTAAAATACATGAACTGAAATAGGTTCAGTCAATAAGGCAGAGTTCCCAGGAGAGTGGGACACCATTTTGTAGTCCTGCAAAGCCTTATTGTACCTACGGGACAAAATACACCACCACCCACGCTATTCTGTAGATTATGAGGCCTAAAACATAAAACAAACCAAGAACATGAACTTTCTATGGCAAAGAAATAATTACAAAAATAAATGAAAGTGTCAATGACACTGCAGCTTAAGTTGACTGTGTGTAGTGTTTGATGAAAAGTATGATGTTCAATGTTTATGAAAGGATTATGAAATAAGACAAGAACTGTGATAATTGAGAATATGGTAAGTTCTGTACCCTACATGCTATGAGTTCAACAAGAATAATTTGAGGTGTTGACTGTACGAAAGAATTGAGGCCTGGTTAACGTATGTCAACCAAAGTTACCAAGTAACAGTACAATCATTCCAAAACAAATCATTCTACCAAGTTACAATGGAATCCCTTCATAAATATGGCTTGTAGACTTTACTAAAGAAATCTAGGTCATGTACCTGTCCGGCAGTCATGGTCGATTGATCGTGACCAAAACAGGACAGTCTCATCTAGATATCATACCAAGTCATTTTGCCAAGTTACAATGAAATCCCATCATTAATATTACCTGCAGACAGTGCTAAAGGAATCTAGGTCACGTGCCCAAGTGGCGGTAGCGGCTAACTGATCGTGACCAAAATTGGACAGTCAGACTCATCAGGACATCATACAGAGTCATCCTGCCAAGTTACAATGAAATCACTTCATAAATATGATCTATAGACTGTGCTAAACAAATCTAGGTCACGTGCCCGTCACAATTGACCGATCACAACCAAAATAGGATGTTCTCATCTAAACATTATACCGAGTCATACTATCAATTTACAATGAAGTCCCTTCATAAATGCAACCTATAGACTTTGATAAAGGAATCTAAGTCACATGCACCTGCAGCCATCACGGTGGACCAAACCCAACCAAAATAGGATGTTCTCATCTAAACATTATACGGAGTCATCATTACGTGTACGCTCCATTTAAAACCCGTCTTCGTCACACCCAGACATGTTAATCTCCAGAATAATTTTTCAGGGAACCTGATGGTGATTTTCAGGGAAATGGGATGGATTTCAGGGAAAGGTTCGCGCAGAGACAAAACAAAAGAAAAAGCTTGCAAATTTTCAGCTCATGGACCACCATTAACACCAGGTTATATCCAGATCTAGCTGTCAATTATGCTGATGCATTTATGCTATTTTAAAAAATCATAAAATAATTGTTGATTTGAACTCCCCCCCCCACTTCTCCTTCAAATGCCGGAATATAATATGTGTATTGAGTTTGGGAAGGAGGCTTTGGTTGCAATTTCTGACAAAGAGAACTAGCTAACAAGTCTGAATGTGATTAACAATTCACTCTGTCGCTTCCCGCTGTAAATACTAATTACCAAATTTTCAGCGAACACTATTACATTAACACCCATAATTCTGAAATATGGCATTAAAACCATGCACATACTGCTGAAATCTTTTTGTACACTCACAATACACAAGCCATACCCTTTTCAGAGTTTTTAGCCCCATTCCCACCCCTATTTTCCTTCACCTCGGTATTCCTTGGTATACTTCGGTATCCCTCGGTATTTAGTATGACCGATTTTTAAACGCTGTTAAATAGTTGAGGTGAAGGTGTTGTTTATGTTTTGAAATGGAAAAAGGATGAGGATTAAAGCTATTCTATGAATAAATAAATATATATTATTTAATTCCTTTCCATATATTTTATTTACCAAAACACTGCATTGAAGGTGGAGTTTTCAATTTTTTGAAAGCAAGTCACCTATTTTCACTTCTCATTACGAATCTCCGATTATGAAGAAAAAAACAGAAATAAACATGAACACAGTTGAAATATATATCTTAAACAAATTTAATTTAAATCCATATTTGACTGCTTTGTGAGTTTTTACCAGAGTTTGAAATGCATGTGATTTGACTCCGAATGTTTTACATCAGTTACAATGGGAAAGAAATATACAACAGTTATTTTCCAGAATTTTTGGTCCAAAACTGATTCCCGTCCAGAAGGCCAGGAACTACACTGAAATTTTGGGACTTTCCTGGGCATTCCGGGAGAGTTAACATGTCTGGTCACACCCGGTGATCACTCTGTAATATGTGGGTCCATCACCCGCCTATCAAGGCTAATTATAGATGAGTGGGAAAACCAGACTTCAAACAGAATGCTAACGACATTCATCAACAGATAGCAGCGAGTGGTGCAATGATATAATATAGTTATGCACATAAACTCCTGATTGCAAATTCGGCTGATAAACAAAAAAATATATATGAAAACACAACATTATTCCATTTCGATGACGTTAATACGTTTATCTGTATGTTTAGAAATGGCCCATGAAACTAGCATTTAAAAGAGTGGATAAATACATTTCTTCCACTTTATACCCGACCAATGAAACTGAGGCCCCGACTGTTCCATAAAAAAGTTTTCTTCTTTATTGTTTTTGTTCCCTGTTGTTTGACTGAATGTTGATGTTCGCTGGCCAAACCTCTCCACCAGATTTGCTCTTGAGAACAATAAGAAATCAAGTGTGCAGGTGTGTGTGTGAAGGAGTGTGTGTGTGGGGGGGGGGGGGGGGGGGGGAGGTGAATAGATTTATTAGTAGTGCCACCCTTGCTCATGAGCCTCATTCTGTAAAATGTCTGTGAACTTGGTATGAAGCCAACAGGACATGTTTTAAGGCATTTTGAATTTGCCGCGTACTTGGCATTTTTTCTCAGTTTGAAATACACTGAGGGTAGATGTACAAGTAGGTGGGTATACAGTAGAAGTGGGTTTAAAAGGAAGAGGTTGTTGCACAACAACTGAACATTATAAAAAGGAAACATGTTATAAAATTAGGAAGCCCCAACAGCGTGGGAATATTGCCTTTATTTCCACTGTAGTGCTTCATTAGGGTTAGTATGCTTTTTCTATGGGATTGTTACGATGATCATACGTATGAATCAGTGGCATAGCCAGGGGGAGGGGGCTGAGGAGGCCCCCCCCCCAAAAAAAAAAATAAAAAATTTGACCCCCATGTTAACCCATATAAGGAATATTTGGCAAGAAATTTTAAGTTGTTCATTATTGTTTACATGTATGGCCTGCCTTTCCTGTTAGGTAAAGGGTTAAACTTCATTTTGTCATAAAGTATTAAATTCACTGACGGAGTTAATCAAGTATATGGTTCTTTGCACAGTGATGTAGGAAAAGAATATATTTTATTATATGCTTCGCTTTAAGATAATTAGGAAATGTCATATAAAATATATATATAAAAAAAGATCTATATTCTGAAAAAACAAATCTGTTTCAAGTGTGCTGGATCTGAGAGATGCAAGAAGAGCCTAAAGCGAAAGAAATTTGTCTAAATTAAGCTTAATCAGCACAGAAAAAACCCCAATTTTCACCTAGCTTTTGGTCTGATGAAGACCTTCTTCAGGATAAAGACACAACAAGAAAAAATACACACAGACAACGAACAAAATGAAATGTGGCGATAAAAGTTCTCGAAAGTCAAATTCTAACTGAACGGGTGTGTAATACAACCCGAAAAGAAACAGGGGTAAAAGTAGAAAGCAAAAGATGAAAAAAAATACTGTTAGACAAAATTTGAAAAGAATTCTAGAAACGATATCTCCCGTGGAACCTGATTTTAATATGCCCTTTGAAATTTAAAAGGAACTGTAATTTTAGAAATGTCAAGATACTTCCATGTATTACATGAAAGTATGATAACAGGATGAGTTAAACAAATATATATACTGAGTCAAAAAAGAAAGTATAATAGAAACAAATGTGAAACAAGAGCACCGCCTAGCGGGGCAACATACGCTCGTCAAAATTGGAACATGCACAAGTTTTTCTGAGGTAAAGTTTGAAATTTTTGTTGACTCGACTATGTCTGTCCCCCCCCCCCCCCTCCAATCATTGCCCATTCCCCTGCCCTGTCTGGGGTAAAGGGTTTCAAATTGTATGCTTCTGTGCACACATTTCATATTGTTTTTGTGAAATTTTAGTACACAGAATGGAAATGCAAACAATTTTTTAGGTGTAGAAAATTCTCCTCGCCGTTTACAATGGTAGATTCCATTCACTGACAGGTTGACTTCATTGGTAACGATTGACGATTGGAGGCGCCAAGGAAAAGGACATTTTGAAGATCATAACAGCTATAAACAGCGAGGATTCTCATCGTTTAATAATAAAATGGAGTTATCGGCTCCTGTCACATGCACAACGACAATTGATGATCAACATGGGTGCAAAGTTTGAACAATATAGCATGTAAAATGTTGAAGGAGAAGGCGACACAATACTGTAATGTTTCATGTACTAAAAGGGGCATAACTCTGGAAATACAAAATAGAGTTATCTGCTCTTGACATGTGCACAACGACAATTGGTGATCAACATGTGTGCAAAGTTTGAACAATATAGCATGTAAAATGTTGAAGGAGTAGGCAACACAATACTGTAATGTTTTAAGTATTAAAAGAGGGGGACATAACTCTGGAAATACAAAACAGAGTTACCTGCTCTTGTCACATGCACAACGGCAATTGTTGATCCAACATGTGTGCAAAGTTTAAACAATATAGCAAGTAAAATGTTGAAGGAGTAGGCGACACAATACTGTAATGTTTTAAGTACTAAAAGGGGGCATATCTCTGGAAATACATAATAGAGTTACCTGCTCTTGTCACAATCACAATGACATGTTGTTGTCCACCCAACGTATACAATTTTGCTACGGATTTCAAAATAGCACATGCTACCCGAGGATGTCAAATTGAATGGTTCAGCGACGATTTTCTTTGTGTTATGTTGTGCTAGAGAGCCTGGGTTATTGAGAAAGCACGCTAGTTTTTGTCTTCCGACATCTTAAAAAATGCCAAGGTTAACCAAAAGTCAGAGGTGGCATGCCATTGGTATGCATGAGGCTGGGATACCTCCAGATGAGCTCGCTGCTGAGTTCGGAGTCACTGTGACCACTATTTGCCGTCTCATTGGAAGGTATAGAACCACTGGATCTACTGCTGACCAACCGCGTTCAGGTCGACCAAGAGTTATGACCCCTGCACAAGACCGACACATCAAGATGTCTCACTTACAGGATCTCTTCCTTCCGGCGACAAGAACAGCAGCAATTATTCCTGGTAGAACTAACAAAAGAATTAGTGCACAAACTGTCTGCAACAGACTTGCTAAACACAGCATCTGAAGTAGGCGTCCATACCAAAGCCCAATCCTTACCCAACGTCATCGTACTGCCAGAATGGAACGGTACTTAAGCGGGTTCTCTGGACTCAGCAACGTTGGTGCACAGTTCTTTTTAGTGATGAATTACGATTTTGTCTTCGGCACGTTGATAGTAGGGCAAGAGTGTATCGTCAATGAGGAGAATGGTTTTCTGATGCGGGAATGCGACCATTTTGGCGAGGGTAGTGTAATGGTTTAGGCAGGAATTTCCTTGCACCATCGAACGCAGTTGATCTTCGTCGATGGTAATCTAAATGGACAGCGATGTTGGGATGAAATTCTTAACGCTGCTGTTGTCTTGTTGTTCAATGGTAACATCAGATTGCAGTTATTCCAGCAAGACAATGCCCGATGTCACGTGGCTCGTATCTGTTGTGACTTTTTGAGGAGCAGAGCATCAAACTTCTTCACTGGCCCCCACTTTCGCCAGATTTGTCGGCAATCGAGCATCTTTGGGATCAATTGGACCGTTGGGTATGACTTCATGATCTTCAGACGTTAGGTGAATTAAGTAATGTTCTAAGGCAGGAGTGGAACGCAATACCACAGGGTGACATCCAGACACTTATCAGGTCCATACGCCGTTGATGTGTCTTGCCATCCAAGAGGCAAATGGAGGACATATATGCTATTGACTGCATGTTCGAACTTTTCATTTCACCACATGTCTGAATTGTGACGTCCTGACTTGATGCTGGCAACAGTAAGAACATGAAATTATGCAAATTCATACAGCTAGACTCGAAATATGAATTTACAATAATTTGTTTAGGATTAAAGTCGATAATACTAAAAAAAAATTGCTCCTCAAAGTTTATTATACTTTCTTTTTTGACTCGGGGGCACGGTAGTAATTGCCATTAAAATATGTTTTAATTGCAAATAAAACATCGCAACAGAAAGAGATTACCCTCTGTTTTTCGCTTTGTACAGTATGGTCATCATGGATAGGTCGTAATCCACATGCGGGCAATATTTCCATGCATGCTTTAACAGTGAATAGTGAATATCTGACATAAAACAATGGAATCGCCCTCATATTTTCAATAAATGAAGCTAAGGGTATGACCCAATGCTTCTTTCATTGAATATTTCCTGAAAACTACTGATTATTGATTGAGAAAAGTGCCTGTTGGCAACACTGTTCTCGTGTGGATTTTGACCATTCCACGCCGGCTGTACTGTACTGCAATAATCTCATTCGTAACAGCAAGGAAGCTTATTTCCTTGCAATCACAAATGAGATAATTCTAGTACCTACTCTGAAACAGTAGGTATCTATTTGTTACATTACTGGTAAGAGGGTGCAGTGGAACTTGGTTAACATAATATACAAATTCAGCTTTGGAAAAAAAATATCAACAAACCATATGATGTGACTCCTTCATTGGAACACCCATCAAACTCATTCCAATGAGGGGGAGGGGAAGGGAGGGGAGGGGAAAGGGCCAAATGATATTGTTTTGTTGAAAAAAATTCGATCAAAAAGAATATTCAATTTTAAGGGATTTGGTCACTTTCTTGTAATTTCTGGAGAATAACTGATTATTAATTCTATTATATTCTGTTTGACAGAGCTCTTTGAGATATAATAGACTAAATGCATGTATCTAGGTCAAACAGGTCTATAAACATGGGGAATTCAGTAACTGTCAGGGTAATTTCTGCATCATATTTTAAGATATTTTATTCAATTAACAAAAGTTTACTGTGTGAATTTGTATGCAATTAACTTCTGGAGTGCTCAATTATTTTTCAAAAGTGATTTGTAAGAAGAGGTTTTTTTTTCAAAGATAGCATGCTACCAGCAAGGTGAGCCTTAATTTAGCAAAATAGGATTCATGAATAATTGCTTTATTATCATATATTGGAGAGTGCCTATTGGCACTCTCCAATAAATAGTAATAAAACGGTCTATATAAAAAAAAATTTCTACTGCTGAGCAAACAACAAGCAAATACAGTGTACAGCCACTAAAGTGCCTCTCAGCACTTTTCAGTACAGCCTCAAGCACTAGCACATAGGCGAGAAGGTACTAGCACATAGTGGCTTCTGACACTCAACCAGTTAACAGGTCCAATTTGTCCTGAAGCAATGGTAAATGGTTTGGTGTTTGGAATTTATATTCAATTAATAGAATTATTCAACAGAGATATACAGTTAAGTGAGCTCCACTGTATTTGTTCAAAGTACCTATGATAAATGGTTTTCCAATATTTTCTTTCCAATAAACTTTCCAATAAGAAGGTTATTCAATTTTCAGGAATTGTTTGCCAGTACAACAAAATTATCACCCAACAGAAAATCAATATCCACAGTTTAATGCAACATGTGGAATTGTGCTTCATCTTAAATTTCTTTCCTGTTGTGCAACAACAAAATTGAACAGGTTCAGTGCTACAAGCCCACATATGGGCAATCCAAAGAGAGCAATCTGTCTGGCTTTGTATCACAATTTGCACTACAAAATGCTTGCACCACTATGCACTATCCTACATTGATTAACAAAACATCAATTCAAGTTTTTTCAACAGGAGAGCCTATCAGCTATTGGTGACTCAGTGACTGTCTCAGTGACTCAGAGCAGAAAGGCATGGTTTCACACATCTTCTTGATTATTCCTCTTAATTCGCAAAAAAAATCCCCCATCATTTGGCAAACTCTGCAGGTCATAAGGGCTAATCATTTAGTGACATTCCAATTTGCAAGGCTGGTAAAAATGAAACAAATTTTAAGTTCATCAAGGCCAATAACTCATAACTCTAACAAAAATACTCTGAATAACACATTCGTTGACCGTGGTACTAGACATTAATAATAAAACACTTGCACACTCAATCTGATGCCATTCCACCAAGTATTTTGAATGTTAATGAGTTTAAAAACTTGCTGGTCACAGAAAAACTCAAGTGATTAACCCTTTACCCAATATAACGGCCAAAACTGGTCAGCGCTTTTCACAAAAATCGCCAATTAATTATCATTATGTTTTCAATTTTGGTATAAAAAACATAGGTTATGACCCCTCATTGGAATGAGCTCGTTCCAATGAGGGGCCATATTCTATGTTTTTGAGACAAAAAAAAAATGAAAAAAATTAATTATTCAAGAATTTTGTTTGCAAGTGTCGTCTGCTTTTCAGGTTAGGTAAAGGGTTAACCGACTGACCACTGGCAAGATGGACAGACAGACCAACTGATGGCCAGCCAGGTGGCTGAATGGACAGATGGATGGATGAATAGATGGACAAATGGACAGATGGTTGGATGGATGGAGATTAGAGCTGTGCAGTATTGAAATTTCAGTTTTGGTATTGGTATCGATATTTTTCAGGTAAATACTTCAGTTTCGATATGGTATTTGCTATATGCATAGAACACTGAAAGTAGTTGCAAACTGACCCAATTTCCAAACATTCAACCATATAGTAACTTAACAGGTTCAGAGCTGATATCTCATAAACCTGACAAGTTAATTCAACCGTGATAACTGATTAGTCTAGCATGTTATGAATCACTCGATTCAGCGTGAATCATCACACTGAATCAAGTGATTCATTAAATAACCTGCCAAGCTAATCAGTTGGCCTCTATGTCCTTCATACCGTCTACCCCCTCCCCCCCCCACAATGAATCAGGTAGAAGAAACATATATGTTCTTCATCTTCAAAGCTTTGCAGTAAGTTGTGGTAGCACTCTTGGTCAGTCCTTCCCCCCTTATCTTTCAAAGTGGAAACAAGACTAATGACGAATGTCCAGTGAATCCAGTGTCCAATATTCTCACAAATATGCAAGAAAACTGAAGTAATGCAACTGTAATTAATCTCTCTATGATAAAAATCCAGTTGTGAAGACAATGTGCATTGCCAATCATGCAATGCGTGAATGACATGGTGTCACCCACCTTTCATTGTTTGGGTTCATCTTTGACAAACATGTAAAATAACATGTTTTATGACATTCATCTGGTTGCAATTATAGGGTATTTTGCGTGGAATCACTCTTAACAGTGTTCACTAACTTCACTTCTGGTTCCTGGCTTCATACAGGCTGTCACTAAAAAGTGTATCCCGATGCCGGGTCTGAGTCTGGAATTGGTGTGTACCGAAATCAATTATTCAAATATCCCCTTGATGTGATATTTTTATCTATATGTCGTATAAACCCATCTTCTTTTGAATTTGTGAAAGAAAATCCCATTTTTTTCATTTTTCTGATTTATATCGTGAAAAATTTCTTTCAAACACACTAAAAAGTGTATAGAGAAAGACTATTTGGTCTTGTGTTTTGTCTCTTATTTTGATCGGCGGTGTTATGACTCTTATATTTTCGGCAAGTTCTGGAAGGAAACTGGTACGAATTACACTCGTAAACTTCGGTAGTAATTTTGTTTTGTATATTTCTAACATGTCCAAATTTAAATGTTGTACACAAATTATTTATCAAGTTATTATCGATTGAAGCACCAGAGGCAAAAATCATCAACAGCTGAGTCCGAGTCCGGGAAGATGTACACTGTAATTATTCATTTAAATCTCTTCACTATTGCCAATTGCCAGTGCTTTTTTACTGAGGTAAACGGGTTCAGATTTAATTGTAAAACAGGACCTGGTCCGCAATGCCTGGGGTGGACGTCCTCTACAATGGGCAGCATGTGTGTAGACGGTTTGCTCAAGTTGACTTTATACCCTTGTTGCGGTCACAATTAGCCATAGCTGCAGAAAAGTGACATTAAACACCGATAAATAAATTGCTTACTCGTGGTGGGGTTGACTTTCTAATTTACAGATTAAGTGAAGAAAGTGCAAGAATCACAAGGAAACTTTCAACTCATGGACCACCATGTTACACCGGGTGGTGCATGGGCTGAAAATTTGCTAGTTCTTGTACTTTTTGTAAAAATTTAAAATATTTTGTTTCGTATATTATATATACATTACCAGTATGCACAAACATTAGTGAATATTTTCCTGTATCCAGAGTTAAACTTTGCATTTATTTTATTACATCTTGTTTGACAGGACCCATGGAGCTCTGTCAAACAAGATATATAATAGAATAAATGTCTGTATGGATGTATTGTATTTATTTATTGGTGTTTTAAGGTCACATACTTATGCACAATGGCTAATCGTGACTGTGACAGTTTTACGGATGGAGGAAGCCGGAGTACCTGGAGAGAACCACCTAGCATCAACGAGCAACTGTCAGCTCCTCAACATTCTAACTCTGTTCAAGCTCCGCTCAAGCAGGGTTACAGTGGTTGAAGACATGTGCATCATCGATGTGCAGTAAGCCTTAGTACACAGCGTCATCGTGACCACATGTAAGCAACCGGGATAAAGCGCCTTGCCCAAGGATACAAAGTGTCGGTCGTCCCGGACGGGGATTGAACTTAGGACCTCTAGCATAGAAGTCCAACAATCTACCACTAAGCCACCACACTTCCATGGATGTATTGAGGCCAAATTATATAGGTCGATAAATACAGGGAATTTTGGAGATTGTCACAGTAATTTATCAACAAATTACAAGATTTTTTTTATAAATTAACAAGAGTTTTTTATTAAAAACCTGGGGCACAAAACTCGTGTTCACAGCGATTCAACTAAGGTAAGTTCTGTATACACCATCCCGGACTCGGCTGTTGATGATTTTCACCTCCGGCTCTTCAATCGATAATAACTCCATAAATAATTTGTGTACAACATTAAAATTTGGACACATGTTAGAAATATACGAAACCAAATTACTACCGAAGCGTATGGGTGTAACTCATACCAGTTTCCTTCCAGAACTTGCCGAAAATATGATTCATAACACCGCCAATGAAAATAAGAGATAAAACACGTGACCAAATAGTCTTTCTGTATACACTTTTTAGTGTGTTTGAAAAACATTTTTCAAGATTTTAGTTAGAAAAATGAAAAAAATAGGATTTTCTTTCACTAATTCGAAAGAAGATGGGTTTATATGACATATAGATAAAAATATCTCGTTAGCACCTTGGCATTAAGGGGATATTTGAATAATTGATTTCTGTATACACTAATTCCGACTCGGATTCGTATACACATTTTAGTGATAGCCCTTTATACACATTTCTGAAAAGTCCATAAAATTCACAATTTTTCATGATATAATTAGGGTAAATTTTCTTTTTTCATGAGAATGAAAGTGTCAAAGACACTGTAGCTCAACTTGTTTAAAACATGTACATGTATAGTATGTGACACAGCAATGACAAACATCTAGGTAATGACCTGATAACAAAGGTACATGTAAAGTATTGTAACGGTCTGTACATAAATGCTGGCCGTAGCCTGTAATAAATATATAGGTAAAGTATTGTAATAGTGGGGTGACAGTTAGATGCTAAACTAGAAAAGAAATCTTGGAGTCCAGAGTGGGTCTGACTGAACCCAAAAATATTTGTTCTCATAGCACAGTGATAACAAAGACACCCAAAAACACTTGTTCCTGTCTCAAGGTGATAACAAAGGTACCCCAAAAAGTTTCGTGAAGATCAGTTCATAAATACAGACTTTAGCCCGAGCCGTATTGACATGTGCACTTACTGTGTATAAGTAACACTTAACAAATCAAAGTTCATCTTAATTTGCATAATTTCTGCACGAGAAAAAAACCTGTATTATATGTGATGTATTCCATGTTACTAAACATTCCTACAAAAATTTATTCAAATCAGAACTTTCATACAGAGCTGTACAAAAAACTGATTGCACTAATTTTGGTACAAAAAGGATGCTGGTGGCCATCTTGAATTTTGGACCACACCCAAAAATGCTCGTTCTCGTCCCACGGTGATAACAAAGGTACCCAAGAAGTTTCGTAAAGATCAGTTCATAAATACGGCCTCTAGCCTGAGCCGTAGAGAAGTTGTGTACAAAAAAATGACGGGACCTAATTTCGGTACAAAATGGCCACTGGCAGCCAATTTGAATTTTGGACCACACCCAGAAACACTTGTTCTCATCCCAAGGTAATAACAAAGGTACCCAAGAAGTTTTGTGAAGATCGGTTCATAAATACAGCCTCTAGCCCGAGCCGTATTGACATATGCACTTACTGTGTATAAGTAGCACTGAATAAATCAAAGTTCATCCAATTTGCATAATTTCTGCTCGAGAAAAAAACCTGTATTATATGTGATGCATTCCATGTTATTAAACATTTATACAGAAATTTATTCAAATCAGATCTTTCATTCAGAAGTTCTGTACAAAAAACTGATTGCGCTAATTTTGGTAGAAAATGGCTGCTGGTGGCCATCTTGAATTTTGGACTGCACCCAAAAACATGTGTTCTCGTCCCATGGTGATAACAAAGGTACCCAAGAGGTTTTGTAAAAATCGGTTCATAAATACAGACTCTAGCCCAAGCCGTATTGACATGTGCACTTACTGTGTATAAGTAGCATTGAATAAATCAAAGTTCATCTAATTTGCATAATTTTTGCATGAGAAAAAAACCTGTATTATATGTGATGCATTCCATGTTACTAAACATTCATACAATTATTTATTCAAATCAGAACTTTCATACAGAATTTCTGTACAAAAAACTAATTGCACTAACTAAAGTACAAAATGGCTGCTGGTGGCCATCTTGAACTTTGGACCGCACCCAAAACCACTCGTTCTCGTCCCAAGGTGATAACAAAGGTACCTAAGAAGTTTTGTAAAGATCGGTTCATAAATACGGCCTCTAGCCTGAGCCGTATTGGCATTTGCAGCTACAGTGCTGAAAGTAACATTAAATAGATCAAAGTTAGTCTAAATGGCATAATTTATGCACGAGAAAAAAAGAGAAAAATACCTGTATTATGTGTGATGTATCCCATGGTACTAAACATTCACACAAAAAATATTCAAATCAGCGCTTTCATTTGGAAGTTCTGTGCAAAAATCTAATTGCACCTAATTTTGTACAAAATGGCTGCCAGCAGCCATCTCGAATTTCAGACCGGACCTAAAAACACTCGTTCTCGTCCCACGGTGATAAAAAAGGTACCCAAGAAGTTTCGTAAAGATCGGTTCATAAATACGGCCTCTAGCCAGAGCAGTATTGGCATTTGCACTTACAGTGCTGAAAGTAACACTAAATAAATCTAAGTTAGTCTAATTTGCATAATTTACGCACGAGAAAAAAACCCATATTATATGTGATGTATCCCATGGTACTAAACATTCATACAAAACATTATTCAAATCAGAGCTTTCATATGGAAGTTCTGCGCAAAAATCTGATTGCACCTAATTTTGTACAAAATGGCTGCCAGCGGCCATCTTGAATTTCAGACCAGACCCCCAAAACACTCGTTCTCGTCTCACTGTGATAACAAAGGTACCCAAGAAGTTTCGTAAAGATCGGTTCATAAATACGGCCTCTAGCCCAAGCCGTGTGTACGGCACGACGGACGGACAGATGGACAATGGGCCATGGCAATACCTCAAATTTGGCTTCCCCCCAAATTGAGCTAATAAAAATGTACAAATAGATGATTTACTAATAGTAGCAAATCATTTTAAAAACTTTTGCTGCACCTCGATATCAAATGAACTTCGATAATGCTAAATCTAATGTCGCCTGTTGACTTCCGTACATTGTTTTTCAGTGTGTCTTAAAAGGTGTCGGGTCATTTTGCCCCAATTCCCATTCACCCCTATTTGTTTCGCCCCTGGTCATTTTGCCCCTCCTATATCACGGCGAAATGTCCCGGGTATGAGGGGTGAAACGACAATGATTTTATTCATTTTTTTAAATGGTTTTAAAGTACTTTTCACCACCAATTAACACTAAAATGCATATAACCTAATGTTTTTGTATAATGTTTTCTTTTGAATTTTGGACAACACATTGCACTGCCGACATTGTCAGTCTTTATAAACCAATGCTACGTAAGAGTAAATTCATTTATTCAGCTTCAGTAAATTCAAACTACAGACACAGAGAATATGTCAGAGTCATGTGTATACTGTAATAGAAAGGTAAGACACAGGTAGGATGCTATCACTTGTAATGTCCGCGGGAATTGGCAGCACCAGTTATGTGGAACTGGCATCTCCTTAACTATGTATGTATAGGAATGATATAAGTCAAGAGACAACTCTGGCTTGCATGTTGTGTGTATGCCATGTGGTCGGGCAAGAGCAGCATCAGAAAGGAAAGAACAAATCCCACTCATATATGCAGAAATTGCAGTGCTGGAGGAATTCTCTGCAAAGCAGTGTATGAATATTGATAGTGAGGCTCCAGAAACAGTTCTCAAAGGATTTGAAAGCAGAGACACGGAAATTCCTGAATCATTTGATGAGACTTGAAGTCAAGGCTCGTCAATGGCTACACCTGCCTTTGATTCATCTTTTGAAATTTCACTGTCTGATCTGAGGGCGAAACTACCCACCTCCGCCTGTGGGATGAAACGACCCGGGGCGAAATGACTCAGGACAAACAGGGATTGGGGCAATGACTCAGGAGGCGAACAGGAATTGGGGTGAAACAACCCAAGACCTCTTAAAATTAAGGTCAATCTTGTTTTTCAGTGTGTGCTGGCGTGCAATATAAATTATTTATTCGAAAAAATATAAAGCAGATGATCGGGTATTAAAGTTTGGGTGCTTGCACTTTAATAAAACGATCAGTTGTTAAAAGTATCTGCAGCTTAAAATAGCAATGCCGAATTGAAAGAAATGCTGTAAGAAATTGCTGAAAAGTGACAACCATGCGCAGTGATACCGTTTGTATGTCAAGTTGTCAACGTACGAGTTGTCAATACCAGTGGATAATTTCCAACCAATTGTCAACCACCCAACCAACCACTAATGTCCCCAGTGAATAAATCGCACAGTTATTTCCAGAATATATACTGAATCAGACTGAATGTTGGGAACACTGGAACCAGGCTGTATTTCTTCAGAAACAAAAGTATCAAGTTAACAACTTGCCAGTTTTTGTTTTTCTGCTGCCACTTTTTTATTTCTTTCTCTGACGTATTAGCAACGTCTGCTGCTACCTGTCACTTACAAAGTTTGCATTTGCATGTTTTCTTATCAATTCGATAAAAATATGTGGGCCACAGGCTTTTAGATTTATGATCCACCTTGATGAGTTAACTTTCTGTCAGTTTCACAGAAAAATATAAATACCGAAATACACGATATATTGATTGGTTTCAGTATGGTTTTTGGTATCCCTATAATATCAAAACCATACCGAAAATTTGGTATAGCACACAGCACTAATGGAGATGAACAGACGGATGGCAGATGGGCAGACAGATGGACGGATGGTCAGAAGGATGGATGGACAGACGGACAGATGGATGGATGGATGGATGGATGGATGGATGGATGGATGGATGGATGGATGGATGGATGGATGGATGGATGGAATGGAATGGAATGGATGGATGGATGGATGATGGACAGATGGGTGGACATTCTTACACGTTCTTACTTGTGAGGTTTTTTCCATGCTAAACTCTAACCCCACAAGGTCAAAAAATTAACCCCACAGTGCAAAAAATAACCCTACAGTACTAACCCAACCCCACAACTACCACTGACCCTAAATCGTAAACCCACAATGGACATCTGCTAAGCCTGAACAGATGGACGGATGGATGGATGGACGGACGGATGGAATTGCCACATATACAGCTGCTTGGTACAGCTAAAAACATTTATATCATGTGTTGGGTAAAGGGTTAACTACAAATGAAACAAACTCCATGAGCTAATTTTAAAAAGGATTGCAAGCTATGCTTTGGAAGCTGTAAACAGAAATGTTTAGGTATTCAGAAAAAAGAAATACTGCATAGGTTTATGACCTTGCTGGGGTTGCAGGTCACTAAGGCATGGCTGCTGCTCAGCGGGCTTGGCTGTGAGAGGTAGTAAATTTACATCTTTGCTCAGTTTATGAACTTTTATTAATAGTCCATCAAATATTTACATTATAATCGGCTGCATTAACATAAACATGGTAAAGTACATTCTTGGATCAGCCTATGTCTACTTTGGTATAACATGGTATAACTAATAACTGGTGCTGCTAAAAATGGCTGTCTGCTAACTGATTGACTGGCAACATGTTCAATACTCTAACTTAACAATAAAGCAACTTGAACACTGTCTGACTTGATAACTTATTTGTCGACTCCTTGACTGCCCTACACTTTCTTCTTCTCCAGAGCTTGCCAATATCTATTTTTTTTGTATCCAAAAAGGTTTCATCATCTATCTGCAGATGACAGGCAATGTATGCTCCACCTATAATCCCACCCAGCTGTCTTTGATTGGCCTAGACTGACAGTTCTACCCAGTTACCCTGGACAGGAAAACAGCCATCTTGTGAATTTGTTATGGTCAATTTAAATGACAGACCTTAGATAAAGAAAAGCTGTTGTCTTTTACTTGAAAGATTTCAGTTGAAGATAGGGTGTCTCATTACACAATTTTACAGGAAATGAAACACATAATCCTAGCAGGGTAGATTTCCAATCACCTAATTTGTTTTATAAATTGTTTTAAGAGACATTTACCATACAAATAGCTTAGGGGGAAGCAGGTGGGCTCAACATTAGGAACATCTTAAAATTATACAGCTATAAGGAAAAGAGTGTGCCAAGCAACAGAAAATAAATGATATTATTTTCTCCAACTAGACACACTGAATTTTTTGTAACTGGTTATAGGTTTCTCCTGGTTGTGTCGAAATATAGCAAAATTACATGACACCTTGTTGCACATAATGAGCTAAAAAATACAACCGACTATCTCACCAGACTCTGTGAAACAAGGCATGACACTGATGTAAAATTACCAAAATTTCAAGTGGCCAATTTTTCCCATAATGCTGCTGGGGATTTCATCAACTCAATTTTGTTTGACAGAGCTCCATGAGCTTTGTCAAACAAGACTGAATTGGTTAAATTCCAAGTTGCAAAATGTAAAAAAAATTGCAGCCTGAAATTATCTTTTGACATTAGTGTGCAGAGGTTAAATTACCACTTGTATTATGAGAAAATTAAAAAAATTCCAACCAACAAACCCTCCAGGCTCTGTCAAACAAGGAAAGCATGGCTGATGAACACTCTGCACAGTGATGAAAAAATGCTGAAACTTCAAGTGAGGATTTTTCCCAATAATGCAGCTATGAATTTAACCAATTTAATCTTGTTTGACAGAGGTCTTTCAGATCAGTCATTTATTTTTTAACATTTATTTATTAAGGTTTAACAACACTTTAACAGTCAAGGTCATATCATGTCGGTGACAGTTTTATGGGGGGAGGAAGCCGGAGTACCCGGAGAGAACCACTGAGCAACGACGAGCAGCTCCCCAACATCGTAACTCCACACTGCAGCACAGGCAAGGTTAGATTGGTTGAAGACATGCACACCGTTGACGTGCAGTATGCCTTAGTACATGGCGTCATCATGCCCCCACGTGGGCGATCAGGGTTAAGTGCCTTGCCCAAGGACATAATGCAGGAGTTCGAATCGATCGCTCAGACAGTCACCCATCCAAGGACGAACCGGGCCTGATGTTGCTTAACTTCGGTGATCTGACAAGAACTGGTTACCACAACGCCACTGTGCCCCCTTCGAGATCTGTCAAACTGGCAATTTAAAGAGCCACACCTTGTTTGAGTGCAGTGAGATAGTCGGTTGAATTAAAAAATTGTCAAACAAGGTGTGGATGATTAAATTGGCAGTTGCATTATGGGAAAAAAGTTAAAAAATTTATAGTAATTTATATATTTTTTATACTTACCAATGACCCAGACATAGCTGGTGCTAACTCTTAAAATATAGGGCCAAACACAAATTTTGCCCCCCAATCCCCAAAATTTGCATCTAAAACTAAAGAAAACATGTCCTGAAAGGCCCTCCACACCTCGCCCCCACTGCGCATGCGCAGTGTCAAGGACGTTCCGAAATTGGCGCCATTTATCATTCTAATAACCAGTGCCTGGTAAGCGCTATGTACTCAGCGGGGAGGCAAGAGTTCCCAACTCCTGGGAGGGCCATCCCCGTCTGGGTCATTGGTAAGTATAAAAAATATATAAATTACTATAAATTTTTTAACATTTTTACACTGTACCAATGACCCAGACATAGCTGAATAGTAAAAAGGCTGGAGGGCCAAGGACATAGAGCAAAATGGAATACGCTCAATAAAATAAAATAGAGTCATCCCCTGTAGGGAAAAGAAGTAATAGGCCTTACATGTATCTTTCTTATTTATGATAAATTAGAAAGATACAACACCTTCCAAAAATTGAGCTTCATACATCCATGTACTCTATTAATATCCAATAATCCTTATACTAATAATTTTTAAAGTAAGCCAATAATAAAGTAAGTCTAGAGAATAGAGACTCTTATACTCTTAAAAGTGTGTGAGAATTGCATAATCATGTCCGTTGACATATGCAATATTCAAAAGCTATACTTTAAAAACTAAGACTTGAATGAATTTTATAAACTTAAACTTCTCACTAAACAACCATCCCAATAACAGCTCAGAATTACTAACTCCGGAGGAGGTATCCCCTTGTTTTCATAGTAAAAACAGGTGACCCAAGGGAACACCCTCCCCCCCCCCCCTTTTCTTGCCCTGGGTCAAATAGCCCAGAGCGAAGAGGGCAGCCGAACGGAGACACTGCCAAAACAGACAGCCTACCTAGCTATAGTAGCAACTGTTAAGTGAATGACATTCTGAGCAGTAGATAATAGACCTAACAATAGAGGCCTCCAGAAATGGACTCGATATTTCTGAGATAAAATTCATGAATGGATGGCTGAGCGCAATGAGCAGCCTTCAAAAATCTATAATAGCAACACTATTAATGTAAGCCCAAGAAGTAGAAGAACTCTTACTTCATGAGCCGAAATCTTAAGCACAACTGCTAAGCCAATGATATACCATAAGCAGTACGCTAGTTAATAGAATCCATTAACAATAAAATGGAGCGTAACGTCCTTCTACTAGACATCAAAGACAGAAGAAGCTTACGCCCTTGTAATAAACAGATATCTGTTTATAAATACATAAACTGTACCCGGAAAGAGTAAAGGCCTATGCCCATACGAAGACGGAAGGACCTTAAAATAATAGGTTCCGGATAATAGGAGCCTAACTCTTATGCAACAATCCAACCTAAATAGTAACGGAAGTATTGATTCCGAAACTATGAAAGTGAAAATCATCCATCGATAGTGCATGAAACTCACTGACTCTACAGTAAAAGAGAAACCAACAGAATTACTGTGTAAAAGGTCAGAATTTGAAAACTACTGTTTCCAGAGGCTCAAATGATTACTTAGCTAAATAAGAACCGAAGTTAAAATCCGTATAGGAATTAAATCTAAAGATTCTAAGTCTATTTATCAAAAAGTTACTAACTGACTTAGATAAAGAGACAAAAGACTCAATTGTAAACTATCGTAGAGTACATAGGTATGAGGTAACATAAACCTATAACCTAAATAACAACAGGCTGCAGTAGATCTTGTGAAACAAGTATACTAAAAACTAGCAATGCGTAGTATGGAGGGATCAACCATATGAACATAATGATCCCTACACCACGACGGAAGAGCCTCCACTTTAGTCGCATAGAATAGCGAAGAAGAGGATCTCCTATAGTAAGAAATCGCGTCCAAAGCTCGTCCAGTACAGTGCTTACAATGCAATACGGACCACACAACGGAATACATGAAGGTTGCGACCTTGCTGGTTGTGATAAAGATGACACGATTTACCCAGTGAAAAAAGATCCTCACCTAGAGGAAGATTTCACGTTAAGATCCACAGTAGACAAGAGAGTAAATTACTCATGATCTCTGTGAAGATAGAGATGCTATCAACAGAAATGTATTGTGGTTGTTTATCTTAGCAATACCTGCTAAAACAACAGCGCCGGAGGATACGCGTATCCTATCATTCCGTCCTATAGATCAATAGAGCGTTAACAGTATTAGCTCAGAGATCTGGACAAGCTAACACATACGTCTGCAATTGATAAGCAAGCTGTGTCATAAATAAAACATCATTGGGCGCTCCCATAGATAGCAAATCTGATTAAATACTTGTTTGTTGAGAGTCCATTCTGACAGCAACAAGCGACCCGTAAGAGAACGGGAGTGCGATAAAACAATCAGACGACCCAGAATATGACGGACCAAAACTGAACTTGGTGTACTATAACCAACAGACGGATTCTTTCCATTAAATTGAATAACGGAAACGAAAGAGTGCCTCCCTGGTTCCGGAGATAGGCCACTACTGTCGAATTAAAGGACAGGAATTTGGGCATGCGTTTCTGAATAATGTTCATGCAATGACATAAAGCAAGCCTAAAAAACATTATTCCGCGGAAGTTAAACTGATAGCTAAAAGACTGCGGAACCCAAAGACCCTGGCACTTCGAATCCGTAGGGATCAGTATATATCCCAATCTGTTTGACTGGCAACCGTCATAACAGCCACACTAGGGTCCGGCAACTGCGGCGGCACTCTCTGAGTCAACCACCGAATGTTTGCCCCAGTCTGAATCTCTTGTAACACTAGATAGACAAGAGAATGTATAAATCAAGCAATTCATGGATTGCCGGAAAGTTGCCGTCGAAGAGAAGCTCCTCCGAGAACGAAGCGACTCTGAGAGAGTTCTTAACCTACTATCCACGCGTGGATGTAGCTAGGGCTGCATCACGTCTAACCAACTCCAATCAGCCACTGAAGGGCGGAGTTATACGTGAACAAACTACTGCCCTCAAAAGAAATTACATTGAGAATAATATCCCGTAAATCTTTTCTTGAAGACGTAATGATAACGCCTCAGTAAGGCGGATTACGTATAATAAAGCGTCTAAGTTAAGTCTACTATACATAATGTCGTTCCCAACATTGAAATTGGAAAAGACATAAACGGCGAAAAAGAATATATGCAGTCTTTAATCACACCGTCTAGACGCATGAACTCTCGGTATGCCCTGCTCTGCCAAAATAAACTATATGTAAAAAAGATAAAATGGCAGAAATGAGCCACGCGGACAAGAAACTAAACTATCATGCTTAGTAGCAGGCTTGTATATATATATATAATATATAGCGTCGAAAAATAAAACACATGTTGTAATGACAATATTGGACTGCGTCGGTAAGTCAGGGACAAAGTCCCTGTACCGATCGAAAAATCCGAGTCCAATGACGCTATAAGTCTCTTATCCAAGATCGCAGCAATGAAGTCCGAAAAATAATCACTGGAAGAAATGCCAGAAGATATGAAAGGCATCTTCCGATACTACTAAAGGGAAAACTCGAAATCTTTCGAATCCCTTTCGCCATCCTGTCGGACCCTATAAAGCGTTCGGTCGTCCGTAGCTTGATGCAACCGCGGACCGCACCAACCCAGCGCCGTCGGATAATTCCTGATTCGACCGAGAAACCGTCAATTGCTGGGATGCTGCGAAACAACTGTGCTAACTCGGATAGCACGTCCGTCACTGAGGCCTGAGGAGCAGCGGTCTTACGATGCATTGCCGCAGGAAGCTCCGAGATCGTTACCCCGTGCATACTTCCAATATGCGAGCGAACGGAGTGTATAGGCCTCGTGTCCCTTGGCTACCGGATGGCGCGACCTATTCGCTGTGGAATCACTGAATGCCGAAACTGATCGGATACTCGAGGTCACGTAGCCAATGTGCGGTCGTGTGCCCTGCTGTGAGGATGAGGAAGCATTAAGGACAGTCTCTCGGACTGTCAATATAACGGAGCGTCCCGAGCAACAGACATATGCTCCGAATGTAAAATATCTGAACCACAACATGCGGTCCCCTATGTTGTTGGCTTCCTCCGATCTGTCCTCAATCTGCCGTCACTGGGTGAGTACTAAAGTAATTAAAGTGCTCGCATCACCCAAATCTCCTTCCTAGACCGCAACGGACGAACCCGGCAGCCGAACCATTCGATGAATGTACGCTACACCGGGTGAGCTAGCGAATGTCACTCCGTAAGCGATAGACATATTCCATGAGCACTTATTGCCGCTAACTCTTCAATAACTATGACGACAGAGGCACACTTTTGAAAGACATCTCCATAACTCTTCGAACAAGAAACCAGAAATGCTTGGATAGCAAGCATAAAATAATAATATATATAGCGTCGTTCAATAATTCGAAAGTTTGTGTGATATTATTGGACTATGTCGGAACTGAGGGACGATGTCCCTGAACCGAACCAAAAATTTCTAAGTCCACCGACGCTATCAGTTTCTTATCCGGCATCGCAGCATATGTTGTTCCGAAAGGGAAAGCTTGAAATCCACCGAATCCCTTTCGGTATCCCGTCGGACCGGATGAAACTTTCGGACGTCCGTACCCGCTTCCGCGGAGCGTCCCGACCCAGCATCGTCGGATAAAATATATGCGACAGATTCAGTTGATGCTGGGATGCTGCGATAAACTGTGCTATTAAGGAAAGCACGTCCGTTCCCGAGGCCTGTGCAGTAGCGGACTTACGATGCATTGCCGCTGGAAGCTCCGTGTACGTTGACTCCCGCACACTTCCTATGCGAACGTCCGGAGTCTGCAGGCCTCGAGTCCCCGGCTACCGACCCAGCGCTGTCGGATAATTCTCGATCCGACACCGTTTCTGTCGGCTGCTGGGATGCTGCGATAAGCTGTGCTATGTGCACAAGAATGTCCGGCGTCGAGACCTGCGGAGGCGCAGTCTATCGGTGCTTCGCCGAGGGCAGCTCCGCATCAGATGGCTCCCGCATACTTATATGCGAACGTCCGGAGTCCATCGGTCTCGAATCCCTGGCTGCCGGATGGTGTGACCTGGTCGCCGAAGAATCCTTGATCGGCGAAGCTGGTAATATATCGGCGGTCACGCAGCCAAGGTGCGGTCGTGTGCGATGACGAGAAGAGGAAGCCTTAGCAGTCTCAGCGGACTGCCTATACAACGGAGCGTCCCGAGCGACGGACGTATGCTCCGCTAACGACACATTTGTACCACAACATCTGGGGCCAGATGTTGTTGAACGAGAGAGGGGCCTCTCTCGCTTGCCGTCCGGATGGACCGGAACGAGCTATGAACCGGACTAAAAGGCTTCCTCCGTTCTCCCTCCGATCCGCCGTCACTGGGTGTGCATTAAGTTAATTTTATAGTGCTCGCATCACCCCAAAATTCCTTCTAGACCGCAACGGACGAACCCGGCTGCCGAACCATTCGGTGAATGGACGCTACACCGGGCGAGCTAGCGGACGTCAAAGGCCGTCGAACCTACTAGGGTCCTCTTAGGCAATTGGCGTATTACATGAGCACTTTTCCGCTAGCCCTTCATTAATTGTGACGACGGAGGCACACTGTTGGAAGACATCACAGATACATCACCCTAATCTTGATCGTCTGAAATAGAAATTGATAAAGTAGAGTGACCCTGCGGGGAAAGGACCGGAGTGTCCAAATCCCCAACAACATACCGTGACATACGCTTCCCATATTGTATATCGAAATCATACGATACAGAACAGGAGTTAATGCGAGTACACTGACCACATATAGAATGATAATAAGGTCAGAGGAAGACTTCCTCTTAAAACAATTGATCAATATCCTTTCAATGTGAAAAGAAAACAAGTCCTGGTACTCGCACTAACCCCTGGCAATCAAAATACATAATAATAATATGATCCATTAATATAGAAAAAATAATTGAAATCAAAATATTTTGAAAAAATATTTTTTCAGAACAGCCCAAGTTTCTGAAAAGTAACGTTGAGCCCCAATGGATCCCAAGCCTAAGTGTGGACAAAATTTTTAAAAATATTTTAAACAATTTATTCAACACTTACGAACAATAATAATGTATCTAGTTATGATTAAAATAACATAAAGATATTATTATTTAGAAATCCCCCCCTCACACAGAGGGCTGTTGTAAATGTAAACAATGAGTGTAAAAACACTAAAATAAGACTCCAGGCACCCAGGCCCGAAATCAGTTACCAAAAATACACCATCTGATGCAAAACAGAGACTTCCAGGGAAGAAACTGCAGAACATCAGATGGTAGATGCAGAACACAACGCCTAACCACCCGTAGGTGAAGACGTAAACATGGGGAAAGAACAGAATTCATTCTGTTATTAAGCTAAAACTCCCAAGAAATTTTAGTAATAATAATTACAGAAACTATGCCAAAAGCATGGGAGAATAGCAAGGGGGAACTTAAAGGACAGGGAGAGAGGAAAAACACTTGAAAAACAGTGTAACTAAATAATCAGAATGACAACAAAATGGCTGCTGCCTTGAAAATAGGTAACTTAACATAATTTCATTAAAAAATTTTAAGTTACAGCCCTGATAATATTCTGTCACACATTCTTTTCCTCTCCTCCTTTTCTATCCTCCTTAGAATCACCATTTCACTAATATTTATGTGTCTGGCATCATTTAAACTGAGATTTAAAAGCACAAAGATCAGTCAGATGTTAACTGATGAAGGGCCAAACTTAGAATGATAAATGGCGCCAATTTCGGAACGTCCTTGACACTGCGCATGCGCAGTGGGGGCGAGGTGTGGAGGGCCTTTCAGGACATGTTTTCTTTAGTTTTAGATGCAAATTTTGGGGATTGGGGGGCAAAATTTGTGTTTGGCCCTATATTTTAAGAGTTAGCACCAGCTATGTCTGGGTCATTGGTACAGTATAAAAATATTATTTTCCGCCACACTTTGGATGTCCGACAACAGAGGACAGAGTGTTAACAAAACATTCATCGCAAAGTAATATGCAATTAACTGGTTAATTTTCAATTAGAAGTATAATAATACGAGTCTGCATTAGAAGACTATACATAATTAACAGAAATTATCTATTTTCGGTGTCCAATTAAGTTGAGTATTTTGTAGTTTGCAAAGCATAAGCGGCCAATCTGCATTTAACAAACCAGGAAAGTAATTCATAACCACAACAATTAACAGTCTCAATGCAAAAATGGCATCTAAATGCTGTACAGTGGAGCCCACTTAATTGGATATTTCTTAACTGAATAACCCTGTTAATTGAATATAATATCCCAACACAAACCATTTACTATACATCCAGTACAAATTTGACCTGTTAATTGAATATAGGTTATAGAGTAAACTCCTGTTAATTGAATAAAAATTCTTGTAACCTGTCGATAAATTACCCCGACTCTCCCTAGTTTTCCTTTGTTTATAAACCTATTTGGCCTCAGTACATCCAATACAGACATTTAATCTATTATATCTTGTTTGAGGGCTCATGGAGCTCTCTCAAACAAGATATAAGAGAATAAATGCTAAATTTATCTCTAGAATATAGGGAAGTGACACAATCCATGTCAATTGAATAATTTTCATTGGCAAAGTGGCTATTCAATTAACAGGGTTCCACTGTACCAAAAACTTATCAGAGCCATTAACTGGTTGAGGGCTAGATTATTTTTGGTGGTCTGAGTTTATTATTCAAAATTTGTTTAATACAAATTATTGGAGAGTGCCCACCGGCACTCTCCAATAAATTGTAATAAAACAAATTTATATGAACCAGATACTATTTGTATTTGACTGAATATGAAACATGAGAAAGGAAAATTTTGGCCTTTGCTCTGGTACCCTCATTTTTTGAAAGCCATGATAGTGGCTTCTTGCACTCAAGCAGTTAAGGGATTTGGGTTTTTGCCTGTTTTTGATTAAATGATATGGTTTTTTGTCTGTTTAAATCTTAAGGGGTGTGGGGTTTTTTTGTAAGGTGTTCTGGTTTTGCTATAATTTTTAGTTTATGTCCAATGGAGTTTTGTCTGCAACCACCCTTAATGTCCTACTTCTGGTTTTGTCAAACATTGTGACCTGACTCACCTGAGAATTGGTACCCACCATGCATTCACGAGACAGGCATTCTGACTGAAGTCAACTCATTCTGGAAATGGCTTTTGATGTTGGCAGTCTACACAGGCAATCACTCCTTGGTGGACATGTGTTAAATTACCCTGATTGCATTATAGTTTTTCCACTAAAAAAAAATGCTATCCAATTTTTCAGAATTGCATTGTTGGTTTGTTTACTGGGGTTCAACAACAATTTCAATAGCCAAGGTCACATAGTGTCAGCCAGTTTTATGGATAGCAGAAGCCCGAGTACCCCGAGAGAACCACTGTGCAGTAATGTGCAAATGTCAGACTCTCCTCTTTACTAACTCTGCGTGAGCAGAGTCACCAGCAGTTAAAATCAAGTGCACCATCTACGTGAAGTATGATTTAGTACACATCGACACCATACCTCCACATGGGCAATCAGGATAAGTGTCTAACTCGTAGACAAAACACAGTTACCACCAGTCAGGATCAAATCACTGATCTTTCAGTTTAACCCTTTACCCAACATAACGGCCAAAACCGGCCAGCCCAATTCTAAAAAATTGTCAATTAATTTTCATTATTTTTTCCTTTTTTATCTCAAAAACATTGGTTATGACCCCTCGTTGGAACAAGCTCGATGAGCTCATTCCAAAGAGAGGTCATAACCTATGTTTTTGAGACAAAAAATGAAAAAAAAATTAGTTATTCAAGAATTGTTTTTGCAAGTGTCGTCTGCTTTTCATGTTAGGTAAAGGGTTAAAGACCAATACTCTAAACACTTAACCACAGCACTCCCTACTTTTCAGCTGAACTCTTGTTAACTGAATAGCCATTTTGTCACAGAAAAGTATTCAAGTAACTGGAGTATTAAATTAACAGGAATGTGATAGCTTTAGTTTTATTCCAGTGAAAACTGGAGCAATTATTCTCTTATACATATATATATCCAGTTTGACAGGTGAGGGACAAAATCCAACAGGACAAAAACCCATAATTATAGAAAGAACAGAATACCTAACAGATAAAAACCCCAACCTCTCAAAGGTTAAACAGACAAAAAAAAATTTCCCTTAATTATACAACATATAAAAACCCAAATCCCTTAACTGGTTAAGTGCAAAATTATTTTTTTATGTAAATTGAAAGATGGATATTTTTTTTGAAGATACCCTACTACCAGCACAAGTCGCTTTAGTTTAGCAAGATTTTGTTCTTAAATAATTGTTTTGTTACAATTTTTTGGAGAGTGCCAATAATAAAGTGCAACCAAACAATTTTATATAAAAAAATCCAGCAAGAGGATCACAGATCCAGAAGTCGAGTTTTGATATTAAATTCTGAAAAATAAGCTATTTATAGTAACAGTGACCTTGACCTTGGAGTCCGAGACTCCGAAATCGATAGGTGTCTTCCCTTCCTATAAGGTAACCTCTGGTATAAGTTTGGTAAAGGTGCGTCAAATAGAACTAAAGTTATTGCCTGGAAACCAATTTGTCACAAAATATTCTATTGATTGTAATAGTGACCTTGACCTTGGGGCCCCAGACTCCAAAATCGATAGGTGTCTTCCCTTCCTATATGGTAACCTGTGGTATAAGTTTGGTGAAGATACATGGAATAGAACTAAAGTTATTGCCTGGAAACCAATTTGTCACAAAATATTCCATTTATAGTAACAGTGACCTTGACCTTGGAGTCCCAGACTCCAAAATCAATAGGTGTCTTCCCTTCCTATAGGGTAACCTCTGGTATAAGTTTGGTAAAGGTGCATCAAATAGAACTAAAGTTATTGCCCGGAAACCAATTTGTTACAAAATATTCTATTTATAGTAACAGTGACCTTGACCTTGGGGCACGCAACTCTGAAATCGATAGGTGTCTTCCTTTCCTATAGGGTAACCTCTGGTATAATTTTGGTAAAGGTGCATCACATAGAACTAAAGTTATTGCCCGGAAACCAATTGTTTATGCCTGCCGCCCACCGCCCGCCACTTCATCAAACTGTAAGTCGAGTTTGACTTCGTCAAAACTCGACTAAAAATTTTCTTCTTCAGCTGATCAAACCTCAAGCTAAGGCATACAGTGTAAAGCCACTAAAGTGGCTTCCAGCACTTTTCAATACAGGCATGATAGTGGCTTCAAGCACATTAATCATACAACAGACAAAAACCCATATCCCTAAATTGTAAAACTGACAAAACCACATTCCCATTAAAACAATAACCGATAAATCCATAATTATATGGACATACCAAAAACAGACAAAATCCTATACTTTTTGTAAACTGCCAACTGAAACTGCCATTTTATCAAGGGTTGCCTGTTCAAATGATTCTGCTGTGAAATTATAAGACTTTTAATAAATGTTTGATGAATTTATATAGAGATTGCCAAAACAAAACAAAAAGTATTGAGGAGTTATTAACTGAATGAGTGATGTATTTCTTTTTCCAATTTTCTTTGCATGTCTTTACCTTGTTACAGTTTATGGAAAAGTGCCTGTCTATAAATTGTAACTAGGCAAACCCTAACAGACAGAATAATTTCACTTCAAAGGTAATATAAAATACATCCACAGAATATGAAGCAATTGTTTTGTTTTGGCAGAGATGCTAAAGAATGGATGATAAGGCCTATAAAAAAGCATTCTTGTTTCACAGGCAATTTTTCCTGAATTTTATGAGGAGGGAGGGAGATTTTTTTTTTTTTCTTTGGTTTATTCACAAAACAGTTCTGAAAATAGGTGGAATCAGAAATTTAACTACTCACACTATTATGTGGCAAACAAATGTTTTCAACAGTGAAAATTTCCCATAATGTGTAGTAGGAAATTTAACAAACTATATCTTGTTTGGCAGAGCTCTGTGAGCCTGTCAAACAAGGTATAGTTGATTAAATATTTGTCCCACAAGTGCAAAATAGTGTCACAGAAGAGATTTCCAAATGAAAAATAAGAAGATGAGGCAGGTTTTCTAGGACGAGGGAGGTGCCCGAGAACAATAATTTTTTTTAATGGCCTAAATAAAATATACATAACAAATACGATGTTATTCCACCAAGTATTTTCAAACTTATAGAGTTTAAAAACTTGTTGGTCACAAACTAACAGACAGACTGACATTACCACATATCCAGCTGCTTGTCACAGCTAAAAATATATAGTGCTTAATGAGTTGGGTGCTAAAACCCCATATTTGGGCTCTCCTGAATAGTCCCAGTGCCTCGAAGGCTTCAAAATTATGTGGATGTGCTTCATATTCTCATGGGAGTAAGTTTTTTCTTTATATGTATGGAATTTCCATTATATTTTATTTATATAAATTTGCCTTGTAACAGCTTATTGGAGAGTGCCTGGGGGTACTCTCCAATAAACTCTTACAGGGCAAACTTATATAAATAAATTCTTATAACCAAAATTAGGTAACCCTTAAATGTATAGTCTTGCACTCTACCAGTTGAGGCAGTTTATGCAATGAATGGGTCAAATTTGTACTAAAAGTATAGTAAATGGTTTGGTGCTTAGAAGTTATCTGTACAGGGACATAGGAACCTAGGATCAGAGGGTGCACATGCGCCCTCCTCAAACTTTTCCAGAAATAGTTGATGGAGTGAGAGAAAGAGAAATGAAGAGAGAGTTCAGGCCAACATTATCTTTACAAAACCAGCATTGCAATTTTATTGGAAATTAGTAGGAAGGGGATGCAAACTCTTTATTTTTAACTGAGTGACTGTTAGACGCCAGTATCATGGCTTTACTGAAAGGTGTCGAAAGCCACTTTAGTGGCTTTGCACTATGTGCATAAGCTTGTCTGTCGTTCATGGATCAATTGATGAAAAAATGTTCATATAAAATTTTGTTACAATTTATTTGGAGTTCCAGGAGGCACTCGCCAATAAATAATAACAGGACAATTATTTATGAACAAAATCTTGCTAAACTGAAGGTCCACTTGCTGGGAACGTGGTATCTTTGAAAAGAGATACCCATGCTTCAAATGACCTTTAAAAATAATTTAGCACTCTACCAGTCAAGAGGTAACCAAAGATTCCCTTGTTTGCTTTATCTTTACTACAAACTTTAAGACAAGAAAATGCACATTTTCGGCTCTGAAATTTATGAAATTTGTTAAATTTAAACATGGAGCCAGAAATTTGTATTTTTCTTTATGTAGAGATGTGTGAGTCCCAAACATAGATTTGTGCAGTGTATTCCTACCATGTCACTAAGAAATGTAGGCCACCACTGATATTTATCAATGTGTGGGTGCTCTTGTATGCTCATGCCCCCAATCCCCAAGGTTTGACAGGCTTCCTATGTCCATGTATATGCAATTAACAGGATCATTCAACTCAAAAATATCTAGAGTAAGAGATTAAATTATTCCCTAATCATGTTTTAAATTTATATGAAAAACCAATTAGCAGTGTAACAGCAAATGTTTTCTGGATGTGTCTGGAGTCAGTACTGGTTCAAAGAGGTCATTCACTACCCTGATTGAAATACCAATGTGATAATTATTACAGGCATAATTCACAGAGAATCTCACACCTTAAACATTATCAATTTACAGTTTTCACACATGAACACATAGCAGGGAGAGATCAATAATTTGCCTTCAGACAAAGGGAGAGGTAATAGCCACACAAATATGGAGAAAATCCATGCAAGATCCGTTGCACTGTTCTCTTTTACCCTCTGCACATTGATGTCATAATGTTAATTTCAAGATACTAGTTTTTCCCAAGATCTCATTGGGAATTGGGAAATTAACCATTTCAGTCTTGTTTGACAAAGCTCTTTGAGCTCTGTCAAACAAGATTAAATTGGTTAAATTCTTAGTTGCATTATGGGAAATATTTGCTGCCTGATATTTTAACATCAGAGTGGAGAGGGTTAACATTCTTCGTGCTATTTCGTTGATTATCACAAGCTATGGCAATACACTGGAACCCCGTAAATAGATTAGCAATTAACACTTTACCCAATGCACAGGGTATCAAAATGTATTATTTTAATTACTGTTTTCTAAATTTTTTCCAAAAATCTATCAAAAGCATACCACATGAGCGTTCACTGGAACAAGCTAAATGAGATCATCCCAATGAGGGGTCGCATGATATGCTTTTGTTGTAATTTTTGAAAAAGTTAAAAAATTTATAGTAATTTATATACTTTTTATACTTACCAATGACCCAGACATAGCTGGTGCTAACTCTTAAAATATAGGGCCAAACACAAATTTTGCCCCCCAATCCCCAAAATTTGCATCTAAAACCAAAGAAAACATGTCCTGAATGGCCCTCCACACTTCACCTCTACTGCGCATGCGCAGTGTCAAGGACGTTCCAAAATTGGCGCCATTAATCATTCTAATAACCAGTGCCTGGTAAGCGCTATGTACTCAGTGGGGAGGTAAGAGTTCCCAACTCCTGGGAGGGCCATCCCCATCTGGGTCATTGGTAAGTATAAAAAATATATAAATTACTATAAATTTTTTAACATTTTTATACTGTACCAATGACCCAGACATAGCTGAATAGTAAAAAGGCTGGAGGGCCAAGGACATAGAGCAAGATGGAATACGCTCAATAATATAAAATAGAGTCATCCCCTCTAGGGAAAAAGAAGTATTAGGCCTTACATGTATCTTTCTTATTTATGATAAATTAGAAAGATACAACACCTTCCAAAATTGAGCATCATACATCCATGTACTCTATTAATATCTAGTATAATCCTTATACTAATAATTTTTAAAGTAAGCCAATAAATAAAGTAAGTCTAGAGAATAGAGACTCTTTATACTCCTTAAAAGTGTCTGAGGATTGCATAATCATGTCCGTTGACACGTGCTATATTCAAAAGCTATACTTTAAAAACTAAGACTTGAATGAATTTTTAAAACATAAACTTCTCACTAAACAACCATCCCAATAACAGCTCAGAATTACTAACTCCGGAGGAGGTATCCCCTTGTTTTCAAAGTAAAACAGGTGACCCAAGGGAACACCCTCCCCCCCCCCCCCTTTTTCTTGCCCTGGGTCAAATAGCCCAGAGCGAAGAGGGCAGCAGAACGGAGTCACTGCCGAAACAGACAGCCTACCTAGCTATAGTAGCAACTGTTAAGTGAATGACATTCTGAGCAGTAGATAATAGACCTAACAATAGAGGCCTCCAGAAATGAACTCAATATTTCTGAGATAAAAAATTCATGAATGTGGATGGCTGAGCGCAATGAGCAGCCTTCAAAAATCTATAATAGCGACACTATTAATGTAAGCCCAAGATGTAGAAGAACTCTTACTTCATGAGCCGAAATCTCAAACACAACTGCTGAGTCAAAGATATACCATAAGCAGTATCGATAGTTAATTGAATCCATTAGCAATAGAATGGAGCGTAACGTCCTTCTATTAGGCATCAAAGACAGAAGAAGCTTACGCCCGTAGTAATAAACAGATATCTGTTTATAAATACATAAACTCTAACCGGACAGAGTAAAGGCCTATGCCCGTACAAAGACGGAAGGACCTTAATAACAATAGGATCCGAATATTAGGAGCCTAACTCTTATGCAAAAATCCAACCTAAATAGTAAAGGAAGTAGTGATTCCGAAACTACGAAAGTGAAAATCATCCACCGATAGTGCATGAAACTCACTGACTCTTCAGTAAAAGAGAAGCCAACAGAATTACTGTCTAAAAGGTCAGAATTTGAAAACTACTGTTTCCAGAGGCTCAAATGATTACTTAGCTAAATAAGAACCGAAGTTAAATTCCATATAGGAATTTAATCTAATGATTCTAAGTCTATTTATCGAAAAGTTACTAACTGACTTAGATAAAGAGACATAAGACTCAATTGTAAACTATCATAGAGTGCATAGGTATGAGGTAACATAAACCTATAACCTTAATAATAACAGGCTGCAGTAGATCTTGTCAAACAAGTATACTAAAAAGTTACAATGAGTAGTATGGAGGGATCAACAATATGAACATAGTGATCCCTACACCAACGACGGAAGAGCCTCCACTTTAGCCGCATAGAATAGCGAAGAAGAGGATCTCCTATAGTAAGAAATCGCGTCCAAAGCTCGTCCAGTACAATGCTTACAATGCAATAAGGACCACACAACGGAATACGTGAAGGTTGCGACCTTGCGGGTTGTGATAAAGATGACACGATTTTACCCAGCGAAAAAAGATCCTCTCATTGAGGAAGATTTCGCGTTAAGTCCCACAGTAGACATCAGAGTAAATTTACCCACGGTCTCTGTGAAGACAGAGATGCTATCAACAGAAATGTATTGTGGTTGTTTATCTTAGCAATACCTGCTGAAACAACAGCGCCGGAGGATATGCATATCCTATCATTCCGTCCTATTAGATCAATAGAGCGTTAACAACATTAGCTCAGAGATCCGGACAAGCAAACACATACGTCTGCAATTGATTAGCAAGCTGTGTCGTAAATAAATTATCATTGGGCGCTCCCATTGATAGCAAATCTGATTGAATACTTGTTTGTTGAGAGTCCATTCTGACGGCAACGAGCGACCCATAAGTGAAAGGGAGTCCGGTAAAACAATCAGATGACCCGGAATATTACGGACCGAAACAGAACTTGGTGTACTATAACAAACAGAAGGATTCTTTCCATTAAATTGAATAACGGAAACGAATGAGTGCCTCCCTGGTTCCGGAGATACGCCACTACTGTCGAATTAACGGACAGGATTTGGACATGCGTTTCTGAATAATGTTCATCCAATGACATAAAGCAAGCCTAAAAAACATTATTCCATGGAAGATAAGTGCTTGCTTAGAGACTGCGGAACCCAAAGACCCTGGCACTTCGAATCCGTTGGGATCAATATTATATCCCAACCTGTTTGACTGGCAACCGTCATAATTATAACACTCGGATCCGGCAACTGCAGTGGCACTCTCTGAGTCAACCACCAAATGTTTGCCCCAGTCTGAATCTCTTGCAACACTAGATAGACAAGAGAACGTGTAAATCGAGCAATTCATGGATTGCTGAAAAGTTGCCGTCGAAGAGAAGCTTCTCCGAGAATGAAGCGACTCTGAGAGAGTTCTTCACCTTACTATCCACGCGCGTGGATGTAGCTAGGGCTGCGTCACGTCTAACCAACTCCAATCAGCCACTGAAGGGCGGAGTTATACGTGAACAAACTACTGCCCTCAAAAGAAATCACATTGAGGATAATATCCCGTAATTCTTTTCTTGAAGACGTAATGATAATGCCTCAGTAAGGTGGATTACGTATGATAAAGCGTCTAAGTTAAGTCTACTAGACATCATTGTCGTTTCCAACATTGTGGTTGGAAAAGACATAGACGGCGAAAAAGAATATTTCCAGTCTTTAACCACGCCGTCTAGACGCATATGAACTCTCGGTATGCCCTGCTCTGCCAGAATAAATTATTCGTATAAATGATAAAAAGGCAGAAATGAGCATTGCGGACAAGAAACTAAACTATCATGCTTGGTAGCAGGCTTATATGCATATATAGCGTCGATAAATAATACACATGTTCTAATGACATTATTGGACTGTGTCGGTAAGTCAGGGACAATGTCCCTGAACCGATCCAAAATTCCGTGTCCAATGACGCTATAAGTCTCTTATCCAACATCGCAGCAATGTAGTCCAAAATAACAATCACTGGAAGATAATGCCAGAAGATATGAATGGCAGCTTCCGATGCTACGAAAGGGAAAACTCGAAATCTTTCGAATCCCTTTCGCCATCCTGTCGGACCCTATAAAGCGTTCGGTCGTCCATACCTGATGCAACCGCGGACCGCACCGACCCAGCGCCGTCAGATAATTCCTGATTCGACTAAGAAACTGTCGATTGCTGGGATGCTGCGAAAAAACTGTGCTAACTCGGATAGCACGTCCGTCACTGAGGCCTGTGGAGAAGCGGTCCTACAATGCATTGCCGCTGGAAGCTCCGTGATCGTTACCCCATGCATACTACTAATATGCGAGCGAACGGAGTGTATAGGCCTCGTGTCCCTTGGCTACCGGATGGCGTGACCTATTCGCCATGGAATCACTGAATGATGAAACTGATCGGATACTCGAGGTCACGTAGCCAATGTGCGGTCGTGTGCCCTGCTGTGAGGATGAGGAAGCATTATCGACAGTCTCTCGGACTGTCAATATAACGGAGCGTCCCGACCGACAGACATATGCTCCGAATGTAAAATATCTGAACCACAACATGCGGTCCCCTATGTTGTTGGACGAGAGAGGGACCTCTCTCGCTCACAGCCCGGACGGACCTGGACAAGCCAGGAACCGGACTAACAGGCTTCCTCCGATCTGTCCTCAATCTGCCGTCACTGGGTGAGTACTAAAGTAATTATAGTGCTCGCATCACCCAAATCTCCTTCCTAGACCGCAACGGACGAACCCGGCAGCCGAAGCATTCAATGAATGTACGCTACACCGGGTGAGCTAGCGAATGTCACTCCGTTGATCCTACAAGGGACCTCTTAGGCGATAGACATATTCCATGAGCACTTATTGCCGCTAGCTCTTCGTTAACTATGACGACAGAGGCACACTTCTGAAAGACATCTCCGTAACTTTGCGAACAAGAAACCCGAAATGCTTGGTAATAGCAAGCATATAATAATAATATATATATATAGCGTCGTTCAATAATTCGAAAGGTTGTGTGACATTATTGGACTATGTCGGAACTGAGGGACGATGTCCCTGAACCGAACCAAAAATTTCTAAGTCCACCGACGCTATCAGTTTCTTATCCGGCATCGCAGCATTCTGGTCCGACGAAAGAAGCTGTAGAAGACCAAGTCAGATGACATACACAACAGCATATGTTGTTCCGAAAGGGAAAGCTCGAAATCCTCCAAATCTCTTTCGGTATCCCGTCGGACCGGATGAAACTTTCGGACGTCCGTACCCGCTTCCGCGGAGCGTCCCGCCCCAGCATCGTCAGATAAAATATATGCGACAGATTCAGTTGATGCTGGGATGCTGCGATAAGCTGTGCTATTTAGGAAAGCACGTCCGTTCCCGAGGCCTGTGCAGTAGCGGTCTTACGATGCATTGCCGCCGGAAGCTCCGTGTACGTTGACTCCCGCACACTTTCCTATGCGAACGTCCGGAGTCTGCAGGCCTCGTGTCCCTGGCTACCGGATGGTGTGACCTGGTCGCCGATGATTCTCTGACTGGCGAAGCTGACTGGATATCCGAGGTCACGTAGCCAAGAGCGGTCGTGTGCGCTACCATGAGAATGAGGAAGCCTTACTGACAGTCTACTCCGGACTGCCCATATGTCGGAGCGTCCCGAGCGACGGACGTATGCTCCGAATGCGAAACATTTTGTACCACAACATCTGGGGCCAGATGTTGTTGTACGAGAGAGGGGCCTCTCTCGCTCGTCGTCCGGATGGACCAGAACGAGCTATGAACCGGACTAAAAGGCTTCCTCCGTTCTCCCTCTAATCCGCCGTCACTGGGTATGCATTGGTTGATTTATAGTGCTCGCATCACCCCAAAACTCCTTCTAGACCGCAACGGACGAACCCGGCTGCCGAACCATTCGATGAATGGACGCTACACCGGGCGAGCTAGCGGACGTCAAAGGCCGTCGAACCTACTAGGGTCCTCTTAGGCAATTGGCGTATTTACATGAGCACTTTTCCGCTAGCCCTTCATTAATTGAGACGACAGAGGCACACTGTTGGAAGACATCACAGATACATCACCCTAATCTTGATCGTCTGAAATAGAAATTGATAAAGTAGAGTGACCCTGCAGGGAAAGGACCGGAGTGTCCAATTCCCCACTAACATACCGTGACATACGCTTCCCATGTTGTCATCGAAATCATACGATACAGAACAGGAGTTAATGCGAGTACACTGACCACATATAGAATGATTATAAAAGTCAGAGGAAGACTTCCTCTTATTACAATTGATCAAAATCCTTTCAATGTGAAAAGAAAACAAAGTCCTGGTACTCGCACCAACCCCTGGCAATCAAAATACATAATAATAATATGATCCATTAATATAGAAAAAATAATTGAAATCAAAATATTTTGAAAAAATATTTTTTCAGAATAGCCCAAGTTTCTGAAAAGTAACGTTGAGCCCCAATGGATCCCAAGCCTAAGTGTGGACAAAAATTTTAAAAATATTTTAAACAATTTATTCAACACTTACGAACAATAATAATGTATCTAGTTATGATTAAAATAACATCAAGATATTATTTTCAAGAAAACCCCCCCTCACACAGAGGGCTGTTGTAAATGTAAACAATGAGTGTAAAAACACTAAAATAAGACTTCAGGCACCCAGGCCCGGAATCAGTTACCAAAAATACACTATCTGATGCAAAACAGAGACTTTCAGGGAAGAAAATGCAGAACATCAGATGGTAGATGCAGAACACAATGCCTAACCACCCGTAGGTGAAGACGTAAACATGGGGAAAAGAACAGAATTCATTCTGTTATTCAGCTAAAACTCCCAAGAAATTTTAGTAATAATAATTACAGAAACTATGCCAAAAGCATGGGAGAATAGCAAGAGGGGACTTAAAGGAAAGGGAGAGAGGAAAACACTGAAAAATCAGTGTAACTAAATAACCAGAATGACAACAAAATGGCTGCTGCCTCGAAAATAGGTAACTTAACATAATTTCATTAAAAAATTTTAAGTTACAACCCTGATAATATTCTGTCACACATTTTTCCTCTCCTCCTTCTCTATCCTCCTTAGAATCACCATTTCACTAATATTTATGTGTCTGGCATCATTTAAACTGAGATTTACAAGCACAAAGATCAGTCAGATGTTAACTGATGAAGGGCCAAACTTAGAATGATTAATGGCGCCAATTTCGGAACGTCCTTGACACTGCGCATGCGCAGTAGAGGTGAAGTGTGGAGGGCCATTCAGGACATGTTTTCTTTGGTTTTAAATGCAAATTTTGGGGATTGGGGGGCAAAATTTGTGTTTGGCCCTATATTTTAAGAGTTAGCACCAGCTATGTCTGGGTCATTGGTACAGTATAAAAATATATATTTTTGTCAACCTCTCAATTTCTAAATTACAAATTACGCACAATAGGGGGGGGGGGGGGGAGAGGTAGATTAGTCAGATAAAGGGTTAACCCTCAGGCACCTGGACAAGTGTCCTGAATTCCCACCAGCCCATAACCTCTATAGGTCCAGTGGCTTTGCAGCGATTTCTTGACAGACAGCCAAGAGTTTTTGGGAAATCACTGCCTACCTAATTTGTCTCATGTCAACAGGACCTCCTCATGATGGCATGTTACGGGCACCTGCTCTGGGTTCAGTTAGTAGGAATGTGGTCATTCACATGTATTCCAGTGGGAAACTGAGCATTTATTCTATTATATCTTGTCTGACAAGGTTCATAGAGATCTGTCAAAGAAGGTATAATAGACTAAATGCCTATCTGGATGTACTAAGCCAAATTGGTCTATTAAAACAGGAAAGTCAGCAGATGTCAGAGTAATTCTTTGGTATATTTCACGATTTTTTATTCAACTGACAGGGGTTTACTCCATGTGCAATTACAAGTCAAATATGCTCTAAAGGTGTTGCAAATGGTTCAGTGTAAGTAAGTTGTATGCAATTAACAAGGTTATCCTATAAGGCAATATAATAATTTAGCTGTAGCAAATGTATGAATAACGAAGGAAAAACAAGATAGAAATTTTCATTGTTCTCCTACCACACACCTAGACTTTGGGTTTTGATGATCTGTAATTGCTATAGATTATATCATCTAATAAAATAACTGTGGACCATTTGATGTAGGCTCTAAACCTGTCATGGAATCAAAGGGGCTTGCACGTCAGTTTTCTTTGACTAAATAATTAGTTAGATAAGGTTTAGGAATGTCGTCATCTTTACAATCAGCAATACTTTGCAGTACAGGGGGACTCTGTTGATTGATATGCCACTTTATCCTGAACAATATTCTTTTAACCCTTTACCTAACATGAAAAGCAGACGACACTTGCAAACAAAATTCTTGAATAACTAATTTTTTTCATTTTTTATCTCAAAAACATAAGTTATGACCCCTCATTTGAACGAGCTCGATGAGCTCATTCCAAAGAGGGATCATAATCTATGTTTTTGAGACAAAAAGTGAAAATTAATTAGCGATTTTTGTGAATAGCGTTGACCAGTTTTGGCTGTTATGTTGGGTAAAGGGTTAACAGGGGTATGCAATTAACATGAATTTAGTCATTTTGTTGTACAGTGGAATCCTGTTAATCATGTTAATGGAATAGCCATGTAGTCAATGATAGATATTCAGTTAACATGAGTATTCAATAAACAGGAATTTAGTCACCTTTCTGTTTTCATGACATATAAACTGCATATTACTTCCATTATATCTTGTTTGAAAGATCTCAGAGAGCTCTGCCAAACAAGATATAATAGATTTAATGCCTATACTGGATATACTGAGGCCAGATAGGTCTATCAATGTGGGGAATTCAGTGTATATCAGAGTAATTATTCAATAAATACAGGATATCTGGTGTTTTTGAGTGGATACCGAAAATTATCTCATGAGTGACTGAGAAAAATGTTTATTTTTTGCGAGCGCTTGCACAAGCGAAAATGACCATTTGTCTCAGTCACAAGTGAGATAATTTTTTGGTATCCACTCCAAAACACTAGATTTTCTTTTTATTATATGCTTTTTATAAGAATCTGACAATCCACTTGTTTCAACCTTGAATTAATGCATGAAAGTAATAAGTAAACAGTGCATTGAATCTTTGAAACGCGGATGTGATTTAACTGATACTCGGAATAGATAGCATCTTGCAATCTGATTCAGCTGGCAGGTTTCTAATCCAAACATGACCTGAAAGTCTGTAATATAAGTTTTTGGTTTGGTATGTCCTTTGAAAGGATGTGTTGAATTATTGCTGGAAATGATCAGTATCTACTCAAAAACACTAGATTTACTTTTCATTATACGTTGTTAGAACAAATTGATCATTTCCAGTGATAATTTGACTCGTATTCACATTGAAGTGATGCTTTGAAAGCCGCCATTTTGATTGATACTGTGAAAATGAAAATTTCTATATCTTCACAGCGGGGGGATACGATTTCTATTTTTCTGCAATTTCTTTGATAATCTACAGTTTAGTGTATAATAAATTACAAGATATTGTATTCAATTTACAGGAGTTTACTCAAAACCCCATATGCAAGAAACACATCAAATTTGTTTTGAAGGTATACTAAATGTTTTGATGATCAGATTAATATACAATTAACAGGAGTCCAAATAGAATGCAATTAAGTGGGTTCCACTGTATTCTATTGATAAATTGTGCATTTATTCTATGATATCTTAATTGACAGAACTCATGGAGCACTGTAAAACAAGATGAAATAGTAAATGCTTGTTCTGGATGAAATAAGGCTAAAACTGTTTAAGGATGTTGTGGATTCCGTGAGTAAAAGAGTAATTCTTTCACAGATCACAAGGCTCTAATATTAAATTAACAGGAATTCACCCCATAGCCTATTTTAAATTTTATTTATTTATTAAGATTTAATGACGCTTTAACAGCCAAGGTCATATCATGTCGGTGGCAGTTTTATGGGTGGAGGAAGCCAGGGTACCCGGAGAGAACCACTGAGCAATGACAAGCAGCTGCCAGCTCCACAGCATCGTAACTCCGCACTGCAGAACAGGCAGGGTTAGATCGGTTGAAGACATGCATATCATCGCCTTAGTGCACGGCATCATCATGCCCCCATGTGGACAATCAGGGTTAAGTGCCTTGCCCAAGGACACAACATGGGGGTCCTACAGCATGGGGGTCCTAATCAATCTCTCAGATGGTCACCCATCCAAGGATTAACCGGGCTCGATGTTGCTTAACTTCGGTGATCTGATGAGAACTGGTTACCGCAACGCCACTGTACCCCCTATTTGAAATTAATCCTTAACCTATCACGAATAGCAGATGACAATCTTGAACTAAAAGTTTTTGCCACAAGAACAGTAAGCTCATTCCAACCAATGAGGACGTCATAAGCTATGTTTCTGAGGCAAAATTGACAAAAAAGTTATAAAATTTATAGTAATTTATATATTTTTTATACTTACCAATGACCCAGACATAGCTGGTGCTAACTCTTTAAAATATAGGGCCAAACACAAATTTTGCCCCCCAATCCCCAAAATTTGCATCTAAAACCAAAGAAAACATGTCCTGAAAGGCCCTCCACACTTCGCCTCTACTGCGCATGCGCAGTGTCAAGGACGTTCCGAAATTGGCACCATTAATCATTCTAAAAACCAGTGCCTGGTAAGCGCTATGTACTCAGCGGGGAGGCAAGAGTTCCCAACTCCTGGGAGGGCCATCCCCGTCTGGGTCATTGGTAAGTATAAAAAATATAGAAATTACTATAAATTTTTTAACATTTTTATACTGTACCAATGACCCAGACATAGCTGAATAGTAAAAAGGCTGGAGGGCCAAGGACATAGAGCAAAATGGAATACGCTCAATAATATAAAATAGAGTCATCCCCTGTAGGGAAAAAGAAGTAATAGGCCTTACATGTATCTTTCTTATTTATGATAAATTAGAAAGATACAACACCTTCCAAAATTGAGCATCATACATCCATGTACTCTATTAATATCCAATATAATCCTTATACTAATAATTTTTAAAGTAAGCCAATAAATAAAGTAAGTCTAGAGAATAGAGACTCTTATACTCCTAAAAGTGTCTGAGGATTGCATAATCATGTCCGTTGACATATGCAATAATCAAAAGCTATACTTTAAAAACTAAGACTTGAATGAATTTTAAAAACCTAAACTTCTCACTAAACAACCATCCCAATAACAGCTCAGAATTACTAACTCCGGAGGAGGTATCCCCTTGTTTTCATAGTAAAACAGGTGACCCAAGGGAACGCCCTTCCCCCCCCCCCCCCCACCTTTTTCTTGCCCTGGGTCAAATAGCCCAGAGCGAAGAGGGCAGCAGAACGGAGACACTGCCGAAACAGACAGCCTACCTAGCTATAGTAGCAACTGTTAAGTGAATGACATTCTGAGCAGTAGATAATAGACCTAACAATAGAAGCCTCCAGAAATGGACTCGATATTTCTGAGATAAAAATTCATGAATGTGGATGGCTGAGCGCAATGAGCAGCATACAAAAATCTATAATAGCGACAGTATTAATG